>OZ004658.1:2426270-2478526 GCA_963924495.1 Nemapogon koenigi | reverse complement strand
ATTCAGAAATATCAAAAATCAATAGTTATGCAATAATACTTCTCACGCCACTGGCCTTTCTCTGATTGAACATTCCCTAGATTTGAGTATATCTAAAAATTCTCGTGTCACAGTGTGTAACCAAACTCCTCCGAAACGGCTTGACCGATTTGTATGATTTTTTTGTGTATATTCGGTAGGTCTGAGAATAGGTCGAAAACTACTTTTCACCCTCCTACCCCCACCCCCCTTATTTTTTTTTTTTTTTTTTTTCTTCACGGGTTGCCTTACAGCTCCCGAAACCGTGTTACGGTTCCAGGGTTCCCAGCGGAAGACGACTGTCTCCCTCGTTTAGCCGATGGTATTTGTGAGGTTATATCTAACGAGTGGCTAGTTCTGTTGAGATATATTTAGATGGAAAAAGCCTCTAAGTGTTTTTTTATTTTTTAATCGCGATTTTAGTATTTTTGTATGAACAATATCCAAAGTTAGTGGTAGTGGTAGGGGTAGGGGTAGTGCAGGCAAGCCAAACGTTTGGGCAGAACGTCTGCGGCCTGCGCGGTCCGCTAGATATTACATATTTTTTAAACCTAGATACTTATTTAGTTTTTCTGCAATATTAGTTCTTCACGTATCTTGATACCGTGTTAAAAGCCCCAGGGTACCCATCGGAAGACAAAGATTTCCGAATTTAGCAGACGATATTTCTGGGCTATACCTCTTACAACAAGTTATTTTGAGAAGTTGGTTGGATTAAAATAACTCATTATTATAATAATATAGATATCTACATGCCTATTTGATTTTAATTTAATCTGTAGAATAAAGTGATATAAAGCGTATTAACCGCATCCGAGAGAAGAATGCGGAAAGAAAGATGATGTTATGACTAAAATGAAGAAAAGTAGTTTACGCTGGTTTGGACACGTTAAAAGAATGAAAGATGAAAAATTTACTAAAAAGGTTTATATGGCTGAAGTGAAAGGAGGCTGGCAGAGGACGACCTAGGTGTACTTTTATTGAACATATAAAAAAACCTATTGATCGATGGAAATATTAAAGTATGTACACACAATCGCCGAGCATGTATGAAAGGTATGATGAACATAAAAGAAGCGAAAGAGGTATGTCAGGATCGTAACAAATGGCTTTCGATTGTCTCTGACTACCCCTCTTGGGATGAAAGGCGTGATGATAGATAGATAGATAGAATATTAGACAAATGTAGAGCACATAGTCTCCTAACATCACGAGATCGTGACTGTATGTATGCCAAAATCTATTGTCAATCTAGATGACTTGCCCACCCGACCTTTTAAACTCAATACCAAATTGAGCAATGGCAATTTCAAATCGGATATGAAAATTGTACATCATAAACGAAAATTCTACCAAAATCTATTTTTGGTTAAAAATAAGTAAAAATGAAGACTATTTTTTCTTATTTTTAACCCCCGAACGCAAAAACCCGTTGATGTTATGGGACCGCTTAAATTAATGTGCCATATATCCTCGGCTAAAAGAGGGAGACCTGGTCTTCCGCTGAGTACTCTGGGACCGTAACACGGGTTCAGGAGCTGTAAGGCAACCCGTGAACAAAGAACTAAAACCTGTGCAATTTTCACAAGTACTAACACAATAGGACGTGCCTTTCTCGTGCTTCGGAGGGCATAATAAGGGATCAAAGTGGAATAGTGGAGTGGAAAATCTCAAGGGATCAAAGCGGAACAACTCAAAATATTTAAGTTTATGGACGCTTTTACGAAATGTCGCTCTTCCATACTAGATATTGAGGCAACTAAAAGTACAACAGTTCATAGACACAACTGACAAAATTATCAAAATAATAATTAAACCTTATTTCATATACATTAAGCGTTACGTAAATTAGAGAAACTCACAGCGAAAATTTGAGTATTTTATCAAGAACATAAAATATTGAATATATTTACTGTATCATGTTTTTTTTTATGAAAGTTATGTAGTCTATCTATTTGTATAGAGTCCCATTTAATATTATAAAGAGGAAAGATTTGTATTTTTGTATGTTTGTGTGTATGTTTGTAATGAATAAACTCAAAAACTACTGTGCCGATTTCAAAAATTCTTTCACCATTGGAAAGCTACATTCACCCGTCACGGCATGACGACGGAAACGGGGTGGGCAGAGGTGAACATGACAAAAGCTATGTATGAAGTGTATGTTTGCCAACATTCTGAAATAGTCACGTACGAAGACGTGGGAAACAGCTATTATAGATATATTTGTACCGAAACTCACCCTGGTATCTTTAGGTATTCAAAACATACAAGACAATTCTACAGAGTTTTGAACTCAACATTTTATTAGTTTCGGTAAACGATGGTCAAATCTTAAGGGTCAAGGAATAAATCCAAACGTCCGAATTATTGCGATATAGTTCAATACGAAACCCTCTCAGGGCGGAGTCCATGTCCCACTTAGCTTTAGTACCTGGTAGTAGTTTTTTTTACGTTTTAATTAAACCCCCAAAATATAAATTTGATTATTTACGCTATAAATCAATTTTTAGGTCCTGAAACTCTATATATGTACCAAATTTCAACATTTCTCGTCCAGTAGATTCGGAGAGATTAAACTGAGACAGACAGACAGACAGACACACTAGTGATCCATAAGGGTGTCCGTTTTTTCATCGACGATGTTCGGAACCTTAATAAAACAGTCTTATAAGGTAACGTTTGATTGTTACCGTTGAATGCTACTAAAGGCCGTGGACCTAATACCATGTACGTGAACGGCGTTTCACTTTCATTTTGTCATGTTTAGCTCTTAGCCCGGGGCTATTGGAATTACTAGTCTCTGTCTACCCCACTGAGATACAGGCGTGAGTATATGTATGTTAACAAGAGAGATATGTCTGGGGCGTGGCATGTGGAGGTCCTTAGTCTCTGTCTACCCCACTGAGATACAGGCGTGAGTATATGTATGTTAACAAGAGAGATATGTCTGGGTCGTGGCATGTGGAGGTCCTTAGTCTCTGTCTACCCCACTGAGATACAGGCGTGAGTATATGTATGTTAACAAGAGAGATATGTCTGGGTCGTGGCATGTGGAGGTCCTTAGTCTCTGTCTACCCCACTGGGATACAGGCGTGAGTATATGTATGTTAACAAGAGAGATATGTCAGGATCGTGGCATGTGGAGGTCCTTAGTCTCTGTCTACCCCACTGGGATACAGGCGTGAGTATAGCCGTGCCTATTTTCTCTCTCATTCATGTATTCCATATTGAAAATCAATTTCACTTAATATCTGTCTATAGGTAAAAGTAACTGGTTTGCAATATTACCGCACCATTTATGGATTAGCGCGCAGTTCAAACGGAAATGCCGACCGAATGGTAGCGGAATGAGACGACGCGAGACGTCTAATATGAATCTAAAGTTAGGTTAAGTACTAAAATATATATTGCCTTGCGATTGCACCCGCGTTAATGGCTACATATTATAAAACAAAGTCCCACGCCGCTGTCGTGAAGTTATGAATGTATATAATAAGGCTATGTATTCATATCCGTTAATCCGTAATAAAAAGATGCTTGTTTTCAAAACACTGGCTGGGCAATGCGCAATTAAATGTTTTTATTTATTTTTGTTGTTATTGTTTTGCGCGTAAACAAATTGGATAATCATAATAAAATTATTATTGCAATGCCGCAATATTTCTATTTTGATTTTATAACTGGCTTTCCGACCCGGCTTCGCCCGTGGAAATAGGGTTATTTCATTTTGATCCGTAGAGGGGTCAATTTTTACTCTACTCCTCCAGTGTTTTTTGAATACCTACACTACATAAATACGCTTACAACGACTTATTTATTAGAGATAGATATATGCTACCACGGACTTTTTTGTAGATAATTTTATTCTACACAATTCTTTTCTACATAATTTTGTTATATCTCTGACGGATTAGACAAGCTTTTTCCCCGACTTCATTCACTTATTGTAAATACTCAGCTCCTAAACATGATAGGTCCATGTTTAATACTCGTAAACCTTCCCGCTGAATCAACCTATCTAATAGTGAAAACCGCAACAAAACCGGTTCAGTGGTTTTTGGGTGAAAAGGGCACAAACAGACGCGGAATATGTTGTTACCTCGCCCATTGATACGTGGGCGACAAACATGTCTAATCATATGCTGTATGCGTAACTCAAATTATTCAATTTAACCAACGACGTGGGATCGCGGTAAAAAAAACCTACACGCGTGCCCTGCGGCTCCCTCTACATTTTTTTTATAGATATAGCACGACATACGAAGAAGTGCGGACTTTATGTGTCCTCCGAAGCAATATAACCGGTGCGCTTTAAATATAAAAAAGGCATAGGCAGGCAGTCACGGGATGAAAACTTAAAACTATGAATAACAGAACAGTGGTTTTTAATTTATAAGTATGTAACCATGGACGTAAAAAAGGAGAGGACGGATCGCCGCTAAGACAAAAGTGAAGCAACCAAGTTATGTCAGTTTCATTGTAAATACGAGTCTCACGCACACATTCTCATTTGGTTATGCTGATCAGCCGCTATTAAGAAAATAAAAAACAATGCCGTTTTGTGTAGTAAAATTATGCAAAAACAACTCCATTACTCATAAAAAATCTCAAGGAATCACATTTCATAGGTAAGTTAGTAATTTACCACTTATTCTACAATTTAAAGATATATTAGAGATAAATACAATCGGTAGCACCACAGAACTTCTATACTAAAGATCTGTGGGTAGCACACATGCACGCGATCCGTCTTCTACTTTTTTACGTCCATGTATATAACGCATAATAACGCCATCTAGAGCGCGCTTAAAGAAGTTTTCATTAAAAAAAATATCGGTCCTGACAGAGAATTTCCGGTTAGAAATGCGCAGCCAAAAATGCCCGACCCGTACGTGGAAGCCAGTACACGTATTCCTGTCCGGAGATACTCGGGTCGAGCACACTCGGGCCGGGTAATCCATTGTCTTGTTCTGAAAACATAGCATTTCCCCCTACCAAAAATCGCTCAACGCGTCTAAAGAAGTGTTTCACGAAAGTTTACAAACATTTGGACGAATTCATACATGATATTCCATACATATTCATACATACAAATCATTCAGAAGCCGTTGACAAATTGTACCAAGTCGCCAATAGTTTGAACTGAATATTCATAACAAAAGTATTGTACTTAGAAATTCTATTTCATATTGTTTTACTTAACAATAGGCTGTTGCCTGCAACTTCGTTCGCGTACTATTAGCACGTTTGAAACATTTGACTAAATAATTTGCCTTTTAAAAAAATGTGTACCGACTTCAAAAATTATGTTTTCAGGATATAAGTTGAGATTTTAGATGTTACACATTATATGCGACTACTGTAAGGCTAATTTTTATAAACTACACCTTCCGCCTATAATATTAGAATAGATTATAGACTAAATGTGGACATAGTTACCGGTGCGTCTCAAGGTCGCGTCAATAAAAAAATTGTCTAAGTCCGTAACGTCCTCCGCCCGCTATAAGACCAGAAAATCACGTTTGATATCAACCAACCGATCATAATTAGGTAGTTCTAATTTATTTGTAAATTAACTTGCAACGACGTCATCTATTTTAGATAGGTAAATCATTATACATTATTTCTCAAAGTTAATATTTCGTACGCCATTTTGAAGATTATTTTTTCCTCTAATGACGAAAATTAAACAATTCGGTCTTTCTGTAAACTATCAGAAATGCCCTATATTTTCCATTTTCTTTTTATTTTAAACTCAATAGCTTCAAAGATAGGGGGAACGGTTAATTTTCGTATATTTTCTATGCATTTCAAAATTATATATTTGCATTCCTTATAAACGAGACCTTTAATTTGATATTTCACAGGAACCCTATAAATAAATATTTATAATCGGTCCAGTAGTTTTTGAGTCTATGAAACACAAACAAACTTACTGTTTACCCCACTGGAATACAGTCGTGACTATGTGTTAGTAATGTTAGCCTACATTTTGCAAATATGCTAATTTTGTCACTTGAACTAGGCAAGCGATGATAAGATAAGCGTTTAGTTTATGTGCTTCTTTAATGATAAGGTAACATGTGATTAATGTATGTAGAATAGGCAAGAAAAGCATGCGAACGACTAAACGTATTTTGTTGCGGTTTTCGCTATTAGATAGGTTGATTCAATAGGAAGGTTTACGAGTATTAAATATGGACCTATCATGTTTAGGAGCTGAGCATTAACAGAATTAGTGAATCAAGTCGGGGGGAAAAAGTTCGCTCCAGCGAGTTTTCATGGCGTTTGCTGACTAACTTAAATATAATTTTGTTTGAAACATTTTCTCCCATTTGTTTCACATTATTGGTGACTGCTCCGCTCCCAAAAGACGTAGCGTGATATTTTATACACATAAATATTCTCCATGAATCAGTCTATCTATTAGTGAAAACCGTATCAAAATCGGTTCAGTAATTTTGAGTCTATAAGACACATACAGACATTCGTCTACCACTAATATTATAATATCCGATTCTGAAAATTCTTTCACTAATAGGAAGCTACATTATCCCTGAGTTCTATAGGCTATATTTTATTTGGTTCGAAAATATCCACAGGCGAATCCGGGGGCGAAAAGCGTGTATAAATCTATACTAATATTATAAAGAGGAAAGATTTGTATGTTTGTTACGAATAAACTCAAAAACTACTGGACGGATTTTGATCAGTCTTTCACCATTAGAATGCTACATTATCCCTGAGTAACATAGGCTATATACCATCACGGCATGGCGACGGGAACGGGGTGGGCAGAGGTGAACATGACAAAAGCTATGTATGAAGTGTATGTTTGCCAACATTCTGAAATAGACACGTACGAAGTCGTGGGAAACATGGTAGGGGTAGGGGTAGGGGTAGGGATAAGGGTAAGGGTAAGGGTAAGGGTAGTGCAGGTTTTATTTTGTTCGAAAATATCCACGGGCGAAACCGGGGGCGGACAGCTAGTCTATTATAAAGAGAAAAGGTTTGTATGTTTGTGAGGTTGTAGGGGGTAATCTCTGAATCTACTGAACCGATTTTGAAAATTCTTTTACCAATAGAAAGCTACGATATCCCTTAGTAATATATGCTATATTCTATTTTGTTCGAATATATCCGTAGGCGAAGCCGGGAGCGGAAAGCTTGTATATAATAAATTACGCCAATATTTACATTACCAATTTAGAGACACAACGATGTGTGTCACGCACTTGTGACCGGTTTTGTAATCCAATACAAAAGTTTCAACACAAAACATACTAAATTGAAAGTGGTATTGCTAATCTTATGCGCATAAGACTGTTTGCTAGTTGCGTCCCGAACAATTATTTTTTTCTTTTCGTTTTTGGGCCGCGATCATAACACCTTCACGGCCTTTATACCTTGTGGTGTAGCCAGAGACACGTGTAACAGTGTCCACTTGTTGCCAGTTGTCCATATTGAACAGAACAGGTGGCAAGTCTGTTGCTGCACTTAATCACAGTAAATTTACGGTTTATAAATGACATAGTTTCTGAAGTAACAAAAATTTAAAAAAAAACCGAATTGAGAACCTCCTTTTTTAAGTCGGTTGAAAATCTATACAAAAATAAGACAAGCGTCTGTCTATCCCACAGAAAATTTTCTGTGATCTATCCCATAGATGTAGTATGTTGACGCTCTGCTATAGGTTAACCGCAGAGAAAGTAGCACTCCCATGTCCATGAGGGGTGAGGGGCGGGCGTGATTTTGCTATACACGATGCGAGGTTTCGCGCGATGTGTCTATTGTCGACGCGATTTACCTCGGGCTTTTGCGGGTAGGTTTTGATTTTGATGAAATTTGGTATGAAGATAGCTTGAACCCTGAAATTTTTGAGGTGGATCGCGTCGACAACAGATATATCGCGTGAAACTTCGTATCGTGTTTGGCAGAATCACGCCCGCTCCTCACCCGCGCGGACCATGGGAGTGCTAGTTTCTCAATGGTTTACCTATAGATTGGTAATGTAGCGATTAGAACGAGACCAAAACATTAATACATCAGTGTGCGTGAGAAATGTGTAATTCTGTGGATGTTCCATCTTAGATGACTTACATCCGTGGCTGGCTCTTGTAGGGACATAAACGTTTTTGGCCTTTCGGTCGACACGAAAGATGTCACGTCAAATATATGCTCACCTCACCCTGCACTGCATTAACCATAATTAATCACGTCTATTCAACACTACTACTACTTTAATTACTACTGACGCTAGGCTGTTACAGTATTCAAAAAAAAGTCTCGTCTATCTGTCTCGCTTTAACATACGCGATCTATGCACTTTCTCTTTTGTATCGCCACTCTAGTAGAGCGCCCGCGCGTCTATACTAAATCTATGGTCTATCCCAATATTTCAATCGCCCTTGACCTTTTTTATTTTTACCAATTGTCTCATTAGCCCGCGGAACCGTAACTAAGTATTCGCAAACATGTGGGTAACACCTTAAAACACACCAAACCCATTTATTTAAGTCAAGTGAAGAGGCACACAAACGCAAATATTACGTAATTTAGCACATATACCTACTTAATTTTATTGCCGCTGTAGTTAGCAAGAGATATATTGTGGAGATACTTCATTACAACTAGACTTTTTGCCCCCGGCTCCGCCCGTGAATATATTCGGACAATATAAAATACAGCCTAAGTCACTCAGGGATATCGTAGCTTTCTATTGGTAAAATAATTTTCAAAATCGGTTCAGTATTAAATGAGTTTATTCAATACAAACAAACATACAAAAAATCTAATTTTACCTCTTTATAATATTAGTATAGACTAACTTTCCGCCCCCGGCTTCGCCCGTAGATATTTTCGAACAAAATAAAATATAGGCTATGTCACTCAGGGATATAGTAGCTTTCTATTGGTAAAATAATTTTCAAAATCGGTTCAGTAGATCCAGAGATTACCCCCTACGACCCCACAAAGTCACAAAACCTCTTTATAATATTAGTATAGATGTATAGATATACCCCCGCCGCGCCTGCTGTCTGTGAACTTTTGTTGTGGTTTTCACTATAACATAGGTTGATTCACCGGGAAGCTATCATGTTTAGGAGTTGAGAAATAACAGATAAGTGAATCAAGTCGAGCAGAAATTTAGCCCCAGCGAGTTTTCATTGGGTAAGTATACTGTCTAATCCGTCAGAAATCGCACCAACCGTCTTCAAATTCTACGACGACATATTAATTATTTCTTACTTTTGCACAATTTTTGAAGTCGGTACACTTTTTTTTTAAAGGTTTATTAGTCTATCTTTCATCCTTCATCATCAATCCAATTATTTTTATAAATGATTTCAGTGTTCTTAGATTTTGTACCTACTTACAACTAAAAGTAAAATTAATAACATAATGCTGTTTTGGTTCCATCACTTACTTATGGAAACGAGACTTGGGTATGGAATAAGAAGCATGAAAGTAAGATAAATGCAGTATTGACCGCATCCGAAACGATGTCATTAGAGAAGAATGCGGAGTGGAATATGATGTTGTGACTGGTGGACGTGGACGCTGGTGTCCAACGTTGAAAGAATGAAGGATGAAAGATTGACTTTTAGTTTATATGGATAAAGTAAAAGGAAATGCTGGCAGAGGACGACCTAGGTGTACTTTTATTGAACATATAAAACATGTATTGATAGATGAAAATATTAAAAGTACACACAATCGCCGAGCATGTATGAAAGGTATGATGAATATAAAACAGCGAAAGAGGTAGGTATGTCAGGATCGTAACAAATGGCATTCGATTGTCTCTGCCTACCACTCTTGGGATAAAATGAAAGGCGTGATAATAGATAGATAGATCAAGTCGGGGAAGTTAGCCCCAGCGTGTTTTCATGGCGTATGCTGTCTAATCCGTCAGAGATATAAGAGAATTATGTAGGAGAGAATTGCGTAGAATAAAATTACCTACAAAAAAGTCCGCGGTAGCATATATCTATCTCTAATAGATAAGTAGTTATGAGCGTATTTATGTAGCTATTCAAATTGTTGTAAGCCCATATTGTAACGCGAAGTCGGGGGCGGGGTCGCTGGTTGAAATCACTTAATTTTATTGTAATTTGTCTGGAAATCAAACTCGCAACCTCCCAGTTAATGACCATTGTGGCAATACAACCTCAAACCATTTAAGGCGGGGATTAGTTAGCAGCGAACAGTTTAAGATACTCTAAACTAACTATAAATGGAGTGGGAAGTGAATTACTTGGTCCTTTGATACACTAACTGCATTCCTATAGCTGAAGAACCTGTTATTTGTTATGTCCTAGGTATTTCTCACTGATATGTCTGATTTATTTTATGAAATACAAAATCTATCTATCTATCATCACGCCTTTCATCCCAAGAGGGGTAAGCAGAGACAATCGAATGCCATTTGTTACGATACTGACATACCTCTTTCGCTTCTTTTATATTCATCATACGTTTCATACGTCATGCTCGGCGATTGTGTTTACTTTTTATACGTTCAATAAAAGTACACCTAGGTCGTCCTCTGCCAGCATTTCCTTTCATCTTCACGGGTTGCTTTTACAGCTCCCTTAACGAAGATTTTTTAAAGCTATACCTAACGAGTGGCCAGCTCTGTTGAAGTATGTAGATGTAAAGCCTCTTTGTACGGTTTGTACTGTATACATTTTTTATTTTAAAAAACCCCACATGGTCGAATGTGGGGATCCAACCCGCAACTTCTTAGTTGTGAGCCGACGTTTTACCCACTCGACCACCGACGCCGATTTTTCAAAGCATTTCCATTCACTTCAGCCATAAAGCCATTAGTCAATCTTTCATCATTAATTCTTTCAACGTGTCCAAACCAGCAGCGTAAACTACTTTTCTTCATATATATGTATATATCCTTACAAAAATATTGGTACAGTATTGTCGTGACAGCAAATGTTTATGCAAAGCATTTGAGGTAGTATTGACCCTTAATTCTTACAAACTCATTTTCAATGCAGGAATTTGCGATTTCAGGAAGCTCACTGCACAGATATTTCCACTCACGCCCGCTCTGCAATATCAAGACTACAGTCGCAGTTCCCACCTACCTAAATATTGTGTTTATGTAAACATTATGAAGATAACCTTGACACGGTGATACGCGATAAACACTTTGAAGGTACGTCATTCATTAGTGTTAATTATGTTTAATATACTAGATATTTATATAGTCTGTGGCGATAGATTTGCCACCTGTCATCCTGACGATCTAGGCCCTTACACCGGCAAGGTTTAGACCTATCATGTTTAAGAGCTGAGCATTGACAGTATAAGTAAATGGAATAATTAGCATGAAAGTAAGATAAATGCAGTGGAAATGAGGTATTTACTTACGTAGATTGTGTGATATAAAGCGTATTGACCGCATCCATGAAAGATGATGTTGTGAAGAAATGTAGTTTACGCTGGTTTGGACACGTTGAAAGAATGAACAATGATAGATTGACTAAAAAGTGAAAGGAAATGCTGGCAGAGGACGACCTAGGTGTACTTTTGTTGAACATATAAAAAATATATTGATCGATGGAAATATTAAAGTACACACAATCGCCGAGCATGTATGAAAGGTATGATGAATATAAAAGAAGCGAAAGAATGTCAGGATCGTAACAAATGGCATTCGATAGTCTCTGCCTACCCCTCTTGGGATAAAAGGCGTGATAATAGATCCACATTATTCCAATTGGTTATGTTTTTATTTTTAAAAAAATAGGTAGGTACCTACTTAGGGTTCTTTAAATTTTTGCACCTAAATTCGGAGAAAAACGACCTGAAATCTATTCAAACATTTCCTCGGTCGAAGTATCAAACTACTGACCCGATTCAAAAAAATATTTTACTAATAGTAAGCTACGATAACCCTGAGTGACATAGGCTATATTTTATTTTGATCCAAAGTATCCACGGGCGAAGCTAAGGGCAGAAAGCTTGGGTATCTATATAATCACGCCTCATTAAATAAAACAGGGTAAACAGACAAAGTGGGCGATATATTTAAATACTTCGTTAGCAGGTGACAATTTGTATTGCATAACATATTATGTGTAATTCAAAAAAATATTTTACTAATAGTAAGCTACGATAACCCTGAGTGACATAGGCTATATTTTATTTTGATCCAAAGTATCCACGGGCGAAGCTAAGGGCGGAAAGCTTGGGTATCTATATAATCACGCCTCATTAAATAAAACAGGGTAAACAGACAAAGTGGGCGATATATTTAAATACTTCGTTAGCAGGTGACAATTTGTATTGCATAACATATTATGTGTAATTCAAAAAAATATTTTACTAATAGTAAGCTACGATAACCCTGAGTGACATAGGCTATATTTTATTTTGATCCAAAGTATTCACGGGCGAAGCTAAGGGCGGAAAGCTTGGGTATCTTGGGTATAATCACGCCTCATTAAATAAAACAGGGTAAACAGACAAAGTGGGCGATATATTTAAATACTTCGTTAGCAGGTGACAATTTGTATTGCATAACATATTATGTGTAATTCAAAAAAATATTTTACTAATAGTAAGCTACGATAACCCTGAGTGACATAGGCTATATTTTATTTTGATCCAAAGTATCCACGGGCGAAGCTAAGGGCGGAAAGCTTGGGTATCTATATAATCACGCCTCATTAAATAAAACAGGGTAAACAGACAAAGTGGGCGATATATTTAAATACTTCGTTAGCAGGTGACAATTTGTATTGCATAACATATTATGTGTAATTCAAAAAAATATTTTACTAATAGTAAGCTACGATAACCCTGAGTGACATAGGCTATATTTTATTTTGATCCAAAGTATTCACGGGCGAAGCTAAGGGCGGAAAGCTTGGGTATCTTGGGTATAATCACGCCTTATTAAATAAAACAGGGTAAACAGACAAAGTGGGCGATATATTTAAATACTTCGTTAGCAGGTGACAATTTGTATTGCATAACATATTATGTGTAATTCAAAAAAATATTTTACTAATAGTAAGCTACGATAACCCTGAGTGACATAGGCTATATTTTATTTTGATCCAAAGTATTCACGGGCGAAGCTAAGGGCGGAAAGCTTGGGTATCTTGGGTATAATCACGCCTCATTAAATAAAACAGGGTAAACAGACAAAGTGGGCGATATATTTAAATACTTCGTTAGCAGGTGACAATTTGTATTGCATAACATATTATGTGTAATTCAAAAAAATATTTTACTAATAGTAAGCTACGATAACCCTGAGTGACATAGGCTATATTTTATTTTGATCCAAAGTATCCACGGGCGAAGCTAAGGGCGGAAAGCTTGGGTATCTATATAATCACGCCTCATTAAATAAAACAGGGTAAACAGACAAAGTGGGCGATATATTTAAATACTTCGTTAGCAGGTGACAATTTGTATTGCATAACATATTATGTGTAATTCAAAAAAATATTTTACTAATAGTAAGCTACGATAACCCTGAGTGACATAGGCTATATTTTATTTTGATCCAAAGTATTCACGGGCGAAGCTAAGGGCGGAAAGCTTGGGTATCTTGGGTATAATCACGCCTCATTAAATAAAACAGGGTAAACAGACAAAGTGGGCGATATATTTAAATACTTCGTTAGCAGGTGACAATTTGTATTGCATAACATATTATGTGTAATTCAAAAAAATATTTTACTAATAGTAAGCTACGATAACCCTGAGTGACATAGGCTATATTTTATTTTGATCCAAAGTATCCACGGGCGAAGCTAAGGGCGGAAAGCTTGGGTATCTATATAATCACGCCTCATTAAATAAAACAGGGTAAACAGACAAAGTGGGCGATATATTTAAATACTTCGTTAGCAGGTGACAATTTGTATTGCATAACATATTATGTGTAATTCAAAAAAATATTTTACTAATAGTAAGCTACGATAACCCTGAGTGACATAGGCTATATTTTATTTTGATCCAAAGTATTCACGGGCGAAGCTAAGGGCGGAAAGCTTGGGTATCTTGGGTATAATCACGCCTCATTAAATAAAACAGGGTAAACAGACAAAGTGGGCGATATATTTAAATACTTCGTTAGCAGGTGACAATTTGTATTGCATAACATATTATGTGTAATTCAAAAAAATATTTTACTAATAGTAAGCTACGATAACCCTGAGTGACATAGGCTATATTTTATTTTGATCCAAAGTATTCACGGGCGAAGCTAAGGGCGGAAAGCTTGGGTATCTTGGGTATAATCACGCCTCATTAAATAAAACAGGGTAAACAGACAAAGTGGGCGATATATTTAAATACTTCGTTAGCAGGTGACAATTTGTATTGCATAACATATTATGTGTAGGCGTAACTCAAAAACAGACTACGTGACTCAAGCAATAGGAAATGAATAACTCGAGAACTTGGCTGAATTTTATTCGAAAAAAAAATCGAGCGAGCCTTACAGTAGTCGCATATGATGTGTAACATCTGACATCTCACCTTGGTAATAAGCAACATTAACATTATATCCTAAACACTTTACACACAACACTGTTGATGCGTTCACCTTCTCTATTTCTCGTCACACACACGCACACACTGTTGGCTGACAGTACCAACCTCTCGGAAAATGGGTTGGTCAAATAGAATAGCGCGCTTCCTCGGCTTCCTGTTACACACTTCCGTCCATTTTCACGAAATCACTCCCACAGATTGCAGGAAAGATGTTACACATCAAATAGTTATTTTTTTTTTACTGTTTTTAGGGTTTCGTACCCAAAGGGTGCAAACGGAAACCCTATTACTAAGGCTCCGTTGTCTGTCCGTCTGTCACAGATCTGTATCTTTTGAACCGTGTGCGAGTCTGACTCGTACTTGGCCAGTTTTCTTTATTGTTGTACGTTTGAATTTGGCTATGAAAAGGCATAAATAAATATTTAAATAATATATTGCCATGAGGTAAATAGGAATGTGGACAGCAATCAATTCAAATAACTAAAATATAAATGCAATATAAACCTTCTTAGTGTAGGTAGGTACCTATTTTTATTAAACACAATTTTTTTTTATTGAATGCATGATGAATATAAAAGAAGCGAAATAAAAGGCGGAGAAAAAGCGTCTCTGCCTACCTCTCTTGAAATAAAAGGCGGGATGATATATCGATAGATCTAAATTCGAAAGTGTTCCTTTGTTTGTTTGTCAATCTTTCACGCCAAAACGAAGCAACGGATCAATATGATTTTTTTGCACAGAGATAGGTACTTGGTTGGAAATGTTGTGACTACTTTTTTACCCTGAAGTCCTTCAGGAAATCGTGTTAGGCTACCCAGCGGAAGACCAAGTCTCCCTCTTTTAGCCTATTCTCAATTCGTCTATTTACTCCGACCGGCCATGGTTTCACAACAAGCAGCCTTCTAGACACCTAAACTTCAACCTACGTTAAAATGAAAATTCCAATCGCTCGCGGGCCCAAACCTCAATCCTGAGACCATGAACTAAATTCATATTATGGCACTGCTAGGACATTGTTTTTTGCCATGTTTTTTGGCATCGATTTAACATGATTTTTCTGTCTGTCTGTGTTATGTGCCCTTTTCACACAAAAATTACGGAACGGATTTTTTTGCGATTTTCACGATTAGATAGATTGATTGACGAGGAAGGTTTAAGAGTATTAAACATGGACCTATCATGTTTAGGAGCTGAGCATTAATAGTAAGTGAATCAAGTCGGGAAAAAAGTTAGCCCCAGCGAGTTTTGATGGCATAGGTACCTATGCTGTAATCCAACAGACATAACAAAATGATGTAGGAAATAAAATATAATGATCTACAAAAAATATATATCATGTACCTATATAGGTAGGTATGGTAAGTAGGTATACAATTTGTTGTTAAAAATGTAAATCAAATTCAATAAAAATGAAATGTTTCCATGTTCCTTGAAATAAAAAAATAAAATTTAAAGTATTTCCTTGTGGGAGTGATTTTTTTGTCATAAGACATAATAAAACTTTTTTTTACAAAAACATAAGCTCAGTAACTGGCCATCGATTGCCAAATTATTCTAATTTCAAACTCATTTAAAAACCAACCATGGAGCACAACCAACAGAACCACTCTCCAAACAATTTCCAATCAAAAATCGTTACACACGCGATTCGGTGAAATTCGAATTCGGAATCATCACTAATAAAAACCAATTTCACTAATTAATTTTAGACACGGACGTCGATCGGATCGTAATCGGAACGGAACACACGCGCACCGCACGACTCGTGAAACAACACTGGACACTGCTGAATGAATGAAATGGAATCTTTGCTATACTGACAAATGTGATATAGCGAGAAAAGCGCTGAGACTGTCATATATGAAAGGTGTTGACAGAGCTAATGTGATAGTAAATGTTATAGGTAAAGGCCCCAGCTTCGTACGGGTAGAAAAGTTAATTTTCCCGGGAAATCAGATTTTTCCTAGGATAATTTAATGTACTTAGTATGTCACTCTCCGGCCCAACAGCTATCTCTGTACAAAATTATCATCACATCGATCCGTTGCTTCGTTTTGGCGTGAGAGATGGACAAACAAACACAAAAAAACAGGCACAACGTGTTGACCAGATAATTTATTATGACGATATCTTTGAAAGATATGACATAAAAATAAATAACGCGGACAATTTTATTATTGAAATGTACTCATCACCGAAAGTATTATCTTTTTCTATATTTGTTGCTCTACAAGAGACAAAACGGCTGTCGGATTTGGATGAAAATTGAGACGAAACCTTGTAAGTTCCTGTATTCACATTTCATCAAAGAAGAATTTTTCTTTCCATTTCCATGCGGGTGAAACTGCTGCGCTGCTACAGACAAGCTGCTAGCTATAGTAGGTATTTTGTAATTTTACCAATAACTATTTATTTAATACCTAACATTTTTTTTTGTTTGGAACCCTGAATATATATGTTTTTCATGATATGAATTGATAATTATTGACACGAATTAGGTAGGTAGGTAGTTATATGGCAAATAGGTTCGTTTGAAGAATGGACAACATTTCATTTTTTTAATCACCCATTTTTGTTACTTTAATTAAAAATATATTAAAAAATAAGTTACACGTATTTTTATATTTTATTTTTGGTTGAGTTTTTATATTTTTAATTTAATTATGAATTTTTATAAATTCTGAGGACTTATAAACTAAAAACCTTAGCTAGGACTAAAATTAAGAAATATAAACTGTCACCCAAAGAAAGTGACTGATAGTGTCAGTCAAGCCACAGAGTATACGTTATAGAAATGCAAAGAGTATAATATACCGTGTTCCAAATAGGTGTTGCCGTAGCCGGAACTCAAATCGCCCACAACATTATTCATAATGTATATAATAATACTAGCTTTTGTCCGCGGTTTCACTCGTAAATATATTTCCTGTGATAGCCCATTCGAAACTAGCAAAACTTCCAAAAAATATTATATAAAAGAAGTATTTTTATAATTATATTTAAAGAATAATTATTAATTTAGCTTCAAATGGAATAAAAATGGGTAAAATTAATAAAGGGCAACACCTGAGTTCAATAACTAACAACTCTGCCAACAGACATTAGTATTTTTAAATTAGAGGGTTAGCACAGATTAGGGCACCTATTAATCCTTAATTTTCAATATTTCAGTATTTTTAAAATAACTCGAAAATTAAAGGATATAAAAAATAAAAAAAATTAAAAATAAGCTTTCTAGCATGTAATCTCCAAACGGTTTTCGAATTTTGGTACCTTACGAAAAATGAAATGTTGTCCATTGCTGGATGAAGCGATTGAACAACACATCTACTGTACCGGACGTTAGCAGATAAATTGTGTTTATATCAATATTTTATTTAGAGGGTCTAGATTATCGCCCCAACCCCGCCCCGATAGAAGTTTCCAAATTTTTTTTATCTTAAAACGCTAGGATCAATATTCTTTACTGTATCAAGCGCTAGAGTTGCTAATTTTTTAAACATACGCCAGACGTTTTGATCAAGGTAGTTTAGCAGTCAGTAACGTTCTTTATTCAAATCATATCTGCCGGACGTTCGCAGTTAGGTCTTCATAAAGGAACTCTACATTATAACTGGCTATCTAGATTGTGTTTATGTCATTATTTTATTTAGCGGGTCTAGATTACCGCCCCCACCCCCGCCCTGACAACTTTTTGGCGTGTAAGTTTCTAAACGAGACGGTAATGTGTACTGTAATGTCAAATGGAACGGATGTATGTAACCGGAAGGTCCGGAAGTAAATTAAAATTCATAATATTAAGTCATTTACTGGTGCCATAGATTAAGTATGATGGTGCACAGAGATAGAGGGCCCGAGAGTGACATATAGAGGTAGGTGTTTTAACAGGATTTTTTAACCCAGGATGTTAATAAATAAGGTAAGTACATGTATAAATTTGTATTTGCAAGAAATGGTAATGAATACTTAATTCAAATAAATTGCATAATATTTCCAACAAAACACTAGTTTTATTTAGTTTAATACTCTTCACCTTACATAGTAAAAAGTATATCTACGAACTTTTTATGGGCAAAGTTTACTAATTCTACGTCTTTTTCAAAATTCGAGTTGGCAACACTGTACCTATCTATAATAAATAACAATTAAATCGTGATTATAATTATCTTAGACTTTTACGTAACGCATTACGTAGGTACGAGACATGGACCTGAGACTTCCCGTTCTATTAATGGCACCATTAAACGCAGCCATATGAGATAGTTTTCTGTCATTAAGAAGTGCATGTGACTCAAGTGAGCTAGGTAGATACCTAACTGTTATAAGCTACTCATAATACACTTGGAAGAATAAATTAAACATCATGTGTAGCAGATGTGAATGGAAGAGTAAGTTTGAAAATGTTTTTTTTAGTTGTAATAGGTAGCTAATAAGTATGGACTATGGTAGTATGGATGGACACATAAGCCAAGGTACAAGTTAAATAAATTGTATTCTTCAGATGTTATTTGACGACGATTCTAGGTCTGGGGTTAGACTAGGTGAAAAATAATACCAAATTTGAGAAGTGGCCCAAACTAACCCAATGAAATCCTGTATCAGGGATTGGTGTACTTACTATAAAATGGTCAAAGCCATGGACCCCAGTGGGCAGGGACATGGGAATTGTTGGTTCAATACAAAATTTGCCCAATTTTTTTCTCAATAAAGTTAAATTGTGTTTTTAATTTGCAACTTGTTTTTATTATTTTTTAAGTGGCTTTGCTGTAAATTCTTATATTTTACATTTTATTATTATTAAATAATTATTATACAATATTAAATACCTATACTGAAGAAGAAGATTGTGAAGTTGTAATTTATTTCTGTACATTTTAAATAAATTAATTTGATTGACAATCCAGCATCAACCTACTTTGAATTGTAATTGGGATATATTATGTGAACTAGGACCGCGATTGAATTGAAATAAAGAGTAAGCTCCCAAAATCACATCCTGTTTTAAAATAGGAACTCGAAATTTGAAATTCAAACTTGACGTCAGAATTTATCTTTTCAAATATTATGTACCTATCTACCTATATTATACCTACTTACTTATCTTTATTTATTCCATTTCAATGTCTCCACAATAATTTTAAAGACAACAATATAAAAAAATCTAAATAAAACAAAAAATAAACGCGGCAGCGGCAGCATTTACTGCTGATTTTTTATCATAATAACTTAGTACGTAGGTACTTACATAACTAAAACTAATAAGCTCTATTGCATTTAAATATGCTGAAAAAAACTTACCCTATCTGAAATAGCTTCTTCCATTTTCCCGCGCTTCAAACCCGGCGCGCGAATAACATTGGCAGCAGATGTCGCTGCATTACCAACCGGTATAAACCCAGCTTCCATTGCAGCTTCAATACATCGCCAATAGATGGCGTTGAAAACACTAATCAATCACACACCCCTTTTACAATAAAAACAAATAATAATTTTCACACGTTTCACTACAATATTATTATTTAAAAACACAGATTGTAATAATATGGACGATTTCAAATTCACTAGCCATTTTTTAAGGAACGCTTTTTATTGAGCTCTTCTATTTTTATTAGCACTTAACTTTATAACATTGTCTTCTATCGATAATAAGCCACTGCAAACACAATTATATACGTTTTAGTTGAATAGGACACGTATTTTGAGTTAATTAATTAGTTTTGATACAGATTTTGTAAAAAATAACAAAGAATTATATCTGCACTTTGTGGACACACGTAACAGGACGGTGGTTGACAGTTGACTGAGCCAGTGTTGCCAGATCCATTAAAAACCTAAGTAGAAATCTTGGTAGAAATTATTGATACTATTTAGTAGTTTTATTATTATGGTATGGTGTCTATTTATACTCTGTGATTATTACTATGGTGAGTGGAGCCTTCTGCCGTGTGCTGTAATTTCATATATTACGCCACAGATATCTAATATTATACTAGTCAAAGACAGATGGGACACTTCATAGTTTGCAGTTAGTACCGCTTGTTTCCGCGAAGCGCTAGTGTCGATAGTGATGTACGTATAGTATCAAGAGTTTATAGCTTCTTGATCAGCATCAATCGTGGTCAATAGTGACGTACCACATCAATCAATGCATGGATTTCATTATTTTTTCTAATATTTAAAGGTTTGATGTCTTTGAGTATTTAAGACTGGAGACGGGAAGAGCTAAATAACCGAACAATTTTTTCTGCCATTTTTGGCGGGAGGGGAGGTAAACGTCTAGTACTAGCCCCTGTACCACTGTATTTTTCTGTCGTTTTATTGTCGCAACGGATTTTACGTTATATGATGATTATGTTAAAATACAAACATAATAATTATAATTAATGATTGGAAACACTATGTTTCAGCAAGTTTGACGTCCTAGATCGCCTTTCCCATTTAAAACATCACAATTAACTATTTTCCTAAAGCTCTGTCTTGCGACACTAAACGATACCAACAAAATCTAAGGTTACTTATTACTGCGCACCTGGTCAGTTTAACTGGTCAAAGGGGGAAAAATTGGCGAAAGGGAAAGCCCGTCTATGGCCCCTCCATAGGCTTAGTACTCTATGTTTGATGTAAATAAAAGAGCATTTTCAATAAAATTATTTATTTTTATTTACAAAATTAAAAATCTGCTCGAAGGATATGCTAAATTAGGTACTGTTCTTTAGTTGCCTATATTCTCTGGTTTCTATCCATTTATGAAAGTTTTGTTTATCACTTGTTGTGTAGGTACTACGACAGGTTCCACAGTTTAATTTCTTTGATAGTCGTCTGCATATTTATCCCGCAGTATATGCAGACTAATGTACTTTCACTTAACCACTTACACAGCACTTACGAGAGGACATAAGTAGCACTAAACGTTTGCTGTTCAAATTATTATTTATTTCGTTATCAATTCAATCCCGAAAGCGAGGATATACTTTAAGGTATTCGTGGCTGCTATTCAAACAAACTACAAAATAATTAAATATAAAGGATTGTATTCAATAAAAGTAGACACATGCGTCCAGTACGACCGCCAGAAAATGCCTCCCTTCCCTGCCAGTGGCGCGTCGGTAAATTTTCTCCCTCCATGACGCACGCGCGATGTCCGTAGCCCAATCTCAGGCCTCCTGCTATAGATGCGCATGCGCCGTGATGTACCTGCGATGTCCGCTGGCCAATAGCAGGCACTCCTGCGCTCGAGGCGCGAAGATAGTTGGCGCCTCCGTCGTGGATTCATACGTGAACTACCTAACAGTTCGGCCGTCCTGTTTTCAGCGAGTCCTCACGCTGTGTCTTTAATGCAGTTTCACTAACAATTATTATTCACATAATAATCGCAATACTATAGTAGTTGCGCTGTAGCATGGTGCGGGTGACAGCTCATGACGGCTGTCAGTCTGACTTTACTAGTGTGGTGATATTGTACAAACCAATTATTAAAAAGTCGATAAAAATATCGATGATCATGAATTTAAAATTATGTTTTATTCCAAATAATTGTTCATGTAACTAAGTACACTATTATTGCCGTACAATAATATTTAAAATCCCTACAGTTATAGGTTAATGCAAAATATGACTTCTAAAACATATACCAATAAAAATATATAAATTAACAAGTCACGCAAGCGGTTTTAAATAAAAATTAAATGACGTGATGTACGTTATTTTACCCTATTATAAAATAAATATCGACATATCCATCATCCTATGACATCCCATCACTAATCGAGACTGTTACGTTTCGTTACACGCATAAAACTTATAATTTATTTTTTAAAATAATAACATAAATTTCATTGTGGTAGGTTAAGTTTATTTGATTTAATACAGTTAATAATTATATATATTTTATACTGATAAAATTTATTGTGTAGTTGAATTATATTATAATATCTTAGATAGCAGTAACTTTCACACGTGAAACGGAACGGTTAGTCAAACGTCACCCGCACCATGCTTCAGCGAAACTACTATAGTGTGTTTTAGAAAAATATTTATAATGTTCATTGACATATCATTTAATATAACTTAATTTATTATTTATCAAGACATTACAATTACAAGACTTTATCTAATTTTATGAAATTATCACAATTTTATTATTGTAGATAACAATTGATTGTAAAAAAAAATATTTGACGCTAAAAATATGTAAACTGGACACAACATAATAATAACATAACATCGCATTTTATTCATATATTTAGTATTATGCGTAAAAAAATATTATAATAATATTGTTATAAACCTCAGTACATACCTACATCATTTATTATATTATATAATAATTAATTTTATCGACCGTAACAATTATAAGTTTATAACTAACTTTATTAAATGAACACAATTTTATTATTGCAACTAACATAACAATTGATTATAAAAATAAAGGTGATACCTACCTACTTAAAAAACCAATTTAAACTAAATATAACATACCATAACAAAGCATTTTTTTAAATTATTATGCGCAAAAATGTAATACTGTAATGTAAATACATGTTATAAAACTATTATTCAGAATGAAGTAAATGATAAACAAACTACAAAATGATTAAATATAACGGATTGTATTCAATAAAAGTAGACACATGCGTCCAGTACGACCGCCAGAAAATGCCTCCCTTTCCTGCCAGTGGCGCGTCGGTAGATTTTCTCCCTCCATGACGCACGCGCGATGTCCGTAGCCCAATCGCAGGCCTCCTGCTATCGATGCGCATGCGCCGTGATGTACCTGCGATGTCCGCTGGGCGCTGGCCAATAGCAGGCACTCCCGTGCTCGAGGCGCGAAGATAGTTGGCGCCTCCGTCGTGGATTCATACGTGAACTACCTAACAATACAAACAAAAATAATACAAAAAAACTTGTGAAAATAGACTTGGGGTTGACTTGAACTCACAGTGTTGACAGTTACATTTCGTAC
Source organism: Nemapogon koenigi (assembly GCA_963924495.1). Classification (NCBI taxonomy): domain Eukaryota; kingdom Metazoa; phylum Arthropoda; class Insecta; order Lepidoptera; family Tineidae; genus Nemapogon; species Nemapogon koenigi. Next base: position 2,455,008 of record OZ004658.1, on the reverse strand, counting down.
CTAGAATTTTTAAACGACAACAAGTGACAATTTAAACCAATAATATAAAACTTGGTAGAAAATAATAAAATCAGTAGAATCACCTATGTAAATTATATCAGCAGACATGGCAACGCTGTCTGGGGCCCCTCTATTGTATATTGACGTCTCTTTCATTTACAGTTAACAGAGAGAGAAGAAAATATCACATTCGTATTTACGTTGTCCCTTTCGTGGTACTGGTACCTACTTGTACCTAGTAATTAGAAATTATTTTGTAAAATAAAAATCAATTATGTATTCATAATTTTATATAATATTAGCTTTCCGCCCCCGGCTTCGCCCGTGGATATTTTCGAACAAAATAAAATATAGCACTCAGGAATGTAGCTTTAAATTTTACGGAAACGGATCAGTAGTTTGCGGCGAACTTTGAGAGATTACCCCCTACATCCAAACTTACAAACTTTACCTCATACAACGTTGACAAGTTGTTAAAAATCTCAGTAATAAATAATAGCGTCGGAGGCCCGTACTTGTCTTCTATTATTTCATCTATGGTATTAGTCCAATATCATCTGTTCAGCTTGTTCTGAATGTTGACAACTGGCAAAAAGTGGACACTGTTGCTGGTGCCTCTAGCCACATGACAAGATATCATCAGTAGTATCAGCTTCAGCTACTTTGCGAGTGACATTTGTAACAAGTTACCATGTCCACATTCAGCCCATCTTTAGGTGATCTTTACGTGCCCTCGGTAGCACACCTCTTAACAAATAGAGCGTGGACAAATGACGACTTCCGTTGGTCGCACGCATGACTCCATTTATGATCGACTTATTGCCATTGTGTCGTATCGTTTCATATACTTAGGTAGGTGTACACAAAGACTTCTAATGTATACAATTATTATATCTTTACACGCGAAAGTACCGAACGGATTTTGTTACCAACTAAAAAACGCACGTGTTCGAAAATTTTGCATCTCTTTCACCATTCGCACCTAGGCTAAAAAAAAATCCGTACAAAAAATTACACAACACGTACTTCAGCAAATCAAGTATTGTACAAAAAATATTAGAAATAGCAAGCTCCTAGTTATTGGATCCATAAAGGATGTGATATTATCTTTATTCTAAAATTCTAAATGTTAAAAAATATATTTACTTGAAAATATGCGTGAAATTGATGATTTTTATGGCTTCATAAAACCGAGGTGTAGTTGATATTGACATATTTTTTTAGCGACGTAGGTATATACTTACTAAACTGTATTTCGTGTCCGTCTATCATAATGAATTGCAGATTTGTTAGACGGAGACGAAATACAGTTTAGTTAATACGTCGCTAATTCGAGTTTATTAATAAGATTGATCTTACCATTTTTAATTACCTACCTTGTCAAATTACAAAGTACTTCTTATCAAAAAAGTACCGGTCTACAAGGGGTTCATGGCATCTACGTACTCTATCTATATTCCAACAAAACATCCGACACCGCCTTACAAAATCGATGCTTACAAAACGTTTGTCGGTTTACCGCGGGCCAAGCGTATTGATTGGTATATCTTTAAAAATTACTGGACAGATTTTGATATGGTTATATATAAGATTGATTCATAATTGTTTCTCATTCTCCATTTTCATGGAAGCCCATTTTTTTTTTTAATTACCTATAGATTTAAATATTTTTTAATTTTATATTTTTTTATTAATTTTATTTTTTTCTTCTTCACGGGTTGCTTTACAGTGTGTTTCATTAAGATTTTTTTTCTTTTTACCTTGAATCAAATCTAAAGATTAAAAATAACTAAATAAACCAGATCCGCGTGGAATAGTGGCAAGAATACTGGCTGCATTTCCCCGTTGAATCGCGATGCTGATTCGTTGAGCGAGGAAGGAGCCAGCCCTCTTGTCACCAGAAGAGATGATCAGTCGAGGGGATACATCTTTAATAACATTTTTGGCATATTTAATATAATAAGTACCTAACAGCATAAATCTTCACAACAAAGCCTTTCAGAACTTGAGAGTGAAAGATCGCAACTCAGTTCATTTGGTACTTTTTTCATATATTAATGCTTCCGGGAGCCGTATGAAAACCGGTGAATCCAACTATAGGTCCATAAACTTAATGCAATACTCTATGCGAGATGAAGGAGTCGTCTTGAAACCGGGTTCAATTCCCACTTGTTCAAAAAAAATGCTAAGCAGCAAGTGTGCTTTAATTGACTCCTCATACTTCGGAGGACACGTAAAGCAGGCGTCAGCACTTGTTATAAAAATAACAGAAGTTCAATATGGACAACTGTCGTCAAGTGGACACTGTTACTGGAGTCTCTAGCCACATCGCAAGATATAAAAGCCGTGAAGGTGTGTTTTTTGTGTCCGACTAAGGATTTCACCGACTAGTTGACTAATAGGCCCCAAAATGGCCGACTACTTTTCGACTAAACTGTAATATTATGGAAATCGAATGTCCTACCTAACCTACCTAACTATATTCACTGACAGTTCCCACGATTTTTCTTTTGAGTTTATTTATTTTTATATAAATGGCGTGTGAATGTGAATTAAAATATGTATAACTAGCATTCCGCCCCCGGATTCGCCCGTGGATATTTACAGACAAAATCAAATATACCCCTACCCTCTACCAGTATATCATCAATAGTTTTCGCAGCGCACGCGATGTAAGGAATTTCTTAGGTCATTTTTTTACAACTTGGGTTACATTATTGGAGTTTTAGTAAGGATCCCTATTTTTTTTTAAATAGAATATAGCCTATGTCACTCAGGGTGAATGTAGCTTTCCAATGGTGAAAGAATTTTTGAAATCGGCACAGTAGTTTTTGAGTTTATTCATTACAAACATACACACAAAAATACAAATCTTTCCTCTTTATAATATTAGTATAGAGATAAATAATAGATCTAAGTAATAGTAGTTAGTTAGTACCAGTAAGTTTTGTAAATAATGCCATCACTGCGTAAAAAAAGGCTCCCATCGCGTCTGTGTGTCTGTCTGTGACCTATTTCACGCAAAAACTACCGAACGGATTTTGATGCGGTTTCACTATTAGATAGGTTGATTCAATAGGAAGGTTTACGAGTATTAAACATGGACCTATCATGTTTAGGAGCAGAGCATTGACGGTATAAGTGAATCAAGTCATGATATTTTTTTATGGCATATGCTGTCTAATCCGTCAGAGATATAACAAAATGATGTAGGAAATAATTGTGTAGAATAAAATTATCTACAAAAAAGTCCGCGGTAGCATATATATATCTTTATTAGATAAGTAGATATAAGCGTGTTTATATAGGTATTCCGAAGAAGTAAGGACGCGTGTTTTTGTCACACACCTACCTATAATTTTTCTAAGTAACGAGACGGTTGAACCGATTAAAATGCGTTTTTGAAGTCAAAACTTCTTTAGGCGCGTTGTGCGACCATTGGCAATGACTTTACTTTTTGTATTAATTTAGTGTAAGCTACTTTTTTGTTTTTCTTTCTATGGAAATAACACGTCTATAGTGTTGTAAAGTCATTGACTATTGGTATGGGAAAATCTTATGGATTCGCGATATGTGTTCGGCATAAGACCACGGATTGCCCGACCCGAGTATGTGCGACCCGAGAATGTACCGGCTTTTTTTTCACTTCTGTCGGCAGTCCCCTGCCCTATGCCTTTTTCTTTCAACAGATCGATGTGATTTTTGTTCATGTTTTAGAGGACGGAGACCACTTATTATCCCGTGAAAATCCTTTATTACTCCGGGGAATGCAACATTTATACCCGTGCGAAGTTGGTTGTTAGTTAAATAAATAAAAGTAATAAACTTTCACTACAAATCGAGCATAACATCCGAGTCTGATGAATCGATTATTTGCAGAGAAAGGAAATTATATGCAATATTATCATATTCTTGAGGTTATGCGTTATTAAGATACCTACTGTGTTCAAAACATAATACAACGAAAATCACGAATGTACCTCTAAAAAAATATTTTACTGTCTAGAAACAGTACTAAAATGCATGCAATGATTCTGATTTTTTGACAGATTTTTTATCTAGCAATATACTATCGTAATACTGTTCTATTTTTTAATCAAATTTTCAGCAAGTTCCTTTATTCTCATTTTCAAGATTTTATGTACGCACTGCACGCGTGTGTGCGTAAGCATGTTGGTGTGTATGTGTACCCGCGTGGGGGCGGTGCCATCTCTCAAGGTCGTTGGCTCTATCCAGCGTCTTAACTGGACAAAGAGCAAAAAATTGGAGAAAGGGGGAGCCCGTCTATCATATGGCCCCTCCATAGGCTTAGTATAGGTACTCTATGATTTTCATACAATACATTAAAAATAATCAGTAAGTATATAAGACGGAACCCTACTCCTTGCGTTGCTTGACATTCGACATGCACTTAGCCCAATTTTTAGAAGTAATTTTTTTGGCGCGATTTTGTTTTTTTTTACTTTTAATTAAGTATTTCACATAACAATATAAAAACCTTAAATCTAATCTAAACATTAAAAATAACTAAATAAACCGGTCCGCGTGTAATAGTGGCAAGAATACTGGCTGCATTTCCCCGCTGAATCGCGATGCTGATTCGTTGAGCGAGGAAGGAGCCAAGTCTTTTGTCACTAGAAGATAATTATGATCAGTCGAGGGGATATAGGGTACCTATCTTTAATAAACTTTTTGGCATTTGAACCCCACGGACCTAGAGTTTCTACACTCAACGTCACAAATAAAGGTTGTATCCTTCCTTTTTGATTCTTGTTATAGGTATAAGTTGGCAGTATTCGGGTGGATCAGCCCATAAAGAGATCTTAGATTTTGGATCCCTGGATTAAATGGTTTCCAAACATAACCTTGAACTCAAAATAATTAATCCAATTTAGTTAATTAATTTATGAAGCCTTAGTTGAGGTTAAACTGATAATCTAATTTAGTTTCAAGGACACCGTCTGTCTTCGTGCAAGTAGCTTACCTACTCTTGACTTCAATTTCAAATTTTAATCTCAATCCTCAAATCCTGAATTTCATTTCATTGCGATAAAGACAACAGTGACAGCTTAAATTGATTACCATTATGTGGACGATCGAGGACAACCCGAGATTAGCGCGTTGAAACAAACTCTTCAGTTTTTTTTTAATTATTCACGGGTTGTCTTACAGCTCCCGGGAACCGTTGCCGGCCCCAGGGTACCCAGTGGAAGACAAAGTCAGTTTAGCCAATGATTTTTTGAGGCTATATCTACCTGCAAGTGGCCAGCTCTGTTGAGGTGTGTAGGTGGAAAATCCTCTTTGTATGGTCTGTCGGATAATGTACATAGATTTTTTATTATAGAAACCCATTGGTACATGGTCGGATGTAGGAATTAAACCCGCGACTTTTCAGTTGCGAGCCGACGTCTTACCCACTCAACCACCGACGCCCTTTCATTTTTCATCTTTATTATAAGTATAGATTATAGATAGATAAAAGACTCTTGGCCCGTGGTCATCTGACTCCAAGAAGTTTGCTGATAAAATAAGCTTGCATAAGCTTGGAGATTCAAAGGGTAACGCAGCGAGTGTTCTTGGCACGGTATGGACTTTCTTCAGAGCTGGAGGAGGTAGGTACCTTTGATTCCTCCACCACTTTTTTTTTAGTTTTTAAGGTTTTTTAGATTAAATTTATGTGAATAAAGAAATTAAATACATATTCAAAATTGTAAATCCAAAAAAAAAACTATCATCACGCCTTTTATCCCTAGAGGGGTAGGCAGAGACAATCGAATGCCATTTGCTACGATCCTACCTAACATACCTCTTTCGCTTTTTTTATATACATCATAAATACCTTTCATACATATATAGGTATACATTATTTATAGCTATAATTTAAAAGTATTTCCAAAAAAATGTCAACATCTCTATTTGGGGCCGGTCAAATAATGACTAGGTTTTTTTTTAAATAAATACAAGATACTACATTGTGTAGATTAATAAGATAAAGTTATCTATGCAAATACACTTGTCTTGTTTGTTAAAAGTTCTAATCTCTATATCTACAAAAATGACGTATTAAATACTTTGAATACCTAATAATAAGATTGTATTTTTAGATTTTTCTTTTTAATCTTTAGGTATATATGTTGGTAGTTATATGGACTTATTTTAGTGATAAGCAGTAATGGCCAAAATGAGCCCCCGATGTGCTACCTCTCCCCCAAATACATTCCTGGATACGGCCATGGAAATCGGTATTATGATAATCCCGCCGACCGTAATATGTCTTATAGCACGGACAGGATTAAACTAAATTTCCCATCACGTCTTGGTGGGCGCGTGCGTTATTCCCCACGTGATCTCTTAGAAGACAAATTCTCTAGGATCACGTGACAAATATTACAAACTGACACAACACAACACAACAAAAAATTAGGTACCTAAATAAATTTTATAACATTGTGATTATTGACACAACTTATAGATTTTGTCTACCCCATGTAGATTTTGTCTACCCCATGTGGATTTTCTCTATGCGGTCATGCTCGCACGGTGTCGCGAACAGCGATTGAGAGAGGTGTGATTTTCATGCTGGCAACTCTGAAAAACAAGGGAAGTTGGCAGGCGCGACGGAGAGCAGAAAATAAAGAGTAGGTGACACTGGCAGAAATGTACTTATCTTAGTACAATTGCCAATCAATAAAAAAAAAAAAAAAAAAAAAAAAAGCTACGGAGACCGGAGGGCGGAGACTGCTGGCTTGGTATGTCTTTTGTTACTAATAACTGTTAGAATATCAAGCTGTGAAAGTATGAATTGCATCCATGAGGTATAAATATAATGCAGAGAAAGAGTCATGCGAAGTATTGCATATTTACCTAGATTATCTCTGTTTGAAAATTGGAATAAATCATGGAGAATTTCTTCTAAGACTAAGGGTACATTTTATAGAAAGATTGTTGAGCAAGTTCCTGCTAAACCCTGGTTTTTTAAAATTCATTATTCTAGAAGTATAACATCTTCAATTAGTAGATTACGCTTGGGTCATACCTGTCTTCCTGTTCATCTCAATAAAATTCACATCAAAGATTCATCAATTTGTGAATGTGGGCTGGATATTGGAGATGCTAACCATCTTTTTTTTTCATGTGAATTATATAATCGGGATAATTTTATGAAATCTTTATTAAGTAACAATATTCAGTTTCCCATCAACATAGTGAGTCTTCTACATATTATGATGAATTCTAATATTTTCATAATATCATGCATATCTAAATTTTTATCGGATAATAACATAAAAATATAAGTCTATCTATATTTTAAATAAAGCTTTATGTTTATTTATTATCATTCTTATTAAATAATTTGTTAGTTTCAGTTATGTATCAATTTCATTGTTCCTATCTTAAGTTGTATTTAGTCATGAATTATTTAATTTAAATATTATTTTAATGTTGAATAATTTTTTTTTGTGTATGTAAATAGTTTTAATTAATTTAGTTGTAAATATAGAAGTAGTATTGTATTATTTATTTCAGATTCCTGAAAGTTTCGATACTAAATTTCGACAGATAAATGTAACTGAATAACGACGTGACACTGGCAGAAATGTACTTATCTTAGTACAATTGCCATCCAATAAAAAAAAAAAAAAAAAAAAAAAAAGTATTGCATATGGTGGTTAAGGGAGAACTATAAGGGGTGTTGTGGAGGTTCTTCAGAGAAGAGAATAATGTATTGTTCCCTTGGCTGACTAGACTTGCAGTAGTATCAGAGAGCCAGTGGTTGCTGGATACATGGATTAAAGGTGTATGACGAATACGATTGGTAAATATAACCTATAGACGTGGTATTGTACAAGTGTGTTCATTTCCCCAATATATAGGCATGGAGTCAGGCAACCTAACCTCGCAGGTAAGGGGAACTGGCGACATGGTGGAGGAGCTGGGATCTTGCAGTAAGTTGAGGCGACTAATTGCGACTAATGATGTTACAACGGGAAGTTTAAGCATAGAAGCTCGCTCGGCACGGGAGCGCTGCAGCCGGCCGGTTTTGCATTTGTTTAATTCCTAGATATTATAATTATTATCATTTGTATGTACCTATGAACAAAAATAAATGTTTTTTATTTATAAAGCAGAGTTGTTTTGTTTGATACTCTTTGGTTTTGACTTGGTTCTGCCGATCAATCAATCAGTCAGAGAGTTGTACCAGAATGTCACTAGTCAGTCAAAGAGAGTTTCGATAATTTTTAAACAGCGCAATAAACATTAGTTTTATTAATCAAATATATCACTTGTTGATTGTAATAAGAACAGAGCGAGACAAAGTATAGTCTCAGAGTAGAGTGAGATTAAGTTTAGTAATGTGAGACAAAGAATCGTCTGAAAGTGGACAAAGAGAGAATAAATAAAGTACCTTAGAGTGAGACAAAGCATCGTCTAAAAGTAGAGAAAGGGAGACAAGTTACGTCCCTCAGAGTGAGACAAAGAAAGTGTCGTCCGAAAGTAGAGAGACTAGGCAATGTCTCTGAAATTAGAATGAGACCAATCAAAAGAGATCCCAAAGTAATGTCATAGGACTTACACCGGGCAAACGTCCGTAGGCCTATGGTCTTGCCTAATTTGCAGAGTAAGAGAACAGTGAGAGAGATAGTATCATACAACGATTGAATAATTGTCGATCAACTACTTAATTATAGGTATAATTTTATTATTATGCGTACACTATAACCTTATAATTATTTATTAAAACCAAAGTTTAAAGTTCGACATCACTCGATTATAAATTTAGTCGATTATAATCGAGTTATCATTCTAGTTTGGTCTGACTGATTCTCATAGAGTACGGCACTAACATGGCGTCGGTTTTTTGTTTTTTGTTTTGTTTGTCGCTGGAAAAAGTCACTGGCAGAAATGTACTTATCTTAGTACAATTGCCATCCAATAAAGAAAAAAAAAAAAAAAAAGTAAGAAAGTGAAAATATATTATGAAACCTATTAAATTAATTAATTAAAAGTAAATAAGATATTGTGAAAGTGCATGGTAAATGACTATTTAATGGCAGTGTAGTGGGTTTCATTCAATTAGACGTACAGGAACATTCAAGTGTTTGCCGGACGTTACATATTGATATTGACTCTGCGCTCCGAGGCGCAAATACAGAAGCGTGCCGAGGTGCAAAAAGGAGAAAAGAGTGCCATCGCAAATATTCTGTTGTGATTGTAGTACCAAAACATCTAAATGGAGTCATTATATCGTGTAAGATTAGAACAAATGGCTAATCATTTACAAAACCTATATGATAGCACATCAGAGACGATAAACAACGAGAGGGCCGACTCTTCAGTATATCCTTATCTTAAGAACTCCCTACAACTCTCACTGGAACAATTTGTAAAGGAAATACACAATTACATTAATACCAAAGAAGGCTGTACAGAAGTTGTTATAAAATGTACAGATCTTCAGTTAAAAGCCCAGTCAAGGATTGCACAACTCGAGACAGTAACACCAATAACAAGTTATCAAAATTCAGTTAAACTACCAGAAATACAGTTAATTAAATTTAATGGAGATGTCCTGAAGTGGCATCAATTTTGGGACAGGTTTGAGTCCAATATAGATGGCAAACGTATAAATGATGTGGACAAATTTTTGTACCTTCAAAGCATGTTAGAAGGGGAGGCTGCAGAAAGTATTGCTGGGTTAGATATAACCAATAGCAATTATAAAATTGCTATAGATACCCTACACAAACGTTATGGAAAAATTGATGTTATTATAGATGCACATCATGCAGCATTATTGAGGATTCCAAAGGCTGTCAATACTGCCAATGACTGCAGAAAAATTTTCAATGAAATTGAAAAGCATTTAAGAGTTTTAAAGTCTTTGGGAGAAAACATTAATAGTAACCATCTTCGTGTAGCAATTATAGAAAAGTTTCCAGAAGAATTAATTTATGAATTGAGAACAAAAATGAATGATGGAGAAAGTGTAGAGGAAATTCGGAAGAATATTGAACTCCTAATTACTGCAAGGGAGTCTTCTAAGAGAACATTTCTAGCTGACTTGGGTAATTACAACCAAATGTTTGAACCAGTTAATCCAACACCCAAATCTTGTACAGTTGAGACCCTACATGTGACTGATAAGCTAGAAAAGGGACGCACCTTTGGTACACCAAGGAAATTCCATAACAAAGATCAATTGTTCTCGGCAAGAAGACAACGTAAAACACAATATAGTTCTAATCAATCTAGTCACCACCAACCAACAAAGATAGCAAAAGGAGAATGTATTTTTTGCAAGGGCAATCATTTTAATGATGAATGCAAAGAATTTAAAACGCCTGAAGACAGAAAGAAGAAGATAGGTGAAAGATGTTTCATGTGTTTCAAACAAGGGCATATTGTTAAAGACTGTAAGTACAACAAAAGGTGTTATTATTGTAAGAGAAGACATAATAGAGCACTGTGTAATAAGATTCAAGAAAGTAAAACATTACAAACTACAGATTATAATATACAAAGAACTATATTACAAACCGCTATTATTAAAGTTGTACACAATAATGGTGAATTAATAGATTGTAGAATATTACTAGATAGTGGCAGTCAGAGAAGTTACATAACCAAAAATTTTGCTGGTTTACTGGAATTAAAACCTATGGAAGATAACTGCCTCATGATTTACACATTTGGATCAAATGAACCAAACAAGATTCAGAGTGCACTAGTGTCAGTAGAATTTGTGACACGAACTAACATACATCATACAATACAACTAAATGTAGTTCCACACATAACAGATGATGTACCATGCATTAATGAAAACTTCTACAAGGCTAATAAAGGGTTAATATTTGGAGATGATGGATCAAAGGGCAGTGAAGTGAACATACTTATCGGAAATGACTACTATTTCTCATTTATAAAAGGGGGAAAAATCAAAATCAATGAAACACTATATCTTATTGAAACAGATTTTGGATGGATATGGACAGGCAAAAGTAAAATTGCTAATAAAATGGATCATGTGTTGTCCGTTGTTACTTATTTTAATACACAGACATCGAATTATACTGCACCAGACCTGCCCTTAAGAGAATATGAAATAAGACAACTATGGGATTTAGACACTATAGGCATTAAAGACTCGCCAAAATCATTAAATGAAGAAGAAGCAATAAAATTATTTAATGAGTCAATCAGATTTGAAGGTGGTCGCTATCATGTAAAATGGCCTTGGGTACACTATCCCCCAGACCTACCTACGAATTATGGTCTTGCTTTAGGAAGATTATCAAGTTTGGTTAGAAGAACAAATTCAACAGTGCTGGAAAATTACAATAAATTAATAAAAGAACAGGAGGTGTTAGGCATAATAGAGAAAGTCGAAAACCATAAACAACCAGAGTCACATCCAGTACACTACCTGCCTCATCACTGTGTCATAAAGAAAGAGGGCTCCACCAAGATTCGGATTGTATATGATGCATCTGCAAAACCCAATGGTATGTACTCTAGTTTGAATGAATGGCTATATAAAGGACCCCTTATGTTAGAAGATCTTACTGGTCTATTATTGAGATTCCGTCAACACAGAATCGCAATTATTGCAGATATAGAAAAGGCATTCCTTCAAATAGGACTGCAGAAACTAGATAGAGATGTAACCCGATTTCTGTGGCCAAATGATTGGAGATGTGATTTATCAGAGGACAACTTAACCTGTTACAGATTCTGCAGAGTGCCATTCGGAGTGATCTCAAGTCCATTTCTTCTAAATGCTACGGTGAAATATCATCTATCAAAGTATAAAGATACCTATTTAGATAGAGTTGCCAAAAACATATATGTAGATAATTTAGTTATATCTGTAAATACGGATTATGAAGCAAACCAGACAATTTGCAAGACAGTTAAGGCTTTTAAAGAAATTTCAATGAATATAAGAGATTGGAGTTCAAACAGTGCTAAATTAACTCATAAGCTACCTAAGACACACTGTGATGAAAGAAATATCGTTAGCGTTTTAGGAATGAAGTGGAACACTCTGAAAGACACACTATCATTACAAATAGATATGGAAACCTTGGGAAAGTTAGACAATAATCTTACAAAGAGAAAAGTATTAAGAACAGTGGCTTCAATTTATGATCCTTGTGGCTTTGCAACACCTGCACTTTTGAGTGCCAAAATATACATCCAAGACTTATGGAAGAACAAATTTAAATGGGATGAACCGTTACCTGAAGAGTTTTGTAAAAAATGGGAGACAGTGTTGTGTGGCTTACGCAGCCTAAATGGTTTAGAGATACCCAGATGTATGAGAATACAAGATGAGAATAATACACAAAAGTATGAATTACATTGTTTCACAGATGCTTCAAAGTATGCCTATGCTGCAATAGTATATATAAAAATAATATATCAAGATAAAACAACGTTATCCTTCATGTTGTCCAAATCACGCTTGACACCTTTGAAGAACCAAGCTGATATCAAAATACCAAGAATGGAATTATTAGGTTGTTTAATTGGAAGCAGGTTACTAAAATATGTCAGAAATTCTTTAGAAGTGAAGATTGACGGCCACTACCTATGGACAGACAGTCAAATTGTAATAAGTTGGCTACATTCAAATAAACTATTGCCACCCTTTGTTGCAAGACGAGTAAGTGAGATAAAACAGAACATAGAGACACAGATTTTGTATGTAGAAACTGAAAATAACCCAGCAGATATTGCTACACGACCCGAAAATTATGACAAAGTAAACTTTGTGCTTCATGGGCCACAATTTTTATATAACAAAAATACTTATACAGACAACTGGTTTTTCACCCAGAATTTCCACGTTGGGGAGGGTCTTACAGAATCAGATAAAGAATCAGAATTATGTGAAGAAGTACAAGATGGACAGTTATTAAATTATAAAACTAGTAGCAATGAAGAACAAAGTGAAAAGAATATCATAAGAAAAGAACAAGAGTTATGTTTTCCTCGAGAATGGTCAGGGGTAACCACAGACTTTGCTCGATCTCTGGGTTTGTTTAAAGATTCTGAAAACATCCTCAGATGTAGAGGTCGTACTGTGTATGCAGATTGGTCTTATGATAAAAAATACCCAATTCTATTACCAAGAAATTCAAAGTTTACTGAGGAACTTATTAGTCAGTATCACAGAGATAACTACCATGTTGGAGTTACACACACATTAAGCCTTTTAAGACAAAGGTTTTGGATACCACAAGGAAGAGCTAAAGTAAAGAATATTATAAGTAAGTGCTTGGAGTGCAAGAAATATGGAGGTGGCCCGTATAAACTTCCAAAATTACCACCTTTACCCCCAGAGAGAATAAACTACCACAAAGCATTTGTATACACTGGCCTGGATTATTTAGGACCACTCCTTATACATAATGAGTCAGGAGGAACGGAGAAAAGGTGGATATCTTTATTTACATGTCTCTCTATAAGAGCTGTACATCTAGAGGTAGTAAAGGATCTCACGGCTGAGGAGTGCTCATTAGCTTTGAGAAGATTCATAGCAACCAGAGGTATGCCAATGTTATTTACTTCAGATAATGCATCACAATTCAAATTAATGTCAGAGACTCTTCAAAGCCAATATTGTGTGAGAAATAATATTGTGTGGAAATTTATTCCAGAACTTGCACCATGGCATGGGGGCGTGTATGAGAGACTAGTGGGGCTGGTTAAACATTGTTTTAAACGAACCTTTGATAAACATTTATTAAACAGCAGCCAATTATGTACGGTAACTAAAGAAATTGAGATGATTCTAAACAGTAGACCCCTAACTTACGTGAGCACCGATGTGGAACATATTTTGAAACCAGCGGACTTCCTTTGTTTAAATGAATGTTTATTGGCACCATCTGAGACCCCATATTTCACACTGAAAGACTCTACCACAAAGAGAATGTTGATTGAAGGTTGGAAAAGAGGACAAACTATATTAAAAGAGTTTTCCAAAATGTTCGTCAATCAATATCTCACAGAATTAAGGAATAGACGACAGATTACACATAAACAAAATCGTGTTGTTTGTAACAGATATCCGAAAATTGGGGATATAGTGCAAATTAAAGGAGACTCTGACAACAGATGTTTATGGAAAGTAGGAAAAATTATAGCGTTAACAAAGGGTAGAGATGGTGAAATAAGAGTAGCACGGGTTAAAACAGAAAATCAAGAGTTAACCAGATCTATAGGTCATTTATATCCTTTGGAAATAGAAGAAATAGACAAAGTTGATGAGCCGGTTTGTGATGAAGCCACAGTACCGACAGAAGCAAGTGTAGACAGAGAGAGAAATAAAGAGGTAGAAGAACTCGAACACACTCTGCACAAAAGAGTTAAGAAGTAAGAGAGCTGCAGCAGTATGTGCAAGAAATAGATTAAGAGAATGGACCAAACAGTTGTTTAATTTGAGCTGTTAAAATTATTGTGTTAGAATTATATTTTTATTTTTTTTTGTGTTCTCTTCAGCAGTTGTGAATGAGTAATAAAAGTTTGTTGTACTACCCATTCGTTTTTTCTTGTTGGGAGTGTCGCGAACAGCGATTGAGAGAGGTGTGATTTTCATGCTGGCAACTCTGAAAAACAAGGGAAGTTGGCAGGCGCGACGGAGAGCAGAAAAATAAAGAGTAGAAGCTACGGAGACCGGAGGGCGGAGACTGCTGGCTTGGTATGTCTTTTGTTACTAATAACTGTTAGAATATCAAGCTGTGAAAGTATGAATTGCATCCATGAGGTATAAATATAATGCAGAGAAAGAGTCATGCGAAGTATTGCATATGGTGGTTAAGGGAGAACTATAAGGGGTGTTGTGGAGGTTCTTCAGAGAAGAGAATAATGTATTGTTCCCTTGGCTGACTAGACTTGCAGTAGTATCAGAGAGCCAGTGGTTGCTGGATACATGGATTAAAGGTGTATGACGAATACGATTGGTAAATATAACCTATAGACGTGGTATTGTACAAGTGTGTTCATTTCCCCAATATATAGGCATGGAGTCAGGCAACCTAACCTCGCAGGTAAGGGGAACTGGCGACACACGGCATAATATTATGCAAGTGATAAAAATACTTTTTGTTTTTAGCTTTATCTGGTGAGGCAGCTAGGTACTGCAAGGTACTGCAGCCACAGATATCAATGCTAAAACAAAATAAAACCTTTTGTAAAAATATTATTGGAAAAAAGATGAGCTGTATGAATTGCAAATTACTTTGCTACCATGGAATTAAAACTTTTAAAGATT
Source organism: Nemapogon koenigi (assembly GCA_963924495.1). Classification (NCBI taxonomy): domain Eukaryota; kingdom Metazoa; phylum Arthropoda; class Insecta; order Lepidoptera; family Tineidae; genus Nemapogon; species Nemapogon koenigi. The sequence continues at coordinate 2,439,725 of OZ004658.1, read as the reverse complement.
GACTGACTGTCACTGCCTGCTGTCAGTCAGACATCATATTTTAAGGTAATCTCTGGATTCCACATCCGGTCATGGCGACATACGCACGCGTTTTCGTCGTGGCGTGATGTGGAATCCAGTTTAATCCTGTTCGCGCTGTGATGGTTGTGATTAATCAGTGATTAATAAGACATATCACGGTCGGCGGGATTATCTTAAATACCGATTTATCGGCTATATACACTATAAAGACTATAATACTTGACATTGGCAAATCACCGATGAACATTGGTGGAGCCATAATAAAAAAGAAGAAGAAGAAGGTAATCTTTGGTCATTTCTGATCGAAACTAAGAACCAAGAAAAAAAACTGTTACATGGAGTTTGGGTTGAAATTTTTGTTATACATGTGTCCTTATGGGAGTTATAAGGATTTCGGAAACTAGCCACAATAATAATAAATTAATATATTACTCCATATTGTTTTATTTCAAGTGTAAATTATATTTTATGATATTTACATCAGGAAAGCTTTAAATTAAAGGATGCTAGATTTAGGACAATAATAGGATTAGAAGAAAAAGGAGTAATAAGGAGAAAAAGGAGTAGGTATAGAAAAAGGAGCATGCTGGAAAATAAAAATGAAATAAATAAGTAATTATTTCCAGGATATGATATGATCTAAACACAATACAACTTAAATAGTATTTACAAAAATCATGCTCCATTATAATTTATTTTATATCACAGCTTATTTTTGTAATTTGTTCAATTTATTAAAATTATTGACATTATGAAATAGGTGTGCTACTTAGCAAAGCTAAAACGGAATTGTCTAAAAATGGAAGAAAAATGAACAAATTGCAGACACTGTTCCAAATTCAGATTAATTTGAATTATTCTTAAATTATAGGTAGGTAGTCAATAATTTATTTTGTAAGGAGGTTGACAAATATTCAACTAGCATTATAATAAAGTGGTCTGGTTCTGGTTCTGGTTATCGGGCTCAGTCTCCGCAACTCGACGTCTTAGCGCCTATTTTGCGTGAGGCGGGAATTTAGTTACTCCTGCCATCCCAGTTCCTCCAGGAAGCCTATCAGCCCCTTGATGTTGCTACATGCCTCCTGAAGGGTCCTCGGGGCACCGAGATGAGCAGCCCTGTATTCTGTCAAACTTACACACTCCAGAAGGATGTGGGTGACCGTTTCTTCAGTCTCCATGCATGCTCTGCATAGTGGACTATCTGTAATGCCGATATTAAAAAGGTGTTTATTAAAGGGCCCATGTCCTGTAATGACTTGTGTCATTTGTCTCAAGTGGTTCCTTTTAAGGTTAATTAGTCTTTGTGTTAATCGAGAGTTTAGGGATGGGAGCGCCAGCTTTGATTGTCTGCAGCTCTCAAGTTTGACCCATCCTGTTTCATGTTTTTGAATGGTTATTTTCCTGAGTTGTGCACGGATCCAGTCTCTAGGCAGTGGTATATGTGGTTCAGGACCCACAGCCACCTTACCTGATCCTCTCCTTGCAAGTTCGTCAGCCGCATCATTACCGCGGGAGTTACTATGCCCTTTGATCCACTGAAGGGTTATGTTATTATTTAGTTCGTTACAAACCTTATTTAATGCTTGGTGACATTCAAGCACCAATCCTGATTTGATTGAGTTGCTTCCGAGAGAAAGCAGCACTGACTTACTGTCCGATAGTATACGGATGGATTGCTTGCTTACTCCTCTCGATGTTATGGCCGAAGCTGCCAGGCGGATCGCCATGCATTCAGCTTGGAAGACTGTGCTGTGAACACCCAATGGTGTTGATATGTTCATGTTTAAGTCCTCCGAGAATATGCCAGATCCAGTACCTGACTTTGTCTTGGAACCATCCGTGAAGATTCTAAGTTCTCCAAGGTTTAGCCCCTCGTAGGTCTCTTCGGTAAGTTGGATTTTGTATTTCTTGTCAAAAGTATATGTTAGGGGAATTCTATCATTGGCAGCTGCCGCCAACGGTAGTTCCCTCATAGTTAAGTTAGTAATTCTTGTATGTGTATTTCCTGTTTGGTCCCAGAGACCAAGGGATTGTAGTCTGAATGCTGTTGCAGCTGCTTCTTGTTGTATGAATAGGTGCAACGGAGTTAGATTCAGCATGACCTCTAGGGCCGCTGTAGGTGTTGTTCTCATGCATCCTGTTGTTGCCATGCAAGGTAGTCTTTGGAAACGTTCTAGTTTGTTGACAACCGTAGCTTGGTTTGTTTTGGGCCACCACACAGCTGCTCCATAACTTACCATGGGTCTAATCACAGCCGTGTATAGCCAAAGAGAAATTTTGGGGGACAGACCCCAGTTTTTCCCTATCATTCTGCGGCATTGCCAGAATGTGATGCTGGCCTTGTTTAATTTGTTATCCATATGTTTATTCCAGGTGAGTTTGTTATCTAGGATGACACCTAGATACTTTACTTCCGTGGAAAGTTGAATTTCTGTTTTGAATAAGGTAGGTAGTTTGTACTTACCCAAATTCCTCTTATTTGTAAACATTACCAGCTCCGTCTTTGCAGGATTGACTGACAGTTCGTGGGTTTTGCACCATTTTTCCACTAGGAGCAGTGCTGTTTGCATGACCTCACAGATGACGTTAGTAAACTTACCTGATATTAGGATTGTTAAGTCATCTGCGTATCCAATTGTATAGTAGTTGTTGTTGTTAAGGGTACTTATGAGATCGTTGACTACGAGATTCCAGAGGAGTGGAGAAAGGACTCCACCCTGAGGGCAGCCTTTGACCACAATGGCACCTTTTTGTTTACTATCTTCTGTTCTGATAATTCTTTTGCTAAGCATGTTGACAATCCAGTCGGCTAGGACAGGTTCTACTTTATGGTTGTCCATTGCCTTCCTTATACTGGAGAAGTTTGTTTTGTCGAAGGCCCCCTCAATATCAATGAAAGTTCCCAGACAAATGCTTTTGTTATTGATCATTTCTTCTATTTTACTGACTACTTTGTGAAGAGCTGATTCGGTTGATTTACCAGAGCTATAAGCATGTTGGTTTATATGCATTGGTATGTTGTGCAAGGCAGTTTCTCTCAAGTCTCTATCGATTAGCCTCTCTAAGGTTTTGAGAAGAAATGATGTGAGACTGATAGGTCTGTACGATTTGGCGTTGGTATAGTCGGTCTTACCTGGTTTGGGAATGAAGATAACTTTTACTTCCCTCCACATGTGTGGTATGTACCTGTGTAGTAAACATAGTCTGAATATGTTGGTTAGGCGGTTGTTTAGTTGTTCCCCTCCCCACTGCAGGAGTGCTGGGAAAATCCCATCCATACCTGCCGCTTTGAAAGGTTTAAAGCTGTTAATTGCCCATTTTGTTTTTGTTGGATTTATGATTCTGCTGGTGGTGTTCCAGCATTCAATGGTTGGGTATACCATATTATCAACCCAATGTGTGTTACTTACTGTTTTGCAGTCTGGGAAGTGTGTCTCAAGGAGGACCCTTTGGGCTTCCTCAATACAGTTTGTTAATGTGTTGTCAGTTTTACGTAAGGTACCTACTTTTTGATCTGAGTGACTGCTTAGGATTTTCCTTACTCTGTTTGCTTGTTCGTTAGATTCCACATCTTCGCAGAACTTGCGCCAAGCAGCGCTTTTTCTGAATCTGATGCGTTTTTTGTAGAGTTGTTTAGCTGTGTAATACAGGTCCCAGTCCTGATCACGGCATGTATTCATTGCCCTGTTGTATAATCTTCTGACTTTTTTCCTTAGTCTTTCTAGCTCAGGGCCCCACCATTGTTGTTTGTTGGTGCTAGTGTCTTTTAGGTAGGTCAGAGGGCATGTTACTTGGTAGCAGTCAGTTATGGTGTTAGTTAGCACTGTTACCTGTTCTTCGATGTTATCAATGTTTGCATCATTTACTGGCAGCTCCTTCATTTGTTCCAGCCTGCTTGTAAGTAAGCTGGTAAACTTGGATCTGTCTGTTTTGCGAGGGTTTCTTTTCGGTGTATTGTTAATTGAACTTACCTTTATATCAAAGCGTATCCATCTGTGATCAGAGCATGAGGTCTCATTGGATACATGCCAGTCCCAGATAAGATGCGCGGCTTGGCTCGTAGCTAGAGTAAGGTCAATTATGGTTTTGCTTCGTCTAGTGACGAATGTTGGTTCTGAGCCTATGTTAAGTATATCTAGTGTAGTAGTCGATAGGTATTCGGTTAACGTTATACCTCGGTTGTTACAACTTTCGCTACCCCACAGAGTGTGGTGAGCGTTAGAGTCGGTTGCAATGATAAGTTCTAGCTTACCGTTTTCACAGTAGTTGATGAGCCGCACCAATTCTGGTGGCGGAGGTTCCTCGTGCTCTGGCATGTACACCGATGCCAATACCAGATCGTGAGTTGACTCCACTTGTGTAGAAGGAAGTCTTACTGCGCACAGGTCTCTAGTACAAAATTCAGTTAAAGGTAGTGTTATAACGTTTTTAGTAACAAAGATACAGGCTCTAGGTAAAGAATTTAAATTTGCTAAGATCTTACCTTCGGTGTTAGTGAGTCCTTGTATTCTTCCTGATTTGCTAATCCACGGCTCCTGAATTAGCACAATCGCTGTTTTGTTTACCTCAAGCCATTTCCGTAGTTGAGCCGTTGCGGTCATTGAATGGTTGAGGTTTGTTTGCAATATTTTGCATTCTTTGGTGGGTAGTTCTGTTATGGAGCCCCCGACCCTTCTGTAAGGTCTATCTTCCCCAGCCCACCTATCCACTCATCTCCGCTATCCAGGTCCCGTAAAGGGAGCTCTTCCAATGTTTCGGGAAGATTGGGTGGGATTGGAGAGCTTGTCGTGGTGTTCACAAGCTGTTCTGGAGGTGGCGCTGGGGCAGCTGTTGTTGCTTGGTTTGTGTCCAATTGGTTCATGTTGTCCATGGGTTTTTGTTGGGGTGCATCATAGTATTGCCTCCCTGGTCCTTGGAAGCGTATATATGCGGCCCCCAGTAAATATACCAGCCGCCGTTTCCTCCTGATGATCTCCTCCACCAGTGTCTCCGGAATAGAGAACACTATAAACATAGCGTTCTCACTCCGAGTGCACGCCAGGAGTTGCCATGAGGGGATGTCGGCCCAGGGATTTTGTTCGTCCAGGTTATTTCCAAGCTGTTTAGTGGTCGTGTTGTGGTGGATTAGCATGCCACAAACAACTCGTGGTATTAGGTCGTTTGGTTTGACGACCCTTAGTTTTATGTCTGGAGGCAGGGTGATGCTCTCAACCGCTCCTGTGACCCATGTTAAGGTATGTAAATCCTCGCAGAGCAGCTGAAGAGCCCCGTTCGAGAAGGTGGGCCTCCCCGTGAAGAGAATGGGGGCTTGTCTTGCGGATGGGTTGCTGGCTCTCAAAGCGCGGCCTTTGTTGTTGTGCTCACATAGAACGTCCATTAAGGCTTGTTCAGTGAGTTCCGCCTGCTGCTTGCTGAGTGTCAGCGCATTGGCTGTAACAACGCAGGCCACTAGCTTTTCTTTAAGAGCGTTAGCGTAATCTGTTGGTTGTTGCCGGACAAGATTCTCGATCCTGGGTTTCTTCCTCTCTCCCCTAGGGGAGTGGCTGTCGTCCAGTCTTGGCCGTTTGGTATTGGGTTGCCCCGCTGTATGATCTTGACGACCACTGCTGTCCTCCAGCCGAACAGGATTTCTGCTCGTTGGCTGTACATAGCCACTGGGGCCAGGCTGTGGTTCGTCAGATTCTGTATTTCTTCTTTCCCTTCTGCGTCTTCTCAGGCGTGAACTGGGGTTGAATTTCCTAGGGTGTTTGTTGTGCATTTCCCTCTTGTTATGATGGTGGGTACTCTGCCTCTGTTTGTGTCCTACCAGTGTCCAACCTTCTTCCAGTGGGTCTGGTGGAGCTGTGGCCGGTTGGGCCGCCTGTGTAGGTTTGTTGGTTGGTGTTGTTTTTGGGGTGCCAACAGATGGTTGCGTTGGTCTCCCCGAAGTTTGTAGGTCTGTGTGGCTTGCGAAGGAAGATCCACCCTTGGGTTTCACTCCAGTCACAGGCCTGATTGGTACTTTCTGCACCGCGGCGCAGGGGAGGCCAGTGGGTAACCCCGGTGTCCGATCCCCTTGTGCTTTGGCGCTAGGTTTCCCTTTGTTTTTGGCGGGTTTCCCCGCGATTGTTTTAGTTGTAGTAGTGGTGGCTGAATCCCCCCCAGCCACCGTAGCGCTGATGGTAACGCTATCCCCTATACCTTTATTTTGTTCCATAAATGTAATGATTGTAAGTTCGTCGGTCTAGCTTCCCACCCTCCACGGAGCCCGCAACTGGGAATGCCTTGGCATTAGGATTACTAAACCGATATAGTTGTGGAGGTTGGTGGATCAGCGCGACATCAGGAGCTCGGAATAAACTGCAGAGACGGACCGGTATTCTGTCTGCCAGTGCTACGTTCACCCTCGCCCCCTCAGCATGGCCTACCCCCATCCACGCCGATATCCGAGGCGATCGACGTAGACCCTCCCACAACTCGCCTGTGCCCCTCTGATGGGGTACTTGACCATTTCTTCCTCGATGGCTAGTCGAAGAAGCTACCGTTTAGCCTGAAATTAGGGCCAAAGAGGGCGTGTTGCCTCCGGGGGGACGCATCCCCCTTTCGGCTCAACCCCCCAGGATCCCGTCATCCCTGCATACGGCGTTCAACTGCACAGGCTCTAGTGCAGGTAAGGGCTGAAGTCTCTGAGTCCGGTCACCCTTACACATCCCAGACCAGGTTTGACGGGCCACATATTGTGAGCCATATATACATATAATAATTTAGAGAAAGAACAAACACAAAGAGGGATATAATAATATAATAAAATGAATATATATAGAGTAACATGAAGATATTTAGATGGGATGGGATGAATTGGTTGTGGTTGAAGTAGAGGTGGGTTGGGAGTAGTAGGAAGATTTGGTGAGGAGGGATAGGGGGGATGAGAGGAGGGGAGGCGCCAAGCTGTTTCAGTTTTACCTATTTCGGAGGGAATTAGGCCAATAACAGGCAGCAACCACGTGAAGGATAACGCTTGACTTGCACTGGGAAAGTGTGAGGCACTGATTCCCAGGGCCCTATGCCAGATTACCCATTGGGATTATGAGTAAAATAGGTGCAGACCCATTCCATTCTTAGTCTAAGTTGGTATGGCCCTACCCCCGCCCAATAAAGTGGTCTCAATTATTAGCTAAATAAGCACAACGTTACACATGTTGAAACGAGCAAGGACCATAGAGTAACTTATGCCTGTGCTGATTTTATTCATTCATTCGTGAATCTGTGATCAACAAGACTTGGCTACGGCCTAAATAAAACAATGAAGACTTGGCTGTATGATTAATTATCAACCTTTGCCTTTTTCATGGATGGAATAAATTGCTTGTTCGTGTAAATTACTCTGTGTGTGTAATTGCTCTGTCTATATTTAATCCACAACATTTCAAAATTTTAACACCCTAATTTTATTAGCTTAAATGAAAGTAGGTGAAAAATTAAGGTACCCGTATTTTTTGCTTTTCTAAAATTTTAACTTTAACACTCTTAAATTAATTTTTAAATATTGCATTTTTAGAAAAAGCCGATGACGGCTAAAAGTATCAGGTGTCTATGCGTATTCTGTATTAAAAAAAAAGAAATGAAGCTGCGTGCGTTCGTTCGTTTCATTCGTTCAATAGTTCGTTCATGGTTCTTTTGTTTCATTCATTATTGTTTATTTTTGAGTTTATTAATTTAAAATTAAATTTTATTCACTTTTATCAACAAAGATGGCTAGAGAAGCACATAAATTAAATTCCCTTGTATCTATTCTATTCTATTTTTTCGTGTTATGGCTCCATCACTAGTCCCCTTGTATCCTGTTTTGTTTTTACAACTACAACTAATACTTTTTAATTAGTTTTTAATGCACCGTCGGTGTTTTAATGCCTGCTGGGTTAGCATATATTTTGACAGCGACACTTTCGTTTCGGTCGAATGGCCTTGAACAGGCCAAAACGTTCATGTCCAACAAGGACCGGCCAGAGATAGCCCGGGGCCGAGAGGTCCGGCCCAACAATGTGCGTGCAAATTTGCTATGCCGGGCAAAGACAAGTACACAGAATTTGCCCGCACATTGTTGGGCCGGACATTCTCGGACCGGGCATGTCCTGCACAAGAATGCCGAGCAATTTGCTTGGCCGGACAAAGACAAGTATACAGAATTTTCCCGCACATTGTTGGGCCGGACCTCTCGGCCCCGGGCTATCTCTGGCCGGTCCTTGTTGGACATGAACATTTTGGCCTGTTCAATGCCATTCGACCGAAACGAAAGTGTCGCTGTCAAAATATATGCTAACCCCGCAGTTTCCCTTGAAGGCAGAGAGTACAGTAGCTTTGAGCGGTACTCGTTACACAGTGTAGTTTTTTCAAAATATCTCTTAAACCACTGAATAAAAAAATAATTAAATATGTGTATCGTGTTAAGCAAAGGAAGATCTCCAAACGGATTTTTAATTTTGGTACTTAACGAAAAATGAAATGTTGTGAATTATCTGTTTACTTGCTCTGTGTTAGAGGCACGTTAGAGGTGTTATAAGTTACTCTATGGTGTTATCTGTGCTTTGCTTTTACTTGCTCCTTCAGGGGCGGTGGTCAAGGTCATCTTATATCTGTCAAAAATATGGTAAATCTAAGTTAATCCTGGAAACGTGAGTTTATTTATACAAAATCTCCTCACCCCAAAAGGATTGTTATTATTTGAAATTGGATTCAGCCATATTTTTATTATTCATGGGTTCTAAAGAGCCGTTGTTTTCGATACGCGAAGGCACTGCTCGTATCGAAAACAACGGCTCTTTAGAACCCATGAATAATAAAAATATGGCTGAATCCAATTTCAAATAATAACAATCCTTTTGGGGTGAGGAGATTTTGTATAAATAAACTCACGTTTCCAGGATTAACTTAGATTTACCATATTTTTGACAGATACAAGATGACTGAGAGCCAAGGGTCCTTCACAGACTATTTTGCTCTGTGGCTCTGTGACCAATACAAAAAAAATATGAATAGAAATAAATAATTATTATACTTTTTGATAATAAAGTTATTTCAACTTTTTATATAAAACTGTTAGTAATTTAGTGTGAAGTAAAACTTAATTTGCAAACAATCCCATTAAATTTTCCTGTTCACTCATACACTTTGCTCATATATAAGCTACAAACATAACATAACCTATAAATATGGAAGTAAGCGACGAAGGATCTTCCAGCACAAATACCGAACAAAAAGAATTTAAAAAGCCGGTGCTTGTTGGAAAAATTGGTAAATTGCCAAGAAAAGCAAAACAAGAGGAAAAAATTGATGATATTACACCACAAGAAATATCTGAAAATATAAATGAATCACAAGATTTAAAAAGCAACTTACCTCCTGCAGTTCTTCTTAAAGAGTTGTCCACAGCTATACCTTATAAAGAACCGAAGTGGTCAGGACTATGTCCAGAAGGTTTGTTTTTTATTCACTCATATCTATACCCACTAATATTATAAAGAGGCAAAGTTTAAAAAGTTTGGATGTAGGGGGTAATCTCTGAAACTACTGATCCGATTCTGAAAAGTCTTTGACTAAAGGCCGGTTTAGACGTTACTAGTGCTTAGTAGAGGGCGTTAGGAGAGTACATTAGTAGAAACATGTAAACGGTAGTTTCTAGTACTCGTACTACTACATTCCACTCGCCTTTCTACTAGAATCAAATAGAATCGCTTTTTATTTTTCTTTCAAGTGACACCCTCCCGCGCCCGCTCAACCCCCCGCGCGTTCCTGACTCACCACTCACTGTAGTTTAAACGGTCAGTTTTAGTGGATTGCACAAGTAGACAAAGAGATGCATGTGTGTTTTGGCCTACAAAATGGCAATCTACTGGAATAAGTATTAAAGTCACTGGAAACCTACTAATGCACTGGCATTCGAGTGCCACCTACAAACTCTCCTAAACACTAGTAACGTCTAAATCAGCCTTAATAGGAAGTAGTGTTGTAAACCTCCGTTACTGCGGAACATCCGCAAGGAATCGTACCTCCAAATTGCAATGGAGGTTTATTTGAAGAGGAAACCAAAAATGACAGCACCAATAGTAATATGGAAAGTAACCTTAACCTCTTATGGAAATTAGTAATTAGTGAATATAATAAAAAAAACTGACTCAAATTAGATTGTGGTGGAGAAATAATAACATTAAATATTTTCCATCCTTCGCGCGTACCTACTTATCGGCGCCAAGTTCAGTGCCAAGTGAACAATTAATTTATAAGTATGTATACTAGCTTTCTGCCCTGGCTTTGCCTGTGGAGCCCGTATTAACTTTCATCCCCAATTATTATCTTGAGTTCATATAAAAATCCCATAGAAAAAATCACTTTCAGTTTTTCCCTAATTTACCATTTTCCCGGGAAACTTTTCTAATTGTTCTTTTCCTAGAAACCTTATTCTGCCAATTACGAACGCAACAAAACTCTTATAAATGCCTTTTTAAAAAGGTGTACCAACTTCAAAAATTATGCACTGAAAAGTGTGCTTCAAATTGCTTCAAGTGTGCCTATAAAATTTGAAGAGTTCTCAATTTCTCCAGGATCCCATAATCAGATCCTGACCTGATGACTATGGGACCACCTGGGATATACCCTTTAAAACAAAAAAAAAATCTATAGTCCAGGCATCTTTAAGTAATCGGGGAACATACATAATAAAAAAACATAAAAGATTCCGAGGAATTGAGAACCTCCTCCTTCTTTTGAAGTTTGTTAAAAAATATACCCATTTGTTTTAAACTTTTTATTTTTATTTTAGCATCTGGCTATGGCTTGGAAGTACTGAAATCTGGTGCTATTGTTGAGAAGATTGACCTGACCAGCAAACCTTACTACATATTTGGGAGGCTCGCTAACTGTGATGTTGTTATGGCACACCCCACTATCTCCAGGTAGCTTATCATCATCATCATCATGATAGGAGTTTTTTTTAAATATCTAAATGAAAAATGTTAAATTTATACTTCTAATCTCTATATATTATTTCTCAAAGGTGTTTTTTTGTTGGTATCAAATATCTCCCTTATGGAGCGCTTCATAACTTTTGTTCCATACAAAAACGGACTTCAGCAATTCAAAGTATTGTACAAAACTTATTAAAAATAGCATGTTCTAGTTAATAGATCTTAAAGTATATGAAATTATCTATACTCAATATGTAAAAAATATATGTCATTATCAGCTACGCCTATAGTAGTTGCGCTGTAGCATGGTGCGGGTGACAGCTCATGACGGCTGTCAGTTTGACTTTACTAGTGTGGTGATATTGTACAAACCAATTATTAAAAAGTCGATAAAAATATCGATGATCATGAATTTAAAATTATGTTTTATTCCAAATAATTGTTCATGTAACTAAGTACACTATTATTGCCGTACAATAATATTTAAAATCCCTACAGTTATAGGTTAATGCAAAATATGACTTCTAAAACATATACAAATAAAAATATATAAATTAACAAGTCACGCAAGCGGTTTTAAATAAAAATTAAATGACGTGATGTACGTTATTTTACCCTATTATAAAATAAATATCGACATATCCATCATCCTATGACATCCCATCACTAATCGAGACTGTTACGTTTCGTTACATGCATAAAACTTATAATTTATTGTTTAAAATAATAACATAAATTTCATTGTGGTAGGTTAAGTTTATTTGATTTAATACAGTTAATAATTATATATATTTTATACTGATAAAATTTATTGTGTAGTTGAATTATATTATAATATCTTAGATAGCAGTAACTTTCACACGTGAAACGGAACGGTTAGTCAAACGTCACCCGCACCATGCTTCAGCGAAACTACTATAGGTTTCATAAAGCCCTGAAAGTCATCAATTTCAGGCATATTTTCAACTGATGTATCCAGTAAAAATAATTTCACATACTTACTTTATGGATCCATTAACTAGAACTTGCTATTTCTAATATTTTTTGTACAATACTTGAATTGCTGAATGAACCATTTTTTTTGGAAATTTTCTTTCTCTATTTACTTCCTTCGCTTCCTATTGGGTGAAAGAGATGTAAAATTTTCGAACATGTGCGTTTTTTAGTTGGTTACGCGACCAAGAGAGCTCTTAATACTGTTTGATACACCATTTTGTAGACAATTTTTCCCTCTTATGACGAAAAACAATGCACTAGTTGCAATCCAGTGCTAAATTCGATTACCGGACTGCATTCCAGTATGAAATAATGTAAACCTGGCAATATATTACAGGCACCACGCTATACTTCAATACAAAGCATTTGCGGAGGAAGGGGAGCCTCCCTGCGGTTGGTACTTGTATGACTTGGCGAGTACACACTCAACATTTCTGAATAAAGACAAATTGAAACCCAACCATTACACTAGGGTACGAGTTGGACACCAGATTAAGTTTGGGAGTAGCACCCGCACATATATTGTATTGGTAAGCTTTCAATCTATACAAATATATGTATACTAATTTTCATCCCCTATCTATGATAACCATGGGGGTGGATTTTAAGAAAAAGTATCCAATGTCCTTACTTCAAGGTTCTCTGAAACAAATTTCATCAAAATCGGTTCAGTGGTTTAGCCGTGAAAGTGTAACAGACAGACAGAGCTAGTTACGCATTTATAATATTAGTATGGATTAGTAGTTCCGTCTTCCGCTGGGTATCCTGGGGCCGAGAGCTGTAAGGCAACCCTTGTAGTTTTTACTATGGATATCTATGTAAACCTCACAGTTGGACACCAGATTTACACATCTATATGTCTATATGTACTAATAATAAAGCTCAAAAGTTTTCTTGTTTGTTTTTTGAACGCGCTAATCTCGGAACTACCAGTCGCGCTAATCTCTGGAACTACCAGTCGCGCTAATCTCTGGAACTACCAGTCGGGTACCTACTAATTATTTGATAGCCCTATTCTTGAGGAAGGTTATATGCTATGTAACATCACGCTACGACCCAAAGGAGCTGAGCAATAACCATTAATGCAGCTAGTAATATTATAAAACAATTTTAAATATTTTCTTAATCCTTGTTTCATCGAGGCGCTGAGAAATTAAAATTACAAAACAGAATGCTCAGCTCCTATATAGGTCCATATTTAATACTCCTATACCTTCCTTGTTCCTGTTTAATAGTGACAACCGAATTAAAATCCATTCAGATGGTCAGGTGGGAGTTTGCATTGTGTACAAACTTTGTATGGAATATTGCAACAATGTAACAAAATACGCGCTCACTGTCGAGGCGTTTGTACTCGGTGCGAAGTGTTTGCGTGAAATAATATTATATTTAGTAATTTTCTAGGGTCCGGACTTTGATTGTGAAGGTGAATCTGAGCTCACAGTCACAGAGATGAAGCAGAAAGCGGAAGAAATGAAGAAGGACAGAGATAGATTCG
>OZ004658.1:1942904-2426070 GCA_963924495.1 Nemapogon koenigi | reverse complement strand
AAAAGAGAGAGATGGATAGACTGGAAGAGGAGAAGAGAAGAGAGGAGAGGGGCGTTGACTGGGGAATGGGTAAATATTTATCTATACTAATTGTTTGATAGCTCGATGAATCTCTAGCCGCTCCACTCAGCCCAAGTGTTTCCAGCCACCCAAACAACCCCAAATTTTATTGGTCACTTACCTTACTGCTGTTATCCACGTCTTCCGTGTCACACACGGGTCCTTTGACGAAATGAGTGATACAGGTCCGACATAGCAACGGATACGTAATCACCCAGGTAATTCATTAGAATTAGTTTAATAAATTGGTATGGATGGATTGCATGTTGTTCTCGATCTAGAATTTTGGACTCTGTAGGTAAGTGTTTGCAATGACAGACTCAACACATGTCCAGTTCACAACGTCTGCCGGATCCGCTAGTTCAGAGGTTCTCAAACTTATTTTGTCTACCGCCCACTTTGAAAATCAATTATTTTTCAGCGCCTCCCAACTTGATTTTGCTTTAAAAATCACAATGACATTCATTACTTTAATTTAATTTCTGGACCCTTACCCGCCCCCCAAAAGGGGGCGTTATCGCCTACTTTGAAAAAGACTGCGCTAGTTAAATAATAAATAAATATGAATGTATTGTAAATGGGAGCGGCCAGTATCGCGTGCTCCCACTACTGAAGTACCCGCGGAAAGCGCCACAGAACATACTATCTTATTAGCTGTAAATGAACTGTACAAAAGAAAAGGCACCGGTGTGGAAAATTAGTATACTATTTTAAAGGAAGAAAAACATGGAGCAAGAACTAGACAATCATCTCTGTTTTTAAAAGAACACCTTACGCGTTACGAAAACTTATCATTTACATTCACTTCAAAACTGGTGACTCTCATTTTTAAAACCGTAATCTTTAATAAAATTAACTTTAAAAAAAAGTGTACCGACTTCAAATATTTGCACTGAAAATTTCGTCGTAGAATTTGAAGACGGTTGGTGCCAAATTCTACGACGAAATATTAATTATTTCTTCTTTCTTTTTTAAAGTTAATTTTATTATTCCTTTTTAAGTGATTTTGCTGCCCTGAGAGAAAAATAATCACGCAAATAAAAAAAAAATATAGAAAAATTAAAAAAAATACTGCTTTGGATAGGATTTGAACCTAGTGCATCCTACGCTGCACCTTTAGCCGTTAGACCACCGCCGATACAAAAATTGACAACTTCGTGTCAATAGCAACCGTTGCTAAGGCTTTTCTCTGACACATAATTTTCAGCCGTAAACAGAGACAAATTACTGAATTTCTGAAAAACTACTGAACCGACTTTCATCATATGTCTGTGAGATTATGTCGAGAAATTATTATATCCTTAAAAAAAAATTCGTCAAAATCGGTACATATTTCATCGATATACTGATAATTGACTTAAAAAGTCAGTTTTTTCAAAATTACTGAAAAACTTATGAACCAATTTTTATGAGATAAAAATGGGACCAATCCGGAAGAATTATCTGTCCATTAAAAAATAAATCATCAAAATCGGTTCATAAACGACGAAATTATCCGCGAACACACAAGAAAATAATTAAATATATACGGTCGAATTGAGTAACGTCTTTTTTTTTGAAGTCGTTAAAAAGATTAATTCTTCTTCCAGGCGAGGACGCAGAAGAGGAGCCCGACCTGGCTGACAACCCTTACGCGACCACCGCCAACGAGGAGCTCTACTTGGACGACCCTAAGAAAACGTTGCGAGGCTACTTCGAGAGGGAGGGGCACGAGCTCAAGTACGACTGCGAGGAGAGGGGCGTCGGACAGTTTATGTGCAGGTAAAACTATACTAATATAATAATAGAGAAGACGACATGTGACCTTGCCACCGCCTGCTTATTACCGCGATGTCTTTCGTTTCGACTCGAAAGCCAAAAACGACGGGTCCGTACCAACATAGGCAATTATTTTTTCGGAAATCCTTCAATATAAAATCGTATATCACATTTAAAAATATAGTAAGCGTTGATAACTCTGTCAAAAGTTACAGTGTCCAACTGTCAATAAGGAGGAACCTACTATTGTCATAAAATCCAAAAGTCCATAAGTCTTACTGGCAAAATGTCCAACTATGAATTAATAATAATACCATTGGGATTTTAGTAAAACTAGATGACCCGTGCGAACGTTAGTGGTGTTGTGTCATAGTCCAACAGATCTCCAATAGATGGCGTCTTTTAAAAAATAAATAAATTAGTTTCATTTTAAAAGAAATATTTAATTTTGATTTTTTTTTATTCTTCACGGGTTGCCTTAACCGGTGCCGGCCCCAAGGGTACCCAGTGGAAGTACCAGTTTGATTTTTTTGTTTATTTATCGTCATTAGAGGGAGAAATAATCCTCAAAATGGCGTATCAAACATTAACTTTGATACAGTATTAATGGAGTTATTTCATACCAACAAAAAAACACATTTGAGAAATAATATATTGAGATATTATTATTACATAGTCCAACTAATACACATTTCACAAGAGAATTGTTATTTGTAGTTATTCACCAATCGCTATATAGTTTTTTGTGTATGGAACTCAACGAGTTTTGAATCGAATTTCAGTTGATGGTATAATATATACAGCCTCAAAAAGGTCATTGCTAAATGAGGAAGACTTGTCATCTACCCGGTACCATGGCATGGCATGGCATGATAAGACAACCCAAACTTTTAAAATATTTTTAGAGTTGAGTTGCCGATAGACGACTCTCGCGGCGTGCCCGTCATAGCTGAGGTGATGCACCGCGGCAAGAAGAAGGAGGCGGTCATAGCATGCGCTCTAGAGGCGTGCAGGATACTGGACAGGGCGGGGCTGTTGAGGCAAGCTAAACATGGTATGTTATAAGATGCCACATACATGCATGAATACGGACTGGGAGAGCGGCGTGCTTGACAAACACGCGCTTGTACTGACGCTCTCACCCATCTTAAACCTAACCTTCATGTGCGAAGCTTAAGGCTCCTATATCCATAATTTTTCTAGGATAAACTATTCCCAATTTCTCTGTACATAATCCACATGTGTCACTGTAATTTAGCATATAGTTACTTATTCAATATATCTAAGTGAAATAGCTGTTATTTTTTCAATGGGTTTTATTGAATAGGAAAATGTGGGTCTATCACAAAGTTCTTACATTTTTTTTAAAGCGCTGTTATAACTTTTAAATAATCTTTTATTTTACCACCCATATTTCCTACTCAATAAAACTAATTGAAAAAATAACGGCTATTTCACTTAATAAGTAACTTTATGCTAAATTACAGTGACACAGGTGGATTATTTACTGAGAAATTGGGAATAGTTTATCCCCATACGAATTATGGATATAGGACTCTTAACCTTGGTCCTGTCTTTTTCAGAATCTCGCCGCCGCAAGGAGCGCGACTGGAGCGCTGACGACTACTACGACTCGGACGACGACAACTTCCTCGACCGCACGGGCGCCGTCGAGCGGAAGCGTCGCATCAGGATGCAGAAACACGGGGCTAGTGACGCGCGGGCGAACACACAGACAAACAAGGCGCTCACGTACGATGATCTGGTTAGTTGTGGAAATTTAAATATGGTACCTTTCCAGAATAATATCATAAAAGGAATATCATCCAAAATTGACGGAGTTTGTGGGCGGTTATGAAGTTAACCGCAAATGCATGCGCAATGACTAAATTTTAGCAGCGTGGTCTGAATTGCGTCAACAACGTCACAAGTTCTCACAACAATAACGACTGCGATCGCTCAGATATTTTCTTCGTTCTTCGAAGTTGTTAGTAAAACCAAAAATAATAAGTATATGGAATATTTTATTTACAGTTTTTCAAAATACTTTCCTCCAGCCTCTATACATTTTTTATTCAAGAAAACCAGCTTTCAAAACATTAAAAAAAAAGATCTTGCGGAAGGTCGAAAAACAATCGCCTAAAATCTAAATTCATCAACAGCTTTATCTATCCGAAGTCTTAAATTTTCTTCCACGGAGCATTTTTTTAATGGTGGGAAACAAAATCACACACAATCGGGATTTTTGCTCTTCTGAGAGACAATGTGGTATCCACCTCGAAGCAACCTTCCTTACTCCGAGATGTTCATGCAGGATGGTAGAAACCGCATGTGATCCAATCTTTAGTTCATTCGCAATCTCTCGATGTGTGATATTCCGATGCTCTTTTAATTACCACTCCACCCTGATGACGTTCTCGTGGGTATTCGCAGTTGGCGGTCGTCCTGGCCTAGCATCATCCACTAGGCTATCCCGACCTCGTTTGAAATTTCTGTACCAATAGGTGACAGTTGCTAACGAAGGAGAACACTCACCAAAAGCTGCTTGCAAATTTTCGTGAGATTCCTTAAAGGTTAACCCTCGTTTATAATCATAGAAGATTATCGCACGAAATGCTTCACGCGGCACGCTCTTGGTTCAAATCAAACGACTATCGACGCATTGACGTCAAAAAAATATAATAATAAAAGGAAATTGTAGATGGCCAGTGATTTTTCCAAGGAGGTTTACATTGAAATTACATTTCGATTTCTAATAAATGCAGAAATAAATAATGAATACAAACTTTTTAGCTAAAAACTTTCGGAACAGGAACTCTGAAAGGAGGCGTCAAGCAGAAAGTCACCGAACAATTTTTTCGTCGCAACGGATTTAACGTTATATGATAATTATGCTAAAATACAAACATAATTATTGGAAACACGTTTGACGTCCTAGATCGCCTTTCCCATATAAAACATAACAATTAATTTTTCTAGAGCTCTGTCTCGCCACACAAAACGATACCAACGAAACATAAGGTAATATATTACTGCGCACTTTTATCGGTTGAACTGGTCAAAGAGCAAAAAATTTAGGATTAGTAGGTACTCTATGTTTATTGAGGCTCCACCAATGTTATTCGATGATTTGTCAATGTCAAGTATTATAACTTTTATAGTTTTAGTATGCGGATTAATCGGTATCTTAAATGTTCCCGCCGACTGTGATATTTTGTCTTATTGACAATTTGACAATTTATTGAAATATGTGAGCGATGGTACTCGTAATTCACAACATTTCATTTTTCGTTAAGTACCAAAATTAAAAATCCGTTTGGAGATCTTCCTTTGCTTAACACGATACACATATTTATTTATTTTTTTATTCAGTGATTTAAGAGATATTTTGAAAAAACTACACTGTGTAACGAGTACGGGTCAAAGCCACTATACTCTCTGCCTACAAAGGTAACTGGTAATAAAAAGTATTAGTTGTAGTTGTAAAAACAAAACAGGATACAAGGGGACTACTGATGGACCCATAACACGAAAAAATAGAATAGAATTGATACAAGGGAATTTAATTTACGTGCTTCTCTACCCATCTTTGTTGATGAAAGTGAATAAAATTAAATTTTAAATTAATAAACTAAAAATAAACAATAATGAATGAAACAAAAGAACCATGAACGAACTATTGAACGAATGAAACGAACGAAAGCACGCAGCTTATGTCATTTCTTTTTTTTTTTTAATACAGAATACGCATAGACACCTGATACTTTTAGCCGTCATCGGCTTTTTCTAAAAATGCAATATTTAAAAATTAATTTAAGAGTGTTTAAGTTAAAATTTTAGAAAAGCAAAAAATACGGGTACCTTAATTTTTCACCTACTTTCATATAGGCTAATAAAATTAGGGTGTTAAAATTTTTAAATGTTGTGGATTACAGTCTCGAATCACTAACTTCGCAAACTTGTATCATAATGTATACCAAGCCTCGTAATGTATTATTATACCATACTAATACAATTATGCAATTACATTTTTTTTTCCAACAGTTAAAGCAGACGAGCGAACTTGAAGCTAAGATGGCGACCGAAGAGAAATGTCTAGAACGGTTGCGGTCGCTCGGTAAGAATTCGCTGGAGGCATCGACCGGCGAAGATGCTCTCGACGAGTACATGAAGTCGCTGGGCACGCAGGGTCAAAGTATGGCGCAGAAAGCGGACATCTCTAGGACTAAGGTAAATTATTATTTACTAGGTTTCCGCCCCGGTCTTTGCCCCATGGGCACATACTTTCAACCCCTACTAGGGGGTGCATTTAAAAAAAAATCTATTGTACAAGCTCTCTCTATATCAAAATCTGTTCAGTGGTTTAGGCGTGAAAGCGTAACAGACAGACAGACAGAGTAACTTTCACATTTATAATATTATTATGAAAATAAATTCGCACCGTTAGTTCAAGTGATCACCAACAGATGGCGTCTTTTACAAAATACATAAATTAGTTTAATGTGGAAAGATTGTTGTTGATTATTTTTCGTCATTAGAGGGGAAAATAATCTTCCAAAATGGCGTATCAAACATTCATTTTGATGAAGTATTAAGGGAGATATGGGGTACCGATAAAAACACTATTGAGAAACTGTATGTGATTTAAATACAAGAAGAAGCACAAATTACGTTTTTAGAATACAAATATTTTTTTTGCCCTAGTTGGGATTCGTGGCTAAGGTAAAAACAAACAAACAAACAACTTCACGACCTTTATGCCTTGCGGTATGGCCAGAGACAACAGTAGCAGTGTCCACCTACAGCCAGTTGGCCATAGTGAACAGAACAGCCTAGATGTGTCTAAATTGATGCTTAGTATTTTTGTCACTAGTAAGATTTGGAACCGTTGCCGGCCCCAGGGTACCCTTAAGTCTTCCTCACTTAGCCGATGTTTTTTTTTTGAGACTATACTTGTGGCCAGCTCTGTTGAGGTATATAGATGTAAAAGCCTCTTCATACGGTTTCTCGGATAATGTATACAGATTTTTTATTATAAAAAACCCATTGGTACATGGTCGGATGTGGGGATCGAACCCGCGACTTCTCAGTTGTGAGCCGACGTCTTACCCACTAATCATGAAACCTTCCATTCGTTACAGATGACAATTCAGAAGCTGAAAGTTGAACTGTTAAAGACACAGAAACTAGCAGAGTTAGCCCGCCCCGCCGACTTGCCGCCGCTGGTGAAGAGAGAGGACAGATCTAAATTGGCTGTCAAAGTTAGCAGCAATTCCGTGGTCTACGGCAAAAGGTTACGACTAAAAGAGGACGAGAGTCGCCTTAAAGTTCCGAGAAAAGAAGTGAAGAGCGGCACTGAAGAGGAATTCGTTGAAGAAGTTGACTCGGATGAGGAGGAGACAAAAGAAGAATTAAATAAAGAGCTAAAAGAAGTGACAGAAAGTGACAAAGTTGAAGAAGTGAAACGAGTTTTCGGTCCAATGAGGCCACCTGAGAATTACGAAGTGCCAGAAGGATATTATGAACAGCAATCCGATAGAGATTTACCAGAAATTACGGAGAAGGAGGGCGACGAATGAGTTCCACTAAAGATAAGTATATAGAATACTTAACAAGATCCTATTCGATCCAAAGTCAATAACGAGTAACTTTGTTTTATGAATATTTTTGGATTTTAGCTCGATATATTTCGATCATAATACGCCACTTTTGGTTCAGACGGGGTCTTTTTCATGACTGCCTTTATACCAATTTAGAAGTGTCTGGCTGGTATTGTTATCCATTAAACTGTCATAATGTCAAAAAAATGCGAGTCATTTTGTAATGTATTGACAGCAAACTTGACTTTCTGTAACGGCAGTCGTGTTTTTTGTTAACATAATTATTATTGTATTTTGTAATGTAAGAAGTACACGTACATGCTCACTACGTTTGATTCACTTTTCGTCCGTGTGAGGTCAGTAGTGTCCACATTTGGCCAGTTGTCCCTATATTAATGTGGCAAGCAAATCTACCTAGGCATAGATTAAATAGTAATTTTACTAACACCTAGGCTAGAAAACGACTGAACACCATATTTTTTTTTATTTTTCGAATGAATCTCCTATAAGCTGTGCACTATGAATTACTTTAATTGTAAAAAAAATCCTTTTAAAAATTGGTTGCCCGTAAAACATGTGGTCGTAGCCTCAACATGAATAGAAAATAGAGAATTACTGCTGTAATTTATTTTATACATTCTACACCTACTCTGAAAGTACCTATTATATATTTTATCTACTCTTATATCGTAAAGTCTCTATTACAAAATCGATATTTTATATACACGCGTCTGTCAAACTTCGATACTGTAATGTATTACAGGACCGCAGTTTTCATACGAAAACGATATCGTAATGTTTTGTTTTTTTTTTAATGCAGCAAGTGTTGAGGATATGTCTTATACAGCCACATTAAACTCTATGAAAATATCGACACACGCATGTGCGAGTCACTTGACAATTTGTCGATAAAGAAATTGGTCAATTATTTAAAATACCTATTGCATGGGATTAGATAAAGTAGTGTATGAACGGGCACATAACTTAGAATTAAACACTCGTTCCACTTGTGTTTTAAGTACCCCTATTATGATCCCGTGTCATAAACTACTAATATAGTATACTTCATTAAAAACAGCGCCGAAAATACGTAATTGCGGTGGTACTAATGTGCGGGTAGAAAATTCAAAAGAAAATACTTTCGCCCCGCTCAGCGGCCGTTATGACAACGGACTGTTGACATATTTCTTCTTTTTTTTTTGTTCGGTCACGAATTTAAAATGCGTTTATATGTACTAGAATCGCCGTCTGCAACAAATTGATGATATATGATACCGTGGTCGGCCACGGAATTTTTAAACCCCTCTACAATAATAGACGATTCCATCCCGGAAGGTGAACCTGAATAGTTCTTGAAGCACTTGTTGTGCTCCTGAGGCAATTGTTTCTTACTAGCAGCTCGTGCGCAGACTGTGTCACATTTATTTCTAACACCTAAATATAGCACTTTATTAAACTTTAAACCAACTATTGCTCCTGCTCCCGATAGAGCCGAATATTTTTTGCCATTAGATTGTTTTGACCAGCATCCATCAAGAGCAACAGCAACTAGTGGTTCTCCATCTTCGTTAACATTTCCTATTGATATTGCATAATCTGCTTCCTCCGTAGCTTACTGATTCGGATATAAACTAAAATTACATCCGAATATCGAACCATGATCACTTATACTTTGCAATTGCATAAATAAATAACTTATATTGGCTATCCTTCTTCCAATTTCTACACCAGTGGGAAGTTCTTCGTCGAAGATTTGTAACGAAAAATCATAATAAACAAAAATAAAATAACTTTAAAAAAGTAATATCCCCGACGCTAAGTATCAGTATCAAAGCATCTTCTACAAAAGTGGCAACGAACAGCCGCCGTTGGTAGTCCCTGCAACCCTAAGGCATTATAAAACCTGTGATAGATACTAGGAATACTACCATTTGAATAAAGGTCTCTTAAATCTTTTTATTTTATTTATGTATGTTAGAACATGATTATTAAGTGCCAACCTTTCAGTTATTTGGCACAATCTGCATTTTTCTTCCTTGTTGTGTTCGTGTCGGTGTTCTTTTCTTCTATTATTTTAATTTTATCTTTAGTCAATTGCTTGAGAAGTTCCTAAAATAAATATGCGATGATCCCGTTTATTGCACATGAATATCGAGATAACAATTATTTTATTGCAATGCAAAAGTTTAGTTATGTATTTTAATTTATCTTCTTCGCTCCAGTTTGTCGTCAAATGTTGCTGCGTCGAGTTTCTGGTAAACAAAAATAAATACTACAATTTTGATGATTGCCAAATACGTGTTGTGGACCATTTAGGATATTTAAAATTCAAATTTATTTATTCAAAAATGCATAAAGGTAAAAGTATAACATACCTATACCTACCTTTAATAATATATTATTTAAAGTGGTTCTCACACTAGGCATAGCCTGTCACGTGAGAACCTTCGGCAATTACATACATAATGAGAGTTAGATATCTTTTCTAAGATTTGAAACCTTTTCTTCAAAATTTATATTTTGGTGTTTTAATAGATTGTTTGGGTAAGATGTGTCTTGTGACAATTTTTCCAAAGCATTACAAAAGTTACGTATAAGATGATTTTTACATTCAATTTTCTGAACAGTTAAAATTCCATACGGTCACGAATTTAAAATGCGTTTATATGTACTAGAATCGCCGTCTGCAACAAATTGATGATATATGATACCGTGGTCGGCCACGGAATTTTTAAACCCCTCTACAATAATAGACGATTCCATCCCGGAAGGTGAACCTGAATAGTTCTTGAAGCACTTGTTGTGCTCCTGAGGCAATTGTTTCTTACTAGCAGCTTCTAACACCTAAATATAGCACTTTATTAAACTTTAAACCAACTATTGCTCTTGCTCCCGATAGAGCCGAATAATTTTTGCCATATGATTGTTTTAACCAGCATCCATCAAGAATTCAAGAGCAACAGCAACTAGTGGTTCTCCATCTTTGTTAACATTTCCTATTGATATTGCATAATCTGCTTCCTCCGTAGCCGCTGTGGACATAGAGTGTGCTGCTGTCGCTTTCCACCAATCGCAAACTTGGTTATGTAATGTAATATACAAAAATTTATATTAATTGAAAGAGTATGTCCACTATTTAATGACGGTTGTTATTAGGTAACTACACAATTATTTGCTAGGGTAGTAGCTTCAACAAAGAATGTGAACAATAAATAGGTCTTGCGCGGTAGGTCGCGGCTGCGAGACTTTGAACAAAAGAGGTAGGTCGATAGTGCGCGTTTCCATTTTTTTATTATTTATATTATTTTATTTGTCGTGTCGTAGTGAATGTGTGTATGTTTGTGTGTTAATGTAGAATTGTAGATGATGATCCTCCAATTAATATTCATTCGATTATCTTTTTTTTCATCTAAACTTACAGTAAATTTTTCCGCACACATTCTGCATTTAATAGTAATTTTAGAGTCCATCCATTTTACTGATTCGGATACAATTTCAAGACAACTAAAATTACATTCGAATATCGAACCATGATCAATTATACTTTGCAATTGCCTAAATAAATAACTTTTATTGGCTATACTTCTTCCAACTTCTACACCAGTGGGAAAAATGTCTGCTATCATAAGAAAGACATTAGGTTCGATACCTATGTGACAGATTTTTATTTTTAATTATCTTTCAAGTTCCTCGCGTTCAACACAAGACATTTTCAAATCATCTAGAAAATGGGCCTTGGCTTCTTCAAACACTTCTAGACTCATATCGGGTTGCTGACTGTTTAAATTAAACCATAATGGGCATCTTTCGATCGAGATATCTTTTCGAGTCTCTTTGGATGCGATACCGAGTTAAAGATAATTTGTCTTCTACGATGCTCCACCTTCGCGATTAAATTTGGTTTAGAACCTAAAATAAATTCATGAGGAAAAGTATGAAGCGTACCCGTATTGAAAGATATGACAGCAGCAGCACAACGGCCTGCATAAGAACCACGCAGCGAGTAATTGATTCGTTGCCTCCAACATACTTGGAAATCTGTGCATTAAAACTTTGAACTATATTACTCGTAAGAACTAAACTTCCTTCAATTACTGCCATCAACCCAGAAGTAATCAAATCTGACATTACAGCCACTGATTCGATGCGTCGAGTTTCTGGTAAACAAAAATAAATACTACAATTTTGATGATTGCCAAATACCTACGTGTTGTGGACCATTTAGGATATATTTT
Source organism: Nemapogon koenigi (assembly GCA_963924495.1). Classification (NCBI taxonomy): domain Eukaryota; kingdom Metazoa; phylum Arthropoda; class Insecta; order Lepidoptera; family Tineidae; genus Nemapogon; species Nemapogon koenigi. The sequence continues at coordinate 2,414,417 of OZ004658.1, read as the reverse complement.
CTAAGATTTGAAACCTTTTCTTCGAAATTTATATTTTGTACCACCCAATGTTTAATCGCGGAAGTTACACCCTTTCCTAAACGTAAATACCTATATTTTAGGTGTTTTCGTAGATTGCTTGGGTAAGATGTGTCTTGTGACAATTTTACCAATGCATTACAAAAGTTATGTAAAAGATGAAAAAGAAGAAATTTTCTGAACAGTAAATTTCCATACGGTCACGAAACTAAAATGCGTAAGACGGTTTCGGGAGCTGTAAGGCAACCCATCTTTGTAATATCATTGTCGTAGTTGTTGGTATCTACTGTGAACTCATTCGTATGTCACCATAATTGTCTGGCTGTGGAAATGGTGGCCCTCCCCCAGGCTTTTGCAATTAATATCGCTTATTATTGTTCTCTTTCTTGGCGAGCATTTTCATCACACTCCACTGGGCTCTTAACTGCGTGCTTTCTCTTTTTACGGTTGTCATGATATTGAAGCTGTAAGAAAAAATTTTACTATAGCTTATACTATGATTATATTGGTTTATATTTCTTCAGAATTTGCAAGATGTATATTAGAACTTGATTGGATTTCACATCCGGTCATGGCGACATACGCACGCGTTTTCGTCGTGGCGTGATGTGGAATCCAGTTTAATCCTGTTCGCGCTGTGATGGTTGTGATTAATCAGTGATTAATAAGACATATCACGGTCGGCGGGATTATCTTAAATACCGATTTATCGGCTATAAACACTATAAAGGCTATAATACTTGACATTGGCAAATCACCGATGAACATTGGTGGAGCCATAATAAAAAAGAAGAAGAAGAAGAACTTGATTATTAAATGCCAACCTTTCAGTTATTTGGGCTCAAGCTTTATTTTTCTTCCTTGTTGTGTTCGTGTCGGTGTTCTTGTCTTCTATTATTTTTATTATATCTTTTTTTATTTTTTTTATTTTTTTTTTATTTTTTTTATTTTTTTTTTATTTTTATTTTATTAAAAACAACAACAGTTACATTCTTAGAAGCTAAATTAAATAAGTATATAATAATAAAATACTATATAAATGAAACCTATATAATGTTGTTTACTGCTTACTAATAACACACACTATATTATAAAATGGAGACATTGTAAGTTACAAATACAAGTTTATATATAAAACAAATCAAACTTAAATAGTGACCAATTACAAAACCTAAACTTACTTAATAATATCTATATCTATCGATGAGATTATGAATTTGAATTTAGAATTTCCAGAAGGGAACCCCTGTACGCTCGCGCAGACATGTTGACAATATCGACATTAAGAAACTGTTCATTATAACAGTGTACCAATCGGCGCAGAGGCGCGCGCTCGCCAGCCAGGGTTCGACACCGACCAGTAGCAAACAAGCAACTTAAGCAATATCTTTAAGAAGTTCCTAAAATAAATTTGCAATGATCTCGTTAATTGCACATGAATAACGAGATAACAACTATTGCAATGCAAAAGTTTAATTAAGTATTTTACCTTATCTTCTTCGCTGCAGTTTGTCGTCCGTTTTCTCTTGGAATTTGTCGGCGTCGACATTATTATTTTACAAATAGCGAGTACAAAATTAAATAATATAATAATATATAATCACGCAGGTCCGCCTCCAACCTGTAATCAAAATCCAGCTACAAACAAAACTCTTCCAGTCGAGTCAGGAACTCCATTACACTCGTACGACCATCGAACTTCGGTGAAAACTTCGATAGTTCAGGCCTCCGATGAAAACATCTGCTGGTTCCCAAAAGGGGATCCGCACCAGTCAGCTCGATTAGGTTGACATGAAAATATAGGTTGCATCCAAGGGGTGCTTGGTGGAATAGGAACATCAAATAAAGAGCTCGCCTCCATGTTGCTCAACACAATATAAAAAATCAACACTAATGAGTCAAAACTATGATACGTTCCATGAAACCTTTAAAAGATAACCACAACAAACAAAATACTTCCAACCTCAAAATCAGCAAGTCAAAATCAAACCTATACTAAAGTATAATAATTCACTTCACTGGATCATCTTCATCTTCTACTGGAGTCTCGGGAGGAACCCAAGGAGTCCCTGAGGTGGAAGCAGGTAGGACGCTACCATCATTGCTATTGTGGAATTTGCCTCTGCAATCAACCATAATATTATTAAAACTTAAAAAATCTACACCTATTATAGGTGTTGTGACTCTGCTACCACAAAACGCCATTCGAAATCTCTGCGCAGTCCAAGATTCAGGTGTAAAGTTATCCATCCGTAGGTAGGTATAATACTTCCATTAGCTGCAAATAGGCTATAAGTAGTTTTTGTTCTGATTTGGTTTAATTTTGAGCGAGGGTAGACACACAAATCTGATCCCGTATCGACAAGAAATTTAAATTTTGTTAACTTATCAATTATGAACAGGCGGCTAGTTGTATGGCAATCGTTTGCCGCTATGTGCGATCGCCTTTGTAGTTTACCTCCTGCTTTTTACACGGAGCCACGCACTTTTTAGCTTTGTTCCCAAATGTCGTGTGGTACCAGCAATATTCATTGCTATTTTTATCGTGACGGCTGTGCGAATGTGAGCGCTGTCGGCTTGCCGATCTCGAGCGCGGTCGTGCGTTATTGAACGGGCGCCTGCTCATATTATTATTAGTAAGGGAAGACACTTGCCTGCTGAGTTCACTTATCTTCCTTAACAGATATGTATATGAAGGCGATGACTCGGCACTCGCCACCTGGCATGTTGCGTTGGTCGCCGCCTGGCGATCGCCCAGCTCCTCACGGGTTAGTAGCTGGGTGACTTTTTTTTCTTGTGATACTGAGAGTCGTTTTATTAATTCGAATTTAATTTTGTCATACCTCCCAGTTTCCGGCGGTGAAGTGATGACATCTTTTACCTCAGCTGCGTACCGGTGATCGAGTTGTGATGTCACATAATAAAACTTGGTAGTGTCCGTTGTGATGTTTGATAACGCAAACTGTCCTTCCAGCTGCGCGAACCACAAAGCGGGGTCTTCCGGCCAAAATGGTGGAATCCTCACTCCAACTCTGAAAAGTCCAGCTCCTGGGTCCGCTCCTTGTACAGCAGGTTGTTCGTTGCTCATTTTACAGGGTCACCAGTGTGGAATGAGTGGTTGTAGATGTGCTTGGTCGGTTGCAACAGGAAGGTAGGTACTTGTACAGTCGGTAGTCGATCAAATCAAATGCTGAGTATATTAAGGAAATTATATTAAACTTTTAACAAACTAATTGAAATGAGATTATATTAAATGAATTGTATGAACTAAATAAAAACTGAAATTGATTGAGTGAAATTAACGAGCGACGCGCGGTTACTATAGCGGTGTGTGTTGATCACTGTTCGATCGGTTTGCTTCGCTGCCCGCGGCGGCCGCTGTGGTGTGCGGCGCGGGGCGCGCGAGTCGCGGGCAATTACCGTACTGCACGCCACACTATCTTGTTCAGACGTAGGGAGGCGCAGTTGGTGTCATCAAGACACTCCTGGTCCTCTTTTACTTCTGGCTCTCCGAACCGGATTATAAAAGATTCGAGTATGCGTTTCATTTCAGTCTGATTCTTTTCTAGCCGAGCCAGCCTACGTCTTCCTTCCGATTGAGCTATTGGCCGTTGAGGGTGCGGAAACATCATCCTCCGAGTCGACGAGTTCCTTGATTGTCTCCTTATTTGCTAGCTCTCTAACAGAGGGGTAAGGGTTTCAGGTCTAACAGAGCTGCAGTTACTAATTCATTTTGAACCGCCGAACCCTCAATTCGTGCGGCCAGGGAGGCTGGTTTTATAATCAGTCCGACACATAGTAAGTTTTCTCGGGAAGGGAAGTAAAATCTGGGTTAAAAACTCGAGCCAAGCCCACAGTGGGGATAGCAAATCTGATCTTATATAGAATCTGCGGGTCTAGTTCACCACCCAGCAGGTTTTTTTGTGATTTAAATTCGATATATAAAATCGTTTTGGCAATTTTTTTTATATTTTCGGTACTGAAGCGGTTCTTTAACCCCCACAATCAGTAAATCCTGTAATTTTGAGAAAAGTGTTACCATATTATAAGATGCATATGATAGGTGTCGTTTATTTCTAGCGTATTCTAGAATTGTTAAATAATCACTAACATCCCTGGTGTTAACACGTTAAGTGCCGTGTCGCCCACGGTGAAATTACACCGGCAGTAGTCCTTGCCGTCACACATTTAAAGACATTTTTTAAGTTCGTTCGATGAATTGACGAAGTGTATACTCGTTGCGAATGTGATATCCTCTGCTTATGATTTTTAAGTAGACATTGTATTTAGCTTCCATCTTCTTTATACAGCTTGGACGTGTTTTAATATAGGTGGTTGGATGAGTAAGCTTCAGAATGATCCATTAGCCTTTCCCTAGCAGTTACAGGTAGTCTGGGACAGTTTGTTTTATCAATTGTTGAAGTTGGGAGAAGACGTTGTTCGGTAGAGAATCGCTTTTGGAGATAATACTATTCAGTGTATTCAGTGCCTCGAACAGATTCTCGTTGGGGGTGACAGTGTGTGACTCAGTGTAAGGCACAACCATTTGAAGAAGGGTAGACGTGAATGACGGGTAAGATGTCGGGAACTTAGGACGCAACGGACGAGGGATTTTGGGGACAAATTGAGTGGTTTTTGTTTAGGTCGGGAAGAGATGAAATGTGGGGGGTAGCGAGATATATGAGAACTGTCTGCTGTATTTAAAGAGGGAGAACTGGAAACAGTAGCGTAAGACCGCTTTGATGAAGGGGCTCGTCGTAAAGCTCAAGATAACTGATATTATCTTCAGCCATTATGATCTTGATGGCATTTTGATGGCCAAGTTTTCGGCATTTGGAATTTGGCAGTTGGTAGATTTTAGTTTTATTTATTTATTTATTTATTTATTATAAATAGCCCAACAACACCTACGTCCACACATATGCATTGTATATTTTTATGACTTAGTAGACGCAGTGTCAATTATAGGGCTATTAACATTTTTATAACAACAACACAACATTGATAAGAAAAAAAAAAAGTAATTGAATAATATAAAAACACAAAAAATACAATAATAATACCTAATTTACACAATTTCTAAACTAATAACTAAGAACACTCGAAAAAATCAATTTTTCCAATCGTGGATTGGAAAGTGGCCCGAGAACCAAACACATCTAAGTCGTGTCGCTTGTGCATCTTGTTATACTGTCCGACCATACGGTTAAGAGGAGAGACCAGACCGAGGACCGTTTTGGATCTAGCTAGCAGGAAGGGATCAAATGCGCTAGCTCTGGGATTTCGTATAGGAGCACATAGATTCAACTGTCCCAACAAGTTTGGACAGTCGACCTTGGAGTTGACCAGTTTGTAGAAGAATTCGGCATCCAGTCTGCATCTACGATTCCGCAGAGAACTCATGCCGAAATACCGCAGACGTTCCCTGTATCCGGGAAGCCTCTTCGCAAGATTGCAGCTGTACGCCAAATGCCAGCAAAACCTTTTTTGGACGCTCTCGAGTTTTTTAATATGGATGTCATAGTGAGGATTCCAAACTATGCTGGCATACTCCAAACCACTCCGAACCAGCGCATTATAGAGGAGTATCTTGGTTCCCGAGTCCCTAAACTCTCTGCAGTTCCTCAGCACAAAGCCCAACGTTTGGAATCCTTTTCGCGTTATCTTGTCTATGTGTGTATTGAGCCGCAACCTACAGTCCATATGCACTCCCAAATCACGAATACCGTCAACCTCCGTCAAAGCACTACCCCCCACAGAGTATACACCAGGGTCATATTGTAACAGAAATCTTTTTTATGGGATGGAATCCAAGTTATATCTTGGTTGGAGGTGTGCTTTCAATTAGGCTGCGGGCCTTAATGACTTGACCGCAGTGTGAGAGGGTGATAAAGGACTCAACAAGTTCTTCCATCGTGAACTCTGTTGGGTCGTCCCGGACAACTCCCATACGGATTATGTGGAACCTAGGGATGGCTGCTAACAAGTTATTTTGCAGGAGGATTGAATGGTACATAAATTGGTTGGCTGGCGTCTTTACCTGATGTTAATTCGACGCCTACTCCATTACGTCCAAGCGACTTAATGTCGCCTGGGACCACAATCGCGATTTTGTTATGGTGTGGTAGCGCTTTTAGTGTACTTTTGAGTGTTTTTTTTTTTACTTACCATCCATTTCAAATGCCGGGCCGATGATTGCATACCATGTTTTATCTTTCTTCCGTAGATTTTTATAGCCTGGATTTTTAAGTCGTACAAAATTAGGTGTTTCCTAACTTTTTCTATAAACATTTCTGTAATGTCTTCATTACAGCTGAAACTTTTAGTAAGTTTCCAGCTAAAGTTTCATTAACTTATCTCAACTACCTTGCATTATTGTTGCAAATATAACTTACACGTAACTTGCATTATTGCATTAAAGCTGTACAAATTATTTACAAGTAAGTTGTATTTAGTTAGTTGTTGCAAAGTTTGATTGAAACGTGCATGTAATTAACGATACATACATTCCCACAACGTGACATTTGAAAGTTGCAAGTAACTTTTACTCTTACCTATCATTAACATTGCAAATATAATTTACACGTAAGTTTCTTTCTGTATATTGCTTCAAAGTTTTTATGTGTAAAGTTCCAGTAACTTGAATTTTTGTTGTTGCATGAATGTTGCGAATAAAAGTTCCGTGTAAGTTACTTTAGCAAGACCCATTTAATATTACAATTGTAACATGCCATAAATTGCAGTTTATCACACACGTGACACGAAAGGCAATCGCTCAAATACACTAGCAAACTGAAAATAATAAATTTCTTTTGTTGATTTTTGTCAAAGAACCCATTTTCTTTCAAGTCTAAATATTCTTTTATAAATGGTTCTAGTATCTCCTTACAAAATTTTTGGTTTTTTAAAACCGTGTCATACACCAATAATGAATGGATCCCAAATTCCCCACCTGAACAAAGGCAGGGTGCCAAATTGGCCAAAATTGGCTACCTGAACTTTTGGTTAATGGTAAACCATCAACATTCATATCAAATATAATTACTTGCTCATGTTGAGGCTCATGCGGATCTATAAGATTTTTCATTAAACCAAGTGCTAATAATAAATTGCAGTTTATCACACACGAAAGGCAATCGCGCAAATACACTAGCAAACTGAAAATAATAATTTTCTTTTGTTGATTTTTGTAAAAGAACCCATTTTCTTTCAAGTCTAAATATTCTTTTATAAATGGTTCTAGTATCCCCTTACAAAATTTTTGGTTTTTTAAAACCGTGTCATACACCAATAATGAATGGATCCCCAATTCCCCACCTGAACAAAGGCAGGGTGCCAAATTGGCCAGAATTGGCTACCTGAACTTTTGGTTAATGGTAAACCATCAACATTCATATCAAATATAATTACTTGCTCATGTTGAGACTCATGTGGATCTATAAGATTTTCATTAAACCAAGTGATAATCCAAAATGATAATTGTGACACGAGCCTGTGCTGATAACATTACTTATTGTATCAGTTTTTAGAAGAGTTCTACAATCAGAAGGCAAATTATTATATTTGAAGACATTGTGTGATATGTGGCACTCCACAGCCCAATGCTTTAAATTCTGTGCCAAATCAGGTAATAATGGTCTCTCAGACAAAGAATGGTTCAATTTGATCAAGGTTAAGCAATGCAACTGACAAAGAGGGCTCAACAGATGCGGGAGTCACAGAGTGGGCATAGCTGGTACCTATACAGGCTTTAACTGTTGAAGTTTGTTTTTCATTATTAGTTAATAGCACAAAATCAACAGCTTTGGCAGCTTCTAATTTCTTGACGTACAATACTTCTGTAGTACTTTGGCGTGAGATTTTCCCTTTCTTTACGTCTATTTCTAGTCTGCTAAAACAGTTTACAAAGTGACACCGTGTGAGTATGCGTGTGCGTGTATTTACAGTTTAATGTACCTAACACCAAATACAGATTTAAACTAAATTTAAGTTACATAGATAAACAGCTTATAACGTCTTAGCACGGCGTCTTACTGAGGAACGGGTAACGGCACGTGCAGGGGCCGCCGGCAAAATATATGGCCCGCACGCCGCAGGTCGAAATTGTATCGCGCCTCCTCAGTTCCCTCACAAGGAACACTTCTCTCTCCCTGGATCCCCACGGATTCACACAGGGTAATCAAAAAATTTTTTTTTTCAATATCTAACAAATAAACGTCCATCTGCTTTTATGGTAGGTAGCCAAAAAAACTTGATGATCAATGTACATGATTGACAACGCTCCACTGACTGTCAAAATTGACTGAAATTAAAACTATAAAAAGTCAGTGGGCGTTGACAACCTTGGCTTAGGGCCACAACAACAAAAAATAACGGCAGGTGAAGCCTGCCCGTTACAAGTGCTCTAGAAAATTTTTGATGTTTTAAATAGGAAAGGCAATCTAGGACATCTAACTTGCGGGAACATATTGTTTACAATCATTATTTACAATAAAATTAGTATTATGTTTGTATTTTAGCATAATCTCCATATAACGTAAAGCCGTTGCGACAATAAAACGACAGAAAAATACAGTGGTACAGGGGTTAGGACTAGGCGTCTACCTGTAGTCGAAATCGAGTATAATGTCAGTTTATAAGAAAATGCAAAATCCGTTCAGCCGTTGAGCGTGACTGAGCAACAAACACACAAAGGTCATCTTGTATCTGTCAAAAATATGGCAAATCTAAGATAATCCTGGAAACGTGAGTTTATTTATACAACATTTCCTCACCCCAAAACGAGCATTGCATTTGCGTATCGAAAACTACGGCTCTTTAGAACCCTAAATAATAAAAATATGGCTCAATCCAATTTCAAATAATAACAATCATTTTGGGGTGAGGAAATGTTGTACAAATAAACTCGCGTTTCCAGGATTAACTTAGATTTGCCATATTTTTTACAGATACAAGATGACTGAGAGCCACGGGTCCTTAACTATACCTACGTTACAATCCTTTATAAACTAAACCACGTCGCAACGTTGCGAAGTTACAAGGGAGAAAGTAAAACGTTACCTGGTAATTAAAAATATTTGATTCCGGCAATATTTCTGAACAAATCTTGCAGGGCGATTACTTTGTAATATTGTCAGTACATATAAAAAACCTTTCAAATTATAAATTGTTGCAGTTTAACGATACATATAACATTCCAGTAACTTTCATTTACAAGGTACAAGCAATGTTCAGCAATGAAGTTTATGTACTAACACTGCTGCAACATATAATAATATTTGATAACATTACAGATAGTTTATTGCAGCAATGTTATTATTTTCAATAAGTTAGGGAATTATAATATTGTTATAAACTTTCAATAGTAATATTACAGTTACATAACTAGGTAGGTTACATTCTAAATTCAAACTAACAATACGATGCTAGCATATGCAAGTAGCCGTAATGTTGGCTCTACATCTGTTTTGTAACTTGCAAATGCGTGATGTAACATACTTACTGAAACTTGTGGCTTGCCACTTGGGTGAGAAACTGTCCAAATGTGGACCTTGTCACCAGTGTACGTGGTCCTCACTTATAAAAAGTACACGGCATTGATATTGACTTTACTAATAGCTATTGTTTCTTGGTATGTTATGTGCTGTGACACAAAAGTTAACTAAGATTGTAAATATTAGAAAGTAAGTACTTAATTAAGTTTAATTCATAAATAAATTATTGTTTTTATTTAAATTAAAAGTGTATTTATTCATTACTTTGACCCCAAACGAAGATATTCTATAACTACAAAGTTATGATAATAGGATGACGCTATTTATTGTTTCTTTACACTAAATTTAACGAAATATAAGCAAGCGCGTAAATATAAATAATAGTTGTGAATAGGACTCGCGCGCTGAGGGGCCGACCATGTCTTCATAAGAAATGCCCAATACGTATTCCCTGTTTTTTTAGACTCCGTAGTTTCGCATATTTTCTTTGATATAATACTTGAAAGAAAAATTAAAAGCATAATAGAGGTACTATCGTATATTTCTAAATATATAAAACGGTCGTAAAAAACAACTGAAAATATAAATATGAAAATTGGAAGGTATATGCCTTAGGGGGTGTGGATTCGAGGTGCACTAGAAAAGGATTTTTCGAAATGGAGTGTTAACATTTGTATGGAAAATCGTATTCCCTGCCACTTCTTCCGTTCCGATCAACTAAACCGATCAACTGGAAACTGATCAAGTACAGTACATTTACATAAAATACTTCACTGTTCCCAATACAACGCGTACAAAGTTGAGCTCTCGGCTAGCCATCTTTCGGACGGGACACTTCCCTAGTACATGGAAGAATGTACATGGTTATCGCCATCCCAAAGTCTGGGAAGGATCGACGGCAGCCCGCGAGCTATAGGCCCTTTTATCCCACCTCTCAAAAGTATTTGAACGCCTGCTGCCCCCATCGAGATTCGTTCCGAACAGTACTGGCTGCAGGCGGGGACACACCTCGTCTAGCCTCCGGGCAGGGGGTAGGAGTGTACCAGCTTCATCGCCACCACCACTGCATCAGCCGGGGACGGAAACCAGGAAAAAAACGCGTACAAAGCAGTTGGCTAGTAGTTGATATTGCAAATCGATGTCAAATACGCAAATAATCCAATAGATAAGATAGATTTCTGAGTAATTTTCATTGTTATTATATATTTTTTCCTACTTTTACCCTACGGCCTTTATAACTTGAGGCGTGAACAGATACTCTGGTAACTTTGCTTTTAGAAGAAGTGTGGACAAAGAAATTGGTGCTGTTTGAGTATGAGGATTGAACCCTGGACCTCCGATCTGGTAGGTCTATATTTAAAGTTATTATTAGAAGAAGAAGAAAGAAAAATATTTATTTGGCGAAATTGTAGGTACTTTCACCAGATTCCTGGAATGCATAAGTAGAGAAAGTGGTACATATTATTCTTTCCATTACATCTTCATAATATCACATTATAATTAATTAATTATATTCTAATGCAGAAGTATTCTATAGCATCCTAAGCATAATTATTTGTCAAGTATTCTTTCACAGTGTAATGGTATCTATGGTAATGGCAAAAAAGCTTCGATTTGGCCGACTAGCCGACTAAGGACTATCTATCTATCTTAAGAGGTAAAATTTGATTTTTTGTTTGTAATAATTAACTCAAAAAATACTGAACTGATTCTAAAAATTCTTACACCAATAGAAAACTACGATATCCCTGAGTGATATAGGCTATATTTTATATTGTTCGAACATATCCACAGGCGGAGCCGCGACGGAAAGTCTAGTAATTAATAAAAGAACTTCAACAATATTATTTATTATTTTTCTTCACTAATAGCTTCCCAATATGAAGGTGGTCGCTCTGGCAAACATTCTGCATTTTCCATAACATGATAATTATTTACAGTAGATCCTATTCCTTCATTCAAAGTCATAATAGGAGCACTTGCTATAGTAGCTACTTCATTATCAAAATCATCTAAAACACCAACAACAGTTAATGGTATATCCAGACTATTCTCTCGTTTAATATGAGGTATAGAAATAGCTACGACAATTTTGTAATCTTTAGATATAACTCTAGATCGAATTGTGTTTGAGTTACTAGGAATCGGTACAGTAGCATACATACATGTATAATTATTTTTACCAACTTTATTTGTTTTCTGTCTGCTTTCCTTAATCTCTTTTGATATTACCTTTGTTCTTCCCATGTCATCTCTTAACGTTACTACTTGATAAAGAGATATAATCAATTTATGTATACTATATTTAGTATTATTCGTCACTTGCAGACATAGTTCTGCGTTATCGCTTGGCTTAACAAATGTATTAGAAACAATTACTTTTAAGTCTATATCATCATTTGTGCTAATAGTCCCAAATTTTTGTACCAGATTTTCTTTTAATGAATAACTAATAGGTTCTCTTGGTATTTGTATCTGCATCATATTGATTACTTGTATTTCTTTTTTATATCTCGTTGGGAAACTGAAGAAGCTTGCGTAAAATAATTTAGCTCTAACGCAATATGATATTGATGCGTTATAGGAAAAGGAATCTTGATATGAATATGTTGACGGGGCATCGTTTGGTAATGTGAATGAGAATTCTTTTATAAAAGTGCCAGCTGGCAAAATTCCTACTTCATTATTTAGAATATTTACATCAATATCGACAATTTGATCTTTAGCTTTAAAATGTGAGCGACTTCCAGCTTCGTTTCTGTTTCGTTCTTTCCACCAAACATCTGATCTGCCTTTTAGAGCTATCATTATTTTCTCAAAATGACAACTTTTGCTTAATTTAATAATAACATTACCACTGACTACACTTCCATTTCTGTAGCAGCCATCTTGTGAACAGTTTAATTGTATTTCACACTTTACAACCATTTTTTGTTTTAAAACGCGTTGATTTTTGTCGAAAACAAGTTTATCACTGTAGTTGCTATTGTGATTAATAAATGACGTGATATCAGAGATAACAGTTATTGCTACAGATTATTTTAGTTTCATACAATAAATTACATTAGCTGTGTTTAATAATATTTAAAAATTGGTTCGTCTATCTATGGATGCACTTCGATTGATAATAATTGAAAAAATGTTGTGATGTGTCTAGGCGGAACACCAGTAACAGTGTCCACTTTTGCTATCTATCTATCATCACGCCTTTTATCCCAAGAGGGGAAGGCAGAGACAATCGAATGACATTTGCTACGATCCTGACATACCCCTTTCGCTTCTTTTATAGTCATCATACCTTTCATACATGCTCGGCGATTGTGTGTACTTTTAATATTGCCTTCGATCAATCATTTTTTTATATGTTCAATAAAAGTACACATAAGTCGTCCTCTGCCAGCATTTCCTTTAACTTCAGCCATATAAACTTTTTAGTCGATCTTTTATCCTTCATTCTTTCAACGTGTCCAAACCAGCGTTAACTATTTTTCTTTATTTTAGTCACAACATCTTTCACTCTGCATTCTTCTCTAATGGCATCATTCCGGATGCGGTCAATACGTTTTTTGCTAGTTGCCCATATTAAACAGAACAGGTGGCAAATCTGTCGCTGCACCTAATTGGGCTTTCTGATTCTGAATGTTACTCACTTTCTCATTTTTATTCACAGTACAAACAAAAATCTAAAATATACATTAAAAATCTTAAAAACCTTAAATACCTTAAAACTAAAAATAAAAAGAAAAAGGATGGAGGAATCAAAGATAGAATACCTCCTCCAGCTCTGAAGACAATCCAATCGTGCCAAGAACACTCGCTGCGTTACCCCTTTGAATCTCCAAGCTTATGCGACGAATGAAAAAACTCTTAGCTCGGTGATCACCAGACTTTTCGATGAGAAGTTTACCAATTTTATCAGCAAACTTCTTGGAGTCTGATGACCACGGACCAAGAGTCTCAACCGCAAAAGCAAGAAATTCAAAGTGATCTAGCAGCGAGGAATATTTTTGAATTTTTAAATAAAAAAAAAGTTCTCATTTTTATTTTTTATTATAATGGCAAAATATATTTAATTAAATTATCTTCGGAACGATAAACTAATATAGGTAGTTATCGCGATAAAACAGAAAGAAGATTATAAAATATGAATGCTAGTCTCATCAAGTTCATTGAGCCGTTTCATGATATTTGGTGCCGTTGACGTTGGTGCGTGTGGGAATAGGTCAATAGGCCACTATGGTCAATGTTTCTGATTCATTTTAGCTGATCATTCATGGTCATAATTATTTAAATTCACTTTCTTTTCTAACAATAGGTGCAGTCAATATACCTTAGATTACCCACTTTACGCATCTACACTTCATTTATCTTACTTGCAAGACTCTTATTCCAAACCCAAGTCTGCTACCATACCTACAACTTGGGTACAACCAAAAATTTTAAATATTGTATTATTTGATTTTTTTTGGCTCAAAAAGATTCGGTGTCTGTACCTACTCTGTATATGTGTCCTATTTATAATTAATTTCTGGGGATAAATTAAAAAGAAAAAAAATTAAGTGCATCATGCATGCGTCATGTGACATATCAAATATATAATTATAAAATGCATACTTTAAATTATATTAAAGAAAATATACGAAAAATATGTATGTGCTGATTAAAATAAAAGTTACATGGTCAGATATTCTTCAGCCTGTGTCTGTCCACTGCTGGTCATAGGCCTTGTCGACATTGCACCACTTCTCCCTATCCTCCGCAGTCAGACATGGAGTCAGAGAGGGGATAGAGCGTGGAGGAGCTGGATAGGAAGAAGTGGACATAGGCTCGTTTTACAGAAACTTAGAAATCTTATACAATCCATTAAGGGATAAATATTTACCTATAATTAATTTTCCGGTTCATGAGGAAATAAGGAAAATAGAAACAATTTCAACATTATCCTTGACATTATCGCATCTTGTCATATCTAATCTGCCAACGATATTTATAAAGACTAAACTTCACACCAACATGTCATTCAAACAAAACATATCAGAGTTATTCGACTTAATATTTGACACTAAAATAAAGAAAACCATGGGTGTTACTTGTGAAATTCATTTGGATAAACCTGAAGAAGGATATTTCAGACCTGGCAGTGTTCTTACAGGATCTATAAAGTACACGCTAAGTAAAGACACAATTTTCAACAGTATCACAGTTACTATAAAAGGAAAGGCTAAATGCACCTTCCCTAATAAGGATCCTATCAACCACAACCATCCACATCAGAATCCTCATTACAATCCTCCAAGACCTCAGAACTTCGTTGGAAACGAAGATATCCTAGTTCTAAACAGTGTTATACCCACAAACGAAACTGGAGTCATTGAAGCTGGCGAGCATAAAGCATCATTCAATTTTACTTTACCAAACAACATCCCACCTTCCTACGCTTTTCAAAACTTTCAATACAGTGCCAATATCAAATATTACCTGAGAATTAAATTTTCCGAACCGAATCTCTTTAAATTCGCCAAAAGATTCAGAAAAGAAATAGTAATAGCACCAACTGTACTGTCTAACGTATCTTTAGAGCCAATAACCTACGCATTGCAGAAGAATTTAACAAGCTTCTTTAGTAGCAAAAAGAACTGCATTAGTCTAAAAGCAACAATAGCCAAATCTCTATTACTTCGAAACGAGGAAGCTGATTTGAGATATGAAGTTAATAATAATTCCAGTGCTAATGTACCGAAAATTAAGACTAGAGTGAAAAGCATTACAACTATGAGATCAGATTGTGGCAGAAGTGAAGTCTATGATGATACAACGAATTGTCATTGCGAAACTGATGAAATAAGCAGTCGAACAGAAAAGGACTTTATAATTAAACTACGAATACCAATGGATGCTTACACTGTACAATTTTCCCGTATAATTACTAGAGAATACAAAATTTTAGTCACAGTCAACGTCTCTGGGTTCCATCGAGATGCGCATTTAGAAATTCCAGTTCAGATTGGTGAACCGATGATGTCAAATATGGTTTTAGTGAGAGATATGAGTCAAATAGTGGAGAATGCACCGCCGCCATCTTATTGGGAAGCCATGGAAGAAGAGAAGAAAGAAGAATAAAGGGAAAATTGTGGAATCATTATGGAATTTACTAAAGAATGGAAAAACGCAGTTATTGTACTGATCCTAATTGTAAAGTATTCGGGTTTCCAGAATATAGAATAAACCAGAATGCACATACATTCTTCAAACTGAGGCTAAAAATTTGAATACCCGTTGTTGTATTTCTTGATAAAAAGTCAATATAAGAAAAATTTATAAGAACATAGAATACATAGGTGCTATTTTTTAATATTTTAATTATCCTAAATCTTGGTAATAAGAAATTTTATACCAAAATAAATTAGTAAATCGTGCTGAGAATATGACTGACAGGCAACGCCGTCTTAGGCCATGCCGGGGCCCTTGAGCACACAAGAATTTGGGGCCCTTTTGGAAAGAACTTTCGGGATTTCCGTCATAAAAAAAGCTAATATATCGGCTCTTGGGGGCCCCGTGAGGATGGAGGCCCTGGGCACGGGCCCATGTGTGCCCTTATGGTAAAGACGGCATTGCTGACAGGTGCTTCAAATCGCGTATTTTTGTCATTGATTTTGTCCAAAATGTTGTATTCTGGCTTGTTCTGTATTCTGGTTAAACCTACTTGCGTTCGTTTCGAAAGATAGGATATTATGCTCTGAATATGTTCTATTTAAATAAATTATAAGTTGCTACTCTAACCTTTATACTGTATTTTATTAAAGTTATTTGTTTAACTTTTTTTTGTTTTACTGATTCGGTGGCCTATTTTAAACTTGATGCAGTGGAAACGCGGTCTTTACGTAGAATGTGTGATATATAAAGCGTATTGACTGCATCCGGAATGATGTCATTAGAAAAGAATTCGGAGTGAAAGATGATGTTGTTGAAAGAATGAAGGATGAAAGATTGACTAAAAAGGTTTATATGACTGAAGTGAAAGGAAAGAGGACGACCTAGGTGTACTTTTATTGAACATATAAAAAATGTATTGATCGAAGGCAATGTTAAAAGTAAACACAATAGCCGGTATGTACCTATGAAAGAAGCGAAAGAGGTATGTCAGGATCGTAACAAATGGCATTCGATTGTCTCTGCCTACCCCTCTTGCGATAAAAGGCGTGATGATAGATAGATAGATTTAGACTTGAGAAATTCAGGTAAGAAGGGGTGATAGGGGGTAAATTAATAGATAATCTTTGTCTTTTCACTCCATTTTATGATACAACTAAGCTGTGCCTTACGGTTGCCCCCGCGTTTGGGTCGTAGCGTGATGTTATATAGCCTATAACCTTCCTCAACAATTGGGTTATCAAATGCAAAACAATTTTTTAAATCCGACTGCTATTTTCAAGATTCCTAATACAACGCGTACGAAGTCGCGGCCAACCGCTAGTGATAAATAAATAGTGACAAACTATTCCCTCGCCAAAATAATATCCGATAAACGCGACTGCGAATTCTTGTCAAAATCGAAGTCGAAATTAAAAACATTTTATTCAATAATTGCCTTTTAGAAAAAGGGTACTTTCCGAAAGCAAATGCACAAGTCACCATAAAAAAAACCCAAGTTTGCCTATCAAATTTAAGAGTTCTCGATTTCTCCAGGATCCCATCATCAGATCCTGACTTGATGGCTGGCCATGGGACCACCTGGGAAGTATACCCTTTCAAACAAGTAATCGGGGAACATACATAAAATAAAAACATAAAAGATTCCGACGAATTGAGATTTGAGAACCTCCTCCTCCTTTTTTGAAGTCGGTTAAAATTTAAAATGTGACGGTTTTGGAACTGTGAGGTGTAGGTATGAATAACGAAAGTCGGAACGTTAAATTCAATCAGGTCACTTATGACTGAATGTCAAATTTTATACTGTCATTCACCTGTTCAGTCAATTCAATCAGGCGAGTCCTACAAAAATGGCCTCTCTTGTAAATGTTTTGTTACGAAAATCCGCTAATCTCGGACCAAATAAAATACTTTTAAAGGGTTTACCGGCTGTCTACAATGTTAAGTTAGTATTTTATATTTATCAGTTAAATAAATTCTTTTTTATTATGTTTAAAATTTAGTTTTTAAATTATGTAACCTAACAGGTTATTATTTTGGTTAATTTTCATCAACGGTTGCTGTTTGGCTCCTGGATATCATCTTTACGTGCTCATACACAATAGAGTAATAATAATATATAAGCGCTTGTATTATCGCGTCCTGAACTGTAAAGTGTTGGCAGGTGTTCCATATTTATTTACTTAGTTATTATTTGGATGATGATGATGATGAATATTATGGAAATGTAGAGACTTGGAACACCTGATGGTGGTCCCTAAGGTTCTACCTGAGTCTGCAACAAAACTAATCAGTGTAGACTAAAATCTTTTGAATTTTTCATACAAGTGCTTACTATTCATTAATTTATTGTTGTTCTAACCCCAACAAGTATATAATGATAGCGGCTTGCCCCGACTTCGCCCTGGGTAACAATTATATACAAATTTATTTGCGAGTAATGCTACCCTTTGATGATGTTGAAATGAAACCAGTTTGGGGCACATCGATTGGGTGGTTTCAAAGTCTATAATGGATATAGGTAGAAACATTTTTTGTGTTTTATATATTTAAATATAAAATAACTTGACAAGTTGCAGAAACCCATAATTTGTAAGAAAATCAATATTGAAAAACATAACTTCAATACCAGATATATCATATATTTTAAGGTTATACCTTGTGGTGGGGCTGGAGACACCAGTAACAGTGTCCACTTTTCGCCAGTTATTCATATTAAACTTAATGGACCTAGATGTGTGGTCACACATTTAACAGACATAAATATCTGTTATTTTTATAAGATTTCTGTATGTGTACATTGTTACAGTCAACACCGCAATGGGCATCGCTGGTACCCTGACCCAGATTTTATTAAACAATTTGAAGGAGCTGTTATGTATCCTGAACTTTTACCATTTGACCTTAAACACCCTCCATATAAAGGTATGTATGCAATGTAGGTATAAGGCCATACATAAATTATGTCACATGTTAAGAGGGAGGGGGTCAACCAAGTGACAAGGGACACACACATATACTTCATGACGGTCAAAAGCATAAATCTAAAGACTGTAAACTTCAACTCTAAAATCTATGGCCCCTATCCACTCAAGCGTCCGTGGATACTTTACTATCCAAAACGACTGCAGTCTAAAGTCCTGGATACTATACTATCCAAAACTACATTTTGAGTATTTCATTATCTAGTTCATTTTTATGGTATTATTTTAAGGGTCCTATATCCATAATTTGTATGGGGTATAAACTATTACCAATTTCTCTGTAAATAATACACCTGTGTCTCTGTAATTTAGCATATAGTTACTTATTGAATATATCTAAGTGAAATAGCCATTGGTTTTATTGAATAGGAAATATAGGTGGTAGAATAAAGGATTATTTTGCCCCTGCTGTCTCTTTCATAATCAATCACAAAACTTTCATTTTTTTTAAAGGGCTGTTATACCATTCCCCTTCAATTATATACTTCGCGTTTTTTTGTAGCTTATTGAAAATTCTAAAAAAAAAATTTTTATGATTTTTTAATTTGGCAAAAATAATAAAATAATTATTATTACAAAAAAACGCGAAGTATATAATTGAAGGGTAATGGAATAACAGCGCTTTAAAAAAAATAAGAGATTTGTGATAGATATTAAAAGAGAAAACCTGGCAAAGTTTAACCACCCATATTTCCTATTCAATAAAACCCATTGAAAAAATTACAGCTATTTCACTTAGATATATGATTTATTAGACACATGTGGATTATTTACAGAGAAATCGGGAATAGTTTATCCCAGAAAAATTATGGATATAGGAGCCTTAACAATTTCTTTAGTAGAGAGTGGTGTATACAATGAATTAGTTTCCAAAAATAATCAACAGATGTCAATGTAAAAAGCTGAAAGTATAAGAAATATTTTTTCGCGTCTGACTAATGTCGAAATTTTTGGAGGAGTAGTTGATAATATTTAATTATATTTGTGAAACTTGTATGTTAATTATGGACTTTTCGGTATCATAGAGGGATCAATCTAGTTTATTTTAGAACAAGAATAATTTGCTAACTGTAAATAAAAATAGTAAATATTAAAATAAAATACTTTGCTACAAATTTTACTAGTGTTGATACTTTATATTTTTTATATTGGCATAGCCATTATTGTTTACTAGGTATTAAAGATTTAGTAACTGCTCAGAGCGCTAAAATGTGCTTAGACAAGATCTTAAATGATGGTTAGGCTTGCAATTATCCTTTAGATAAATTACAAATTTTGAATTATTATAATTAACTAGGGATTTTATATGAAAGACAAACGAACTAACAAACACACTTTCACATTTTATAATATTAGTTGGATTTTACGTCATGTCATGGCGACCAGTGCACGCGTTCTGTCGTGACATGATGAGGAATCCAGTTTAATCCCGTCCGCACTGTGATAGTTAGTTGTGATTAGTAAGTATAAAATTAGTTAGGAACTGGATGCCCTCCACACTGGCATCTTGTTAGTTGTTGTCTAAAATAATATACCAAATTGCAGGTGTGATCTCTCCTGCTGAGAAAAGAGTTCGCAACATGATACTTAACTTTGGGCCGCAGCATCCGGCCGCTCATGGGGTGCTACGACTTGTGTTGGAGCTGGACGGAGAGGTAACTTGAAATACTTTTAACCTGTAATAGGATGCTGGATGACAGGAAATTATTGGGTGTTTTTCTTACTGGTTAAATATGCCTTCACTAGTGACCCGATCCTGTTGACACAATTCCTCGAATATGAAACATTGACATATATAATACTAACTGTTTCCCACAACTTCGTACGCGACTATTTCAGAATGTTGGCAAACATACACTTCATACATAGCTTTTATCATGTTCACCTCTGCCCACCCCGTTCCCGTCGTCATGCCGTGATTATATATAGCCTATGTTACTCAGGGATAATGTAGCATTCCAATGGTGAAAGAATGATCAAAATCCGTCCAGTAGTTTTTGAATTTATTCGCAACAAACATACAAAAATACAAATCTTTCCTCTTTATAATATTAGTATAGATAATGTAATGTAATATAATGTCAGTCGCTGAGTGGTTAAAATGTCTGGTATTTGACAAACCACACTTAGTGGCTTTTATATCTAAATATATCTACCTTAACAGAACTGGCCACTTTCTAGGTTACAGCCTCACAAATACCATTGGCTAAAAGAAGGAGACCAAATAATTTCGGTTGATTTCTGAACTGAAATTCCCGAATTTTACGAATGCCATGAACATACAATTTGGGCATTGAAAACTAGAGGATTTTATCTAGTATTGTGTAGGATGAAAACATGATGGGTGAAAATTTTCTCGATAACTTAAATTTTTGAAATCACCTCTTCAAAAATACCTTTTTAGTCATAAGACCATACTCTGAAGGGATTTACGTTTAAATTTTATACGAATCTGTAGGTAATTTCAGTACCTAGTATTGATTAAGAAGATGTTTCCCTGCATGTGATCGTTTTTTAATAAATTATTTTTTTGTAATGTGCCGCTTACGTCATTTATTCCGGGAACGATACATTATGCCCTTCTCACTTCTGCAGCAAGAACGGACAAAGCGCCGTCGTTGTCTTGCATGACGCGATCGTTGCGCCCGAACCACGAGTTTAGGGCGTGGCTTACGATTAGGAATTTCTGAGTCGTTCCTCGTCTTAACCACTCGGCCACCGACACACCTTATACATATATTTATTTATTTATAATATTGTATGAACTATATTTTCCAGATTGTCAGAGCGGCGGATCCCCACATAGGTCTACTGCACAGAGGCACGGAGAAGCTTATTGAATACAAGACGTACACCCAGGCGTTGCCTTACTTTGACCGTCTGGACTACGTGTCCATGATGTGTAACGAGCAATGTTACAGTTTGGCCGTGGAGAAACTGCTCAATATTGATATACCGATTAGGGCCAAGTATATACGAAGTGAGTATAAGGCTCACTAATATTGTCAATGTCTTTCTTTGTTTGTTGACCATCTTTCACGCCAAAAATAAAGCAACGGATCGACGTGATTTTTTTTCAAGACGATAGCTGAAGGGCTTCAAATAAGACGCCGTACCACTACTAATTTTCATACAATATGTAGAAGCGCAATCGCTGCGCCTCTGTTGCAGTCACAACTAGTGAAGTAATTAAAACACGTATAATTTTTTTTATTGAACTTAAACACTATGCAGTATCATGTAATATTCACTATAATTATTCTGATGACAGAATAAAGGCAATTAATGTAATTTTTTTTCTTCTTTCGCTGTAACAAAATCAATAAGAGAAATGCTTCTTTGTTAGAATCCACCGCGTAACTGAGTTTTGAGTAAAACGAAACATCAGTAAGGGCGCCTTCAAATTAGACGCTTATGGAAGCGTTGCAGTGGCGCGAGTGGCGCAGTAGTCTGGTCTACATTCATATGGCCATATTCATAAACACATTTTAGAAGCGTTTTAGTTAAAATATGTTTTGTCACTCTCTAACAAACCTGTCTTTATTAACAATAGAAAGAAACAAAATACATTTAAACAAAAACGTTGCTAAAATACGTTTATGAATAATGGCCATAGTATTTAAGATTCTACGTCAATGTCATGGCGGGGACTTGATGGGGAATCTGTGATTAATAAGACGTATCACAGTCGGCGGGATCATTTTAGATACTGATTAATACTATAACGGTTATGAAACTTGACATCGGCGGAATCATCAATATCCTAATGGAGGCATCACGAAAAAAAATAATAGTTTTTTGTGAAAAATTGTTAATATACTTAACGACTTTTAAATGACAACTTATTTTAAAAAGACATGCAAAGTTTGTTCACCAAATAAGGCAAACAAAATCGGTCTAGATATATGGAAATAGATCCAAAAAGAAATAATCCATTGGCTGTTAATTTCCCCCTTCCCGCCCGCTTTCGCGGTATAAAAAGTAGTACCTATAATGTCATTCTCTGACCCCTAAACTACCACTATGCGAAAAAATCATGTCGATCTCGTGAAAAACTATCCCGCGGCAACTATACATTTTTCGAGGATAAAAAGTAGCCTATGTGCTATTCCAGACTATAATCTATCTCTGTGCCAAATTTCATTCAGATCCGTTCAGCCGTTCTGGCGTGATTGAGTAACAAACATCCATACAAACTTTCGCGTTTATAATATTAGTGGGATCCTGTCCACAGCCCTGTTCGCGGAGATCACTCGCATCCTCAACCACATCATGGCGGTGGGTACCCACGCGCTGGACGTGGGCGCTCTCACACCCTTCTTCTGGCTGTTCGAGGAGCGAGAGAAGATGATGGAGTTTTACGAGAGAGTTAGCGGGGCCAGGATGCACGCGGCTTATGTGAGGCCCGGGGGCGTCGCGTTGGTTAGTAGAACTGAATATATATCATAGATTCTACAAAATCAAGTCCCCTGCCGCGTGTGTTGGGTCCGATCCAATTCACTTCAAAACTACTGAACGGATTGTGTTGCGGTTTTAACTATTGGATAGACTGATTCAAGAGGAACGTTTACGAGTAATAAACATGGACCTATCATGTTTAGGAGCTGAGCATTCACAGTATTAGCGAATGAAGGCGGGAGATGTCTAATCTTTTTTTTTCTTTCTTCACTAGTTCCCTTACAGCTCCCGAAACCGTGTTACAATCCCAGGGTACTCAGCGGAAGACCAAGTCTCCCTCTTTTAGCCGATGGTATTTGTGAGGCTATACCTAACGAGTGGCCAGTTCCGTTGAGGTATATTTAGATGGAACAGCCTCTAAGTGTGGCTTGTCGGATTGTGTACATAAGTTTTTATAAAAAAACCATTTACATGGCGACGTCCGTTTAAAGATAGTACTAAATATTTCAAATCTATACTAATATTATAAAGAGGAAAGATTGTATTTTTGTCTGTATGTTTGTAATGAATAAACTCAAAAACTACTGTGCCTATTTCAAAAATTCTTTCACCATTGGAAAGCTACATTCACTCTGAGTGACATAGGCTATATTTTATTTTCAAAAAAATTAGAGATCCTCCTAAAACTCCAATAATGTAACCCAAGGTGTAAAAAAATTACCTAAGAAATAGGTAGGAGTAGAAGTAGGGGTAGGGGTAAGGTAGGGATAACGGTAGGGGTAGGGTATATTTTATTTTGTTAGTAAATATCTACGGGCGAAGCCGGGGGCGGAATGCTAGTCATTAATAAAGAGGTAAAGTTTGTAAATTTGGATGTAGGGGGTCACCTCTCCAACTACTGAACCGATTCTAAAAATTATTTCACTAATAGAAACCTGTGTGACATGGGCTATATTTTATTTTGTTCCAAAATATCCACGGGCAAACCCGGGGGCGGAAAGTTAGTTATAACTAAATATTGTATCTTCCCCCACAGGACATGCCAATAGGTTTGATGGATGACATTTACGAGTTCTCAAGTAAGTTCGCCGAGAGGTTAGATGAGGTTGAGGACGTCCTTACTACTAACCGACTGTGGGTGCAGAGGACTAAGGACATTGGTATAGTCTCCGCTGAGGACGCCCTCGACTACGGGTTTAGGTATGTATGTATTTTGACTGCATTAGCAAGCAACTGCTAAAAAAGCGCTTTTTTGCCTGTATGATGTAAACTCAAAACTACTGAACCGATATTAAAAAATTGCTGTTTTATTTAAAAAAAAGTAAAGATTCCTTAAGATATAAGTTCGTCGGTGGCCGAGTGGTTAAGACGTCTGGTATTAACTAGACAGACCACGGGTTCGATCCCGGATCCCGGCCATGTACCAATGGGTTTTTATAATAATTAAAAACTTATGTGCATAATCTGACAAACCACACTTATAAGGCTTTTCCATCTAAAATCTAAATATACCTCAATAGAACTGACCATTTGCTAGGTGTAGCTTCACAAATACCATCGGCTAAAAGAGGGAGACTTGGTCTTCCACTGGGTACCCTGCGACAGTAACACGGTTTTGGGAGCTGTAAGTAGGCTTGCCAACTCTTGTTGATGGATTTGCGGGAGACTAGAAATGAATATGCGGGACATGGCCAAAAAAGCGGGACCTGCCTACAAATGTACCTACAGAAACGACAAAAAAAAGCAATTGTAATTTATTATTAATCACTTTTGTTTTTGAAATAAAATTAACAAAATTAGGACTTTCATATTACAAAACAAACTAATCATAAATAAAAAGTAGTGAGGTGTCGGTGTCACCGTGTCAATTAAGTGTGTCGCACGGTACTCTTACTTCATTTAAATGGGATTTCTGTCTAACCTAGCTAGGTTTGCTATAAAGCGGGACATTTAACATGTTTTGCGGGACGCATTATTTGAGCCCTAGCTGTAAGGCAACCCGTGAAAACAAAAATAACGATACTGGCTAGAATAGATATATTTAAGTTTTCACATTTTAAAAACTTCCGACAAGGTTTTTTTACATTATTTTATAAAAACAAATATATTTTTCAGTGGTGTCATGCTCCGCGGCTCCGGTATCAAGTGGGACTTAAGAAAGACACAACCGTACGACGCGTACGCCGACATGGAATTTGATGTGCCCATTGGTACCAACGGGGACTGCTACGATAGGTACGTCAAACTCGGCGGGCCTATGTCACTTCGCAATTTTTCACGAAATGTACCTACCTGAAACCTATATGAAATGTAAACTCGGCATTTAATTGCAATTGATTTATTTAGGTGTTCACATTTTATGGTCCTTCGAACCGGACCGTGTCCAAACTTTTTTTTTATCGCAATTATAGAAGTTGATGAACATTATGAAATTGTGGAGATGTCATGATGTTGTATCTAAAGAAAAGTAGTTTGCGCTGGTTTGGAAACGTTGAAAAAATGTATGATGAAAGATTGAAAAAAAAAATTATATAACTGAAGTGAAAAGGAATGCTGGCAGGGGACGACCTAGATGTATTTTTATTGAACAGATAGAAAATGTATTGATCGATGGAAATGTTAAAAGTACACACAATCGCCGAGCATGTATAAAAGGTATAATGAATAGAAAAGAAGAGAAAGATCGTAACAAAGTATTCTATAATTCCATTCGAACTATGAGAGCTATCTTTCGGAAATACAACGTTTTGATCAGTGTACGCCAATAACTTTTGTATTTGTCCTTATGCCTGCTCTTCCTGTACCAATAGCACTGTATATTAATGATCTATTAAATTAGGATCTTTGGTCACAGGTATCTGTGTCGAGTGGAGGAGATGCGTCAGTCGCTCCGCATCATAGAGCAGTGTCTCAACAAGATGCCGCCGGGCGACGTCAAGACAGACGACGCTAAGTTGACGCCTCCGAGTCGCGAGGAGATGAAGGTGAGTGTGGTTTGGTTGCAACCATTATTAAAGAGGTACACTGCAAAAAGAACCCATAAAATAACCAAGGATAAGATAAGATAGGCCAAGATTCACGTACTAGAAACAGAAAGAATTTTACAAAAAATCGGTCTTGCGAAAATACACAAAACGGACATAATGCTCTTCCAGTATTATACAAAAACTATTAGAAATAGCAAGTATGTGAAATTATCTATAGGATAAATACGAGAAAATTATACATTAGTAAATATATTAAGAGAACTCTAGACGTCACACGTCAGATGTCAAGCAAGTTGTTAAAATTTATTTTCATGGTTTGCTTACCCCTACGGACTAACGATGTCAAGCGATAGTTTTACAATTCGACATATTTGTATTGGATTTCGGTGATTGAAGGACGCTTCTCTTTTCGACAATGGCGCCCTTCGCGCTTATTTGAACATCCGTTTCTGTCCGCAGACATCGATGGAGGCGCTGATTCACCACTTCAAGCTGTTCACACAAGGTTACCAAGTACCGCCTGGCGCTACATACACCGCTATAGAAGCGCCCAAGGGAGAGTTCGGGG
Organism: Nemapogon koenigi; assembly: GCA_963924495.1. Taxonomy (NCBI): domain Eukaryota; kingdom Metazoa; phylum Arthropoda; class Insecta; order Lepidoptera; family Tineidae; genus Nemapogon; species Nemapogon koenigi. The sequence goes on along the minus strand of OZ004658.1, from coordinate 2,387,818 downwards.
TGTACCTCATAGCCGACGGTAGTTCGAAACCGTACAGGTGAATATATTGCTTACTTCGTACCCACTGATCAGTACCACCGGCACTTACAATGGTGGTACTAGTAAGACTTTTGTCCCAAGACGTGTAAGCAGAGACAATCGAATGCCATTTGCTACGATCCTGACATACCTCTCTTGCTTCATTTGTATTCATCATACCTTTCATACATGCTCGGCGATTGTGTGTACTTTTCATATTGCTTTTAATCAATATTTTTAAGTACACCTAGGTCGTCCTTTACCAGCATTTCCTTTCACTTCTGCCATATAAACCTTTTTAGTCAATCTTTCTTCCTACGTTCTTTCTTTCTACCACCAAAAATTTAAGTAATATCTTTAAGAAGAGGCTGTAGACAAGTATTGGATATGGTTAGGTTAAGTATGTTTTTTGTGATAGAAAAGTCCCAATAGTCCCATTGTAAGTAATAGTAGGTAGTACTTATGATATTTCTCATTTTCAGTGGTACTGGTAAGTGGTACTAGCGTAAAAGTAGCGTCAACCGTTGAAATTTTTATATTACTGTTGACCCAAATGTAATACAACCCTTAAATATATCAAGATGAAAGAAGATTCTAAGTCTACTTAGACTAATCCCTATAAGTTTAATCAAAATCCATACCCCCAAGGCGCGCTAACCGTCATTTTTTACCTCAATATTTTGTTTCAGATGTAAAATAAAGGCGCCCGGCTTCGCTCACTTAGCCGCTCTCGAAAAAATCGGCAAAAACTCAATGTTGGCTGATATTGTTGCTATCATAGGCACGCTCGATGTCGTCTTTGGTGAAATAGACCGATAGATATAATATACATCGTGCTCTAATAGTGCATATAACTTTGGTTCAAGTAACAATGCCCTCATTTAGTCAGTTGTTCATATTAAACTTATGGACATAATCCGACATACCACATTTTGAGACTCATATAAATATACCTCAACAGAACTGGCCACTCGTTAGGTATGGGACCCGTAACACGGTTTCAGGGGCTGTAAGGCAACCCGTGATGAAGAAAAACGGCTTCGAGTGTTTTCAGAAGCACGAGATATCGCTGAAATAACTTTTAAGTGGCTTTTTTTAATTGGTTTTCCTTGGTTGTAGTAACTATGTCCTCATTTGACCAGTAGACGAGCAAATTCTAGTGGTCAATTAAGTTTATTATGATTCTATTGAAAAATGGCGGGTAGTTTTAAATATTTTTAGACGCCATATTGAATTTTTAATTGTCATTTGTAGCGATTTGCATTTAAGATAACTGCAATGATTTTAAAATATTCAAAATAAAATTTGCTCTAAATCTGTGGCATAATTATTTTTTAAAGTTTTGTGTAAAATTAGGGCACAGTATGAATTTAAATCAATAGACATTTTTGTGAATTTGTTTTTGACTGACCGCAAGATGATACGATTATTTAATATGTATGTATAAATTTATTGAAATAATAATGTTAAATGTAATTTTTTTATATATTGTTTTAGCAAAAAACTAGCGGTTAATTACAGTTAAACCTAACAACGTAATACAGAGATTTTCTGGCATTCAAGAGGTATGTAAGATTTTTTTTGATATTGAAAAAAAAAAGTTAACAGAAAACTGCTGTTGTAACACGTGATGCGCCAGAACTCTTAATATATTTATTTGACGGGAACTTACTTATTTATTTTGATAATTTCGTAGCTCAAAAAATCGGGTACTTTTTTGGAAAATACGTATTTTATTTTTAAGGTTTTTTTTATAAACATTGTCATTAAGGTCTTGTGGTCAGTTGTAAGCGACTATTATATAGTTTATAGATAAGCATAATTATTTAATTTGTAAATAAACCTTTTTTTTCGAATTTTTTGTATGTATTTTTCTGTTGTTAGGGCCATCCATAAATTGTCACACGAATTTCATGATTTTGGACCCCAAAATCCTTGTTACAGATAATACAGGTGTGGACCAGTGGTTTTATACGACATGTCACACGTAGGAAGTGGACAAACTGGTAAAATGAACTAAGTAGGAAGTGGGCAAAACTGGTAAAATGGAGTAAGTAGGAAGTGGACATACTGGTAAAATGGACTAAGTAGGAAGTGGACAAACTGGTAAAATGGACTTAGTAGGAAGTGGACAAAACTGGTAAAATGGACTTAGTAGAAAATGGACAAACTGGTAAAATGGGACTTAGTATGAAGTGGACAAACTGGGACCTGGGAAAGTGGGCAAACTGAATCTGAGGGATATTTTCATGGATATATATTTCAGGAGTAAATAAAACAAAAATCATGTATTATAATTATTTAATGTCAGTCAAACACATGCCATCTTATTAATAAAGTACATATTTAGATACTTAAATAAATTTTGTCACTAACTGCTGTCATTATAAATGATAACAAGGGACAAAATACAATATAACTAATACATTGTTCAACTTACTTTATACACACACACTTACATAATGTAAATATATCTAACATAATCGGGGGGGTTTCCTGAATAGATATGGGAACGTTAGAAAATAAAATTACTCTGTTTACCCCTAATGGAATTAAAGGCGTGAATGTTTACGAGTTAAATCAATTGTTTCGGCACAGATATAATATATATAAATGTAGATAGTTTTCATATAGGTACAAACAAGCTACCTTATTTATTAAAATTCTTAATAAATAATACTTTTAAATTTATTAAAAGTATTCTTAAAATCTTAAAATGAATAAGTTGCAGAGACAACCGCCGGAAAAAAACAGGTTATCTATTGATGTGCCAACGAAAAAAAAAATGTATTTCCGCGGCCCCAAAGACGTACTGAGTAACAAAAGTATTACATACACACAACACGCCATACATTTTGTACACATTTCCCTATCTACCCTCCGCTTATAACGGCCCGCCAGTGTGTGTCGAGTGTCGGGAATGTCGAGACGTTGATCGCAACGCACCTCAATCGAGTCGCGCTATACGCATCCGTTGAGCCGCCGCGCCGCCCACTCAAATTAACGCTAAAGCAAGGACAATAATTGTTTATACGCAAACCAGCTATTTAGTAAGTAAGCTAGGTTTAAGAAAAGTGTGATGAAGAAAGAAGCAGCCAACCAATGAACCGAAATACAGCCACCTATGGATGCAGATAACATCTTCAAGGTAAGGGCTGTTAATTTCCTCGCCAAAAATAAAATTATGAGTAATGCAAAATTTGTTGAATTTCAAAGTACTTTTTAAGTTTGCGTTGCGTACCAAGATGGAGTTTCTGTACCGGTCCGTCCGTCTGTCTTTTTTTGACAAACTGAAAAAAAAAATTGAAAAACTGTAAATTGCTGACATAGTAGTACATTAGTGTGGCTTGTATTCAACACGCCCTTGGCCCAGTAATTTCTAATTAAAATGGACAACATTTTTTCAAACACTAGTTTTTTTATTTTTACCGCAGGTACTTACAGTGTAAACTCTTTATAACGTCGTTCGTTATAACGAAAAACTTTCTATAACGTAGAAATTAGTTCAATTTGGTTGGTTTACCACAAAACCCATACATTGATTCACTCTTTATAACGCAAGGGCCTTCTCTATTACGAAGAAATATTTTCATATTTAGACATCAACATACATATTTAACAGTGTAATTGTTTTATAATCAGCTTACAAAACTAATCTTTTGAGGTGCCGAAATTTCTAAGAAAGATGCCTTTACACGTGTGCCATGTAATCTAAGAATTACATTGTCTGTAGGAAATTTTGGTCTCAGTTACTAAACGCACCATCGTCACCTATCGTGTGTTATCAGTCGTAAACCAACTTTGAAACTGTCAAGATGGCCACTAAAAGAAAAGCCTTATGTGTTAACGAAAAAACAAATATTGGCATAGCAAAACACGTCAGGCAAAGTTAACAGAATATATGTGTTTAGAATAATTTACCTATTGATAGTAATAAAATTAGAAATAGGTTAAATTTGGTTTATTTTTCTCTTCCCTCCGTATAACGAAACCTCTTTATAACAAAAAAAAAATGCTTGGTCCCTTGAAATTCGTTATAAAGAGTTTACACTGTATTTCCATTTTAAAAATAGTAATATCAGGTGTCCATCTGACATCTAACTGTATATTTTATAGCCAAAAATAGGCCATCGATATTTCGATTTTTGTGGGAATCGTAGCTATATTACCTTGGCTATTCAAAAAAAGTATATAGTAGACCGCATGATTCATGCCTTTACTTTACCTGATAGGCCATCCGCAAGTAAACGCAAGCGCGAGGACGTCTCAACTCAAGTCTGTCACTTATACTGGACCTATGAATTGTTATTAAAATCTTATTGAGAAGCTTCGTACAACGTCACAGTGGCGCCATCTATCTTGCATTATACAAAAATAATAAACGTAGCACACACTTCTAGAACACAGGCGTGACCTCAGAATAATGCAATTTCTTTGGGCGTGACAGACATGAGGGGACATCGCGGCTGTGTCTAATCTGCGGATTACTTTTAGGAAAAGGGATGAGTCATGCGATTTACTATAAGTATTATCTACCATCACTCCTTTTATCCCAAGAGGGGTAGACAGAGACAATCGAAACCCATTAATTACGATCCTGACATACCTCTTTCGCTTCTTTTATTTTCATCATACCTTTCATACATGCTCGGCGATTGTGTGTACTTTTAATATATCCATCGATCAATACATTTTTTATATGTTCAATAAAAGTATACCTAGGTCATCCTCTGCCAGCATTTCCTTTCACTTCAGCCATATAAACCTTTTTAGTCAATCTTTCATCCTTCATTCTTTCAACGTATCCAACCAGCGTAAAATACTTTTCTTCATTTTAGTCAAAACATAATTTTTCACTCCGCAATCTACGTTGACATCGTTCCGGATGCGGTTAATACGCTTTATATCCCACATTCTACGTAAGTATTATTACTTTGAGCATATATGAAAGTTATGATGAATATAAAAGAATTGTACAAGCATTCGTTTGTCTCTGCCTACCCTCTTGATAGATTAAATGTTGTCCATTCCGCGACGGCCCTCTCTCCGCGCACACTAGTTAGCCCCGCTAGGCCCCCTGTACGCCCGGGAGCGCACAATCTGTTATTTAACACGTTTCTGTTGCCGCTGCCGGTATACATCGTTGACAGGCGGGGCCATGAGATCGTCATCGTCTGAGTCGTCGCCAGCTTTCCTGCGGCGACCCTGGTGAATAAAAAAAATTTATGTTAGTATACACGCGTGAGAAGTGAAACTTCTTTGGCTAACCATAATTATGAATTAATTAACTAAATTAATGTTAAGGTGAAGTGGTCGATGGGAAAATCAGTTTCCCCCCGGACTAAGCAAGCAGAACGCATTTATCTAGAATCGCGCGCACGGGAGCAGGATAGAAACAGTACGTGACTCATATGAAAATTGGAGGTAGACGCCTAATACTAACCCCTGTACTACTGCATTTTTCTGTCGCTTTATAGTCGCAACGGCTTTTACGTTATATGATGATTATGCTAAAATACAAACATAATAATTATAATTAATGATTGGAAACACTATGTTCCCGCAAGTTTGACGTTTTAGATCGCCTTTCACATTTAAAACATCACAATTAACAATTTTTCTAGAGCTCTGTCTCGCGACACAAAACGATACCAACGAAACCTAAGGTAACTTATTACTGCGCACCTGGTCAGTTTAACTGGTCAAAGGGCAAAAAATTTGCGAAAGGGGGAGCCCGTCTAAAGCCCTTCCATAGGCTTAGTACTTTATGCTTGCTTTATGTAGCTATGCGTACGCGCACTGTGATTATACTTGCGCAGCAGACGATTTATGGGTCCTTTTGGTGGGTATGAGCTGTTTGAGGGGCGAGACGGGACCAGGGCCGGTGATTTTTGAAAAAACGGTGGTTAAGACGTCTGGTATTAACTAGGCAGACCCCGGGTTCGATCCCGGCCATGTACCAAACCACACTTAGAGGCTTTTCCATCTAAATATACCTCAACAGAACTGGCCACTCGTTAGGTATAGCCTCACAAATACCATCGGCTAAACGAGGGAGACTTGGTCTTCAGCTGGGTACCCTGTAACCGTAACACGGTATCGGGAGCTATAAGGCAACCCGATAAGAAAGAAAAAAAAAAGTTACCTTAGAAGCGATCGTAGTAATTCCTTCGTCGTCCACTATCCAGTGCACAGAGCGCGCCAAGTCGAACAACTTAGTGTCGCAACCGTTCTCGTGAGTGGGCTGAGGGGCTGTGGGTTAAACATAGGCATTATATTTCTTTACGCCCGCGGCTTCCTAGCGTGATGTTATATAGTTTATCTACTCTTAAACGTAAAATCTCTATTAAAAAATCTAATTATACTTCATAATGATATGTTTTACATACACGCGCCTCTAATATGTCAAACTTCGATACTATAATGTATTATAGTACTCGTTTTTGTATGAGTACCGTAATGTTTTGTTTTTTTAAAATGCAGAAAAAGCAAAGGATATGTGTTATGCAGCCACATTAAACTCTATGAAAATATCAACACTCCCATGTGGGAGTCACTTGACAGTTAACGCGCATGCGTAGTAGGTAGGTAACCGAGCTTACAGCCAATTTGTCGATTAAGAAAAATATCTTGGTTCAATTTGTTTTGTACTATTGCATGGGATTAGATAAAGTAGTGTATGAACGGGAACATAACTTGGAATTAAAACACTCGTGGATGCTATTAAAAAATTCCACTTGTGTTTTAATTACCCCTATTATGATCCCGTATCATAAACTACTATCTACATACATACCTTCACGACTGGAACCCAAAAGGGCAGACAGAGTATGGAGCGTCACTTCTTTCGATCTTTGTATACTTCTCTTGCTTCATCCACATCCATACATCGTTTCATACCTGCACGTCTATTTTTAATTCTAAGTATGTGACCTTTTTTAAGGACATCAGATATTTGATCAATGAAAGTTCGCCTTGGTCGTCCTTTACTTGTCCTTTCGGTACTGTAGCTTTATATATTCTAACGCGCGTACCTACATAAGTACACACACAGTTTTTTTAAATGTGTCACAACAATTTGACGAGAAAGAAGGACAAACAAACTTTTGTACCTATTTATAATATTAGCAAGAAATAGGATATGGTTAATAATGGTATGCAAAAATAAACCAAAAATCCCCACTTGGAGACGTTTCCTTTCGGGAGTATAGTAAAAATTGGCGAAGTGAGACGACTGTACATTGCAGTACGACCAGAAATATACTATAATTCTGTGATTCGGAGCGTTCCCTTCAACGATCTTCTCTTCCACGACTTCCATCGTTTCTTCTTCCAGTTCTTTTTCATGCTCTTCCCCTTCCACTTCCAATTCGACAACCTCATCCACTAAATCGGCAGGGTACCATTTAGCCGAAGATTTTTTAAGGCTATACCAGCTCTTGGACTACGATTTATTTCTGGTTGCACTGTACGCATTTACTAATTAATTAATTACAATACTCACGTTTGTCCGGCATCGAGATCTTATTAAACAGGTCCATCAGCATGTTGACAGCTACAAACGGTCCCCGGTAACAGTTCGGAGGTGGCATCATGGTACACAGCTGGGCGGCCGCTGTAGGCATTGGATACGTGCCACCTGCAAAAAAAATAGAATTACAAAACGTGTGATTGGTGGCATTAGAAAGGAAACAAAGTGAAAAGTGTGTTTATTTAAGAGCACTCTTAGTCGCGTAACCAAATAAAAAACGCACGTGTTCCAAAATTTTGCATCTCTTTCACCCAATATCCGAGCGAAACAAATAAAAAGAGAAAGAAAATTTCCAAAAAAAAACAGTACAATAAAATACACAAAACGGACTTCAGCAATTCAAGTATTGTACAAAAAAATATTAGAAATAGCAAGTTCTAGTTAATGGATCCATAAAGTATGTGAAATTATTTTTACTCGATATGTAAATAAAATATATATTAGTAAATATATTAAGAGAATTCGAGTCGCTAAGTCAGTTGAGAATATACGTGAAATTGATGCTTATTTTCTACATATTGAGTATAGATAATTTCATATACGTTAAAGATCCATTAACTAGAACTTGCTATTTTTAATAAGTTTTGTACAATACTTGAATTGCTGAAGTCCGTTTTTGTATGGGACAAAAGTTATGAGGCATCTCCTTAAGGTGTCCTTCGAATTCTGCACTTGATAGTACATTAGTAATCTGTGGACGGTTAACGGCAACAGATACACGGAATAGGGGAATGTTCCCCAAGCTGGTATCAACAACAATTACCTGGTATAGGATGCTCTCCAGGCATCGGGTTGACCTTGGGCTTATACGGTATCATTTGGTTGGTGTCCGGCCGAGCTATATCCTTGTTAGGATCGTTGTCTCTGAAAAGAAAAATGTAGCGTATTTATAATATTAGTTTAAAAAAATCTTCATGTGTTGCCTTACCTCCGGGGAACCGTTGCCGGCCCCAGGGTACTCAGCGTCTTTCCTCACTTAGCCGAAGATTTTTGAGGCTATACCTAACGAGTGGCCAGCTCTGTTGAGGTATGTAGATGGAAAAGCCTCTTTTGTACGGTTTGTCGGATAATTACATAGATTTTTTTATTATAAAAAATCCATTGGTACATGGTCAGATGTGGGGATCGAGCCCGCGACTTCTCAGCTGTGAGCCGAGGTTTTACCCACTCCACCACCAACGATATTAGTTAAAGATGGTATTATGAGGTACACTTACTTCTGCCCAAGGATAACAGCGGCTAGTTCTGGTGACACGCCAGCTAGTGGCCCTCCGAGGGCCCACGACTTGTTAGACATGGCCGCAACCTGCAAAAATATTTATCCGTTATTTTAAACGTAGATACGCACAGAATCCTGAAAAGAAGGATGCTGGATAATGGTCAACTCGGACCAGGCGGAAGAAATGGTCGAGCACTTTCTAAGCGATAATTATATATCAACCTTATTCCATTGAAATAGAGCTGAAAATAGTATGCAATATCTTAAAACAGTACCATTAAAATCCGTTTAGTAAAGATTTTTTCTTTTTTTTCTTTAAACACGGGTTGCCTCACAGCTCCCGAAATCGTGTTCCGGTTCCAGGGTACTTAGCTGAAGACCTAGTCTCCCTCGTTTAGCCGATGGTATTTGTGAGGCTATATCTAACGAGTGGCTAGTTCTGTTGAGATATATTTTTGTCGGATAAGTTTAATATTACATAAGTTTTTAATTAAAAAACCCATTGGTACATGGCCGGGCTCCGGGATGAACCCGGGGTCTGCCTAGTTAATACCAGACGTCTTAACCACTCGGCCACCGACGCACATAGTAAAGATGTCATGAGAGGTAGATTTAAATTATTCAAATCATTTAAATAAGGTCAATTTTTTTGGTAATGAAACGTTCCGAACATCTCCGATGAAAAAAAACGGAAACCCTATAAATAGGATCACTCATGTTAGAGAAGTTCTTTTCGTTTGGGATTTTCTACTCACTTCAGTATAACCGATAGATTTCAATTCCGGCATACTACAAGGGTAGAGGTCCAAAAACTTGTATCTGTCCACGAGTTGTGCGGTCTCCTTGCCTTCGAACTCCTTGATCTGGAATTATAAAAAAAAAAACAAAGTTATAATATAATACATGGTGGCTACGGGCCGGCTACTTTTTTATCCCATATCAACATTTTCCACGGGCAACGCCGGGGGCGGAAAGCTAGCAATATATATATTTACCTTCTCGAGCACGGCCTGTCTCCTCTTCTCCACTTTAACAATACTAATCAGATCACCAATATTAGACTCGAACTCCAGGAACCTGTTCCATATGTCAACAGAACACTCCGGCTTCAGGCTGCCCGACGAGAGCACTCTCTCGAACAGCACGCGCGTGTTGTTGTCCTCTGTAAACGTGAATAGTGGTTCAGCAAAGAACAGGGAGGCCACACTATGGATGGGTGACCTCAATATCCTAGAAAGAACATCGTTCGTTCTTTTTTCGCAAACCCGTCCTTGGAATGCACAATAGCTAGAAAAAAGGGGGGGTTAGGGGGAGAACGGAATAAGATCTATCTGAAAGTGGAACGAACTTCCGGCGTCGTTTTTTCCTCCTTTCTACAACCTGGGGTCCTTCAAGCAAAGCGTGAAAAAGCATCTCTACGGGCCCGCCATCTCTCTCTCTATAGTGGGCGCCAATGGCGGACTGTATTATGCTCTGACAGTCGCGCGCATTCATGGACTAACCACCTATGCTTAATAATCAGGCAAAGTCACATGTCGTCTTCTCTATAAAGAAAAAATTACACGCTTGGTACTCTTCGCTAGACAACTGTGGCGACACCTAGCGACGCCAGCGAAAACTCGTAGCTCTACGCTCCGACAGGGCCAATAGTAGATAGCGTCGGTCGATGCAGAGCCATCGGGATTGGAGGAGATAGGCCAATGGGAACGTCGCTAGAGGTCGTCACGTCAGACAGACGCGGTTCCCTTCTTTAGTGTGAATGTGATTTTTACTGAATAAATATCTTGTAAGGACATTCCGGATTTCAGTGATCCCTAAAGTACAAAATCCCCAAAGTGGTGACCACCCGACTGAACAGTGATCGCGAGTGAAATATTCGACATTTTGTGGAAATGGCTACCGACAAGATTGAGGTCGAAAGTCCAATTCGGGAAACTTCCGCGATCGCAATAACCACGCGGGTTCCCGATTTTTGGATCGACCAGCCACGAGTGTGGTTTATCCAGTTGGAGGCTGTGATTGCCTCACAAAAACTCACGGATGAGGGTAAATACCAGCTTGCCATCGCGAAGCTAGGTAAAGAGGTAATCGGCCAAGTGGCCGACATTTTGATTCGGCCGCCGGAAACAAAAAAGTATGAAACTCTGAAGGAACGGCTTTTGACCGTTTATGAGGAAAGCGAGGCCCGGCAGGTCCAGAAGCTTATCGGGGAGATGGAGCTTGGAGACCAGCGGCCATCACAATTACTGCGAAGGATGCAAGAGTTGGCCCGCGGTAAAATTCCAGACGGGACGCTGGCCATTCTGTGGCAGAACCACCTGCCTGCTGCAGTGCGAGCCGTGCTCGCGGCTACTGATTCCAAGGATCTCGTAACGCTGGCCACTGTAGCGGACAAAGTTACAGAGGCCACTATCAGGCCGCACATAGCAGAAATCAAGGTCGAAACTGCACAAAATGGCGAAATTGCAGAACTGATCGCGGAGGTCCGCAGGCTGACGACTCGCCTGGATAAGGTGGAACGGTCACGGTCGCGCGACCCAGACCGGCGCGCATTTCGGCGTCGGAGCAGCAGCCGACCACGGAGGGACCCGGACAGCCCGGACTGGTTGTGCCGACACCATTACAGATTCCGGAACAGGGCTAATAGATGTGAAAAACCCTGTGCCTGGGAATCTTTAAACTAAAGTCGGTGCGGCCGGTGGCGGATGCCTGCGCCGTATCGTCCCGCCTATGTGTAACAGACGAAGCGAGCGGTCTACGTTTTTTAGTGGACACGGGGGCTAATGTATCAGTGTTGCCGGCATGAAAGTGTAGTGTGAGTGATAGATCTAGTGATTTCAAGCTCTACGCGGCAAACGGCACTGAGATTAAAACGTTCGGAACAAAAACTATAGTGTTAGATCTTAAGCTAAGGCGCTCGTTTCGGTGGACTTTCATTCTAGCAGACGTTAAGCAACCGATCCTGGGCGCAGATTTTTTAGGGTATTATAAACTGTTGGTAGATTTAAGTGCATGTAAGTTAATTGATAAGGTAACTAATCTCGACATAATTGCTTCGCTTTCTCAGTGTGTGACATCTATTAAAACGGTCAACGACAACAACCCGCTAAGTGATATAATAGGTGAGTACCCTGACATTACTAGACCTACCTCATTTAAAGAACCACCCAAACACTCAGTACGCCACCACATCGAGACTACAGGGCCCCCGGTGCACGCGCGCGCACGGCCTTTGCCGCCAGACAGATACAAAAAAGTTAAGGAGGAATTTCGGATAATGCAAGAGATGGGCATCTGTAGACCCTCCAAAAGCCCATGGGCCAGTCCTTTACACTGTGTCCCTAAAAAAGACGGGCAAATTAGACCGTGCGGGGACTATCGTGCCTTAAATGCCATAACGAAGCCTGATCGTTACCCTATTCCCCGTTTACAGGATTTTACGTATCTCTTAGCGGGCAAAAATATTTTTTCCCGAATTGACATTAATAGAGCATATCATTTTATTAGTATTCATCCTGACGATATTGAGAAAACGGCCATAACTACGCCGTTTGGGTTGTTTGAGTTTCCGCGGATGACTTTCGGACTTAGGAATGCGGCTCAAACATTTCAAAGGTTCATGAGTCATACAGTATTGCAAGGAGTAGATAACGTTTACGCGTACATTGACGACATTTTGATAGCGAGCGAGGACATGACGTCACATCGTGACGCGGTGCGTGACGTATGCAGCAGATTGAGTACTTACGGCTTAACTATAAATCAGGGTAAATGCGCGTTCGGGCAATCAAGAGTCGATTTTTTAGGATATGATGTATCAGCAGAGGGCATTAAGCCACTCAAAGAGAAAGTTGAGACCATCATAAGCTTACCTAGACCCGAAACGGTGGAGCAGCTTCGTAGATTTTTAGGTATGGTAAATTTCTACCGTTCGCACTTACCTAAGGCTATCGAATATCAAGCCGAACTAAATGCATACTTACATAACGCTAAAAAGCGAGACAAATCGAAAATTTATTGGACGGATCGGGCTAATCAAGCATTCTTGCAATGCAAAGAAGCATTACAAAATGCCACCACCTTGGATTACCCATCAGTTGATTCACCTTTGGCGTTAATGACGGATGCATCAAATACGGGTGTAGGCGCGGTTTTGCAACAGTATGTAAAAGGAAAGTGGACGCCATTAAGTTTTTTTTTCTAGGAAGTTATCGGTTGCCCAGGAGAAATATAGTACGTACGATCGAGAGTTGGTAGCTATTTATTTGGCAATACAACACTTTCGTAACTTAATTGAAGGGCGACAATTAACGGTATATACCGATCACAAACCGCTGACGCATGCTTTCTCTAAGGTTGGTAGTGAGAAAGAGTCTCCACGTCGCACCAGACAATTGCTTTTTATTAGTGAATTCACTACCAACATCAGACATATAGAAGGTCGTGATAATGTAGTCGCAGACACATTGTCTCGTATAGAGACGCTGACGTGTCCATCGGTCATCGATTTCGCGGAACTCGCTCGAGCGCAGGAATGCGACGACGAGCTTATCGCTATTAAAAAGGGACGGAGCGACAGTAATGTACAGTTTAGAACAGTATATCTGCCAGGTGGGAATAATGCTATTATTTGCGAGACTTCGACCGGGGTAGCGAGACCATTTGTGCCATATAAGTTTAGATTAGATGTTTTTAACGCGTTGCACAATTTAAGTCACCCGGGTATTAGGACAACACGAAAAATAATTGCGAAAAACTACTTCTGGCCGGGGATAAATACGGACACAGCTAAATGGGCTAAGGGCTGTATACCGTGCCAGAAAGCAAAAATCAGCAGGCACGTAGTTTCTAGCTTAGGAAAATTCCCACCAGCGGAGAGGTTCGAACACCTCCACGTAGATATTATAGGACCTCTTCCAATTTCGTCAGACGGTTATAGATATTGCCTCACTATATTGGACCGTGCAACGGGTTGGCCGGAAGCTGTTCCAATTAAAGATATCTGCGCGGAAACGGTGTCGAAAGTTTTGTACGAAGGATGGATCGTCAGATTTGGATGTCCTGCTAGGATCACGACTGATCAGGGCAGACAATTCGAGAGCCGTATGTTTAACGCCCTCATGAGGTTCCTAGGAGTTAAGCGGATACATACGACACCTTACCACCCTCAAAGCAATGCTGTTGAAAGGTGGCATAGGTCGCTAAAGGCATCATTGATGGCCAGATTGGAAGGTAACTCGTGGGTGGATGAGTTACCAACTACTCTGTTGGGACTGAGGGCCGTCCCGCGTAGCGACACCAATGTGAGCGCAGCGGAGATGACATACGGTTTAGCACTGAGACTGCCCGGGCAATTCTATGATCCTACACCAAAAACGGAATTAGAGCCTCTGGAAATAGTCGATAAAATCAGACAAGCGGTGGAAAATGCCAAACCCAAACTAAGTGGTCATGGCGATTCAAGGTCCCTTTTCGTACATCGAGAGTTGAAAAATTGTTCACACGTATTTATCCGCAACGATGCGGTTAGGAAACCACTGCAAACTCCGTACGAAGGCCCTTACCGTGTTTTAGGGAGAAACGAAAAAGTATTTCACGTACAATTACCAGGTAGACAAGTATACATCTCGATTGATAGGCTTAAACCGGCATTTTTAATCAACGATAATTCAAGTAACACTAAAAATAATACCTTAGTTAAGTCAACGGCGGAGTATAACGCTCAGCCCACCTCCTACCAACGCGAGCGTAACGAAAATAATGGTAATAGTAAGAAAAACGGTAATAATAAAGATAAAAAGGTATTAATAAATAAAGAAAAGAATATAAATTGTGAGTATGCAACTCGGTCAGGAAGGATATCTAAAAAGGCAGTTCGTTTTGCCGACCAATATTAGTAACGGTATGAAATAACATGATATTATAAATAAATAAATAGCGAGAAGTAATAGTTAGGGATTTTTTTGCACACTGAGAGAGCGACTATTGTTTGTACTAGATTGTAAATCATTTTTTTGCGGGGATAACCTAAATTTTGTACATGAAATAAAAGAGACAATAGGGTCACATGTATTGTATAATTACGAGTATTTGTTACAAATAATATTAGCTTATATAACCACCTTAACGTCGGTACCCCGTTGTATAATTTTAGTTAAACGTCGTGAAATATAGTCACTAAGACGGGTTGCAACTTGGTTGCAACCATCAATAGTATTAAAAATAATAATACCGTTAAGAGGGCGATTACAAATAGGCGATTCTCGTGGACTGCGGCATACAGGCCGCCAAGGGAGTCATTCACAGAGTCCATGTTCACAGTGACTTGGTTGGCCTGGGTTTGTTCCGATTGCTCCTTGGGGTTGCCGCCACCCATTGTTGCGCAGAATTAGGTCCTCGGGTTTAGATCGAGTGGACTCAAGGGTTCACAGAGTAATGGTAGTGACGAAGATGTCTAGTTTAGCCTTTTATATGTAAGGAGTATCAAATAGTACGACGGTACGTGATCAACTCATATTGATAGGAAATCACGTATTTTCAGAGGACACGCACGACACGACCAAAATCGTTTGGTCAGGTGATCGTGCGACTATGTATTGTTTTTGTGTTTTGTATTATATGTACGACTTATCTTGCATGCTTTATCTTTAAGGAATATTCAATATAAGATAGTCTGTAATTTTTTTATATATAAAAAATTTGTAAAAGGGGGGGAATATTGTGGCGACACCTAGCGACGCCAGCGAAAACTCGTAGCTCTACGCTCCGACAGGGCCAATAGTAGATAGCGTCGGTCGATGCAGAGCCATCGGGATTGGAGGAGATAGGCCAATGGGAACGTCGCTAGAGGTCGTCACGTCAGACAGACGCGGTTCCCTTCTTTAGTGTGAATGTGATTTTTACTGAATAAATATCTTGTAAGGACATTCCGGATTTCAGTGATCCCTAAAGTACAAAATCCCCAAACAACAAAGGAGGCTCTGGCGACCGAGCAAAGCAATGGCGGTATAACCATACACCTAGCTAGGAAACTGGCTGTAGAGGCTACAGCAAGCCTGAAGACCTAAATAGTCCCAAATGTCTGGCAAGGAGAAACCACTGCACTATTCTTCCTAAGAAAGTTAACCATGGAGAGTCAATAGAAGGTGCGTCGCGCTTTGGACCGCCATGATTGACCACGACTGCTCTGTCAAGAGCACCACGACTAAGAAGAGAGAAATAAACAATTTTGTACGTTCGCTAACTAATCGCTTAGTTGTGCTTTAAAGTTTGGGTTTTTTGCCACAAACTTAGGACCATACTGTCAAACCGGAGAAAAGTCGTCGACACGATGGCGATAGGATAACCGTAGCAAGGGGAGGTAAATCTATATATATACAAATGGATTCCTATTTCCCTTGGTCACGCCATAACTTGAGAACGACTTAACCGATTTGAATTTTTTTTTGTTCGTTATAATACAGGGGTGGCTTAGAAGAAAAAAAAAAGTCGAAAAAACCCTAAGCTAAAAAATCGAAAAATTTAATATAGGTAATTTTATATGGGAATCCCTACTTACTTAGGGGTAGTGGTAGGGGTTGGAGTAGAGGTAGTGGTAGTTGTTTTCCAAGGACGAAGGAAAGTAAATAGCAGGCAAGCCAACGTCTGAGCAGGACAACGTCTGCCGGGTCCGCTAGTTTCCTGATAATTTGTGCAGTGAGACAAGTATAATTTTACTCACCATTAAGATGCGACAGGTAGTCTATGTAACACAGCACGTACTCAGGAATGTGTGAGAACTTCTTCAGCCCCAGCTCGAAGATTCGAAACGCTATATTTTTGTCCTTGGAGCAGTAGTACTCCATTAGAGCGGCGGCTACGAACACGTGGTAGTGTGACCTGAATTAAAACATACATTATTTTTTTAGAGCTCCGTACATCTCCGATGAAAAAACGGAAGCCCTTATCTGTCTGTCCGTCTGTCACAGTTTATTTACTCCGAATCTACTGGACGAAAATGTTGATACTTGGTGTTTCATGACCCAATCTCCGTATAGCGTAAATAAACTAATTTCAATTAAGACGAGGAACGACTCAGAAATTCCTAATCGTAAGCCACGCCCTAAACTCGTGGTTCGGGCGCATCGATCACGTCATGCAAGACAACGACGGCGCTTTGTCCGTTCTTGCTGCAGAAGTGAGAAGGGCATAATGTATCGCTTCTCGGAATAAATAACGTAAGCGGCACATTACAAAAAAACCATCACATGCATCAGGGAAACATCTTCTTAATCAATACTAGGTACTGAAATTACCTACAGATTCGTATAAAATTTAAACGTAAATCCCTTTAGTATGGTCGTATGACAAAAAAGGTGTTTTTGAAGAGGTGATTTCAAAAATTTAAGTTATCGAGAAAATTTTCACCAATCATGTTTTCATCCTACACAATACTAGATAAAATCTTCTAGTTTTCGATGCCCAAATTGTATGTTCATAGCATTCGTAAAATTCGAGAATTTCAGTTTAGAAATCAACCGAAATTATTCGTTCGTCGTTATTTTTAAATGCAGTTTAAATTATATTAAAGAAAATATACAAAAAAAAATCCGTTCCTCCCCCTCCCCTCCATTACCTTCGAAGCTACTGAGGCTAAAATTTTGAAAAAAATGGGAATATAAGCCATTCTTATACCTTATATCTTAAACATGTCGTTCTAATTTACCTGGGGTCCTCTCTAGCTCGTTTAAACACAGTTCTGGCAGACTTGATGCCTTCAGCGCGCCTCGCGAATTTCATATACTGGACGTAGGCGAGGGTCGGGTCTATGTCGTCCATGTCCAGGTAGCGGGTGTACACTTGGTGTACCTGGGGAACGAAACAGTAAGACATCATCATCATCATCAACCTTTTTAAGATCCACTGCTGGATCATGGTCTCCATCTAGCGCACCATTTTAGTGGTGCTCATTGAGAGGAATTGCCATAGTCACCACGCTTGGCAGGCGGCTTTACGTGCCCTCCGAAGCACGAGGAGTCGATTAAGCACATATTCTTAAAGAAAATTGGTGCTTAGCATTTTGGCAGCGAGTAGGAATCGAAACCGGGACTTCCGGTTTCAAGTCCACTGTCCTACCAATTAGGCTATCGACTACCTCACAGTAAGACAATTGTATTTTATTTGCAATAGTTCGCTGCAGATGCTGCAATAAAACGTGCGAGCAGAGCGGGGTTTGTAGCTCTCCCTCGCACTTTACCCTTAGTGCCACCCTGGGGCACCGAGAAAAATGCCTACATAAAAAGGGGTTCGGTATAAATTTTTTCAATAAATAAAATAAATCATTTAATAGTGGAAAATCTTTTTAAGTCGACGCAACACAACGCAACGAACTCAGTTTTACGAGCGACTTATTTTGTCCATGTCTCTTTATAAATATGTGAGCAAGATGGACTACTATTAAAATCGATAAGATAGACCAAGATTTACGTATCAGAAACATGAGGAAGTACGATTTCTCAACAAAACCTGTCTTGCGATAATACACAAAACAGACTTCAGCAATTCAAGTACTGTACTACATAAAATATTAGAAATAGCAAGTTCTAGTTAATGGATCCATAAAGTGTGTGAAATTATCTTTATTCAAAATATAAAAAAAATATGCATTAGTAGAACTCGAGTCGCAAAGTTGGTTTAAAAAAATGCGTGACATTGTTGACTTTCAGGGCTTCATAAATAGTGTATTTAGGATTCATTAACTAGAATTGCTATTTTTAATAAATTTTGTACAATACTTGAGTGGCTGAAGCCCGTTTTTCTATGGGACAAAAGCTCTCCGTCCACTTGGCTCCCCTCGTTTGGATCCACTAGGGGATCCATGTGGATTTTTTTTCCAAACAGATCCCCTGGGGGATCCATGTGTTTTTTTTATAAACAAATCCCCTGGGGGATCCATATGGATTTATAGTCCACACTGATCACCTGATCAAAGACATATTTAAAGATTATAGTTATGAGGCACTCTTTAAAGCAATTTTGATCAGCAATTTGATTTTTTTTTTCTCAAGCTCTGAATTTGGCCGCCCTGGGCACTAGCCGCTAGTGCAAATCCCTTATGGCACATGAGCTACACGTGACTACGCGTTGCCATAAGACATATAAGTGCGAGGAAGAGCTACATACCCAGCTCTGCTCACACGTTTTATCGCAGCGCCTGCAGCGAGCTATTGCGAATGGTATAGACCAGTGTTTCCCAATTAGTAATACCGCGCGTACCCCCAGGTTTGCTTAAGGGGGTACGCGCGGGTGAGTAAGAAACATATTAATGCAATTTCCGCGATACATCAATAAATTACAATTTAATTAAGATTTTAAATTTTATTAAATGACGAATAACTAATTTAATTAATTAATTATCCGAGGCGATAACGACAAGCTACAAGGGGTACGCGAGTTTGGGCTCTTTCTCGAAGGGGTACTCAGGAAAATCTAATTGGGAACCACTGGTACCAAGTCTTCCTCTTTTAGCCGATGGTATTTGTGGTACCTACCCTATTATAATGCAGTCTGCTCTCCTCATAGTCAGCATGTGCGAAGTGCAACAGGGTAGATTGTTTAAGAGGTCCACTCGTCGCTCGTTCATACACCGCTGCTGCTTCTTCAGAGAAGAGCTTAGCGGCCGTCGAGTCCTTAAAAAAAAGGATTTATTAAAAAACATTGCAAAAAATCTAGTCAATGTACGTACACACTGGAATTTTCTTTTTTTTCTTCTTCTCTCTCATGTAACGAAATGTGCCTAAACGTGACGCGTTGAAATTTTACTCTCAAATCTCGGCCAATATCGAATCGCTGCCTAAAAATTTCACTTAAAAAACGCATATTGTGTTTTGACTAGTACATTTGCTATTATTTGTAAAAATGAATACACTCACCCCCTTCTCCTGCAGCAGCTTCGAGGAGTGATCCAGAAACTGCGCCGCCTGATGCCACACGTCCGGATGATGGGCCAGACACAGCAGACACTGCTCTATAGCAAACATGACCCGCCTCGCCACCAGCGCCGTATCTTCAGAACGGAGCGGGTTAGACCTCTCCCACATAATATACTTCTTCCATAGCTCCACCTACACAATATGGTTACAGTGACCAACTGAATATAATACCCATTTTATTATAGATAAAACTTATGTTTGCTGAGTGGTTAAGACGTTGGTATTAATTAGGCAGACCACGGGTTCGATCCCGGATCCTGCCCATGTACCAATGGGAGTTTTTTAATTAAAAACTTATATATATATAATCCGACAAACCATACTTAGAGGCTTTTTCACCTAATATACCTCAACAGAACTGGCCACTCGTTAGGTATAGCCTCACAAATACCATCGGCTAAACGAGGGAGACTTGGTCTTCCGCTGAGTACCCTGGAACCGTAACACGGATTCGGGAGCTGTAGAACCCGTGTAGAAATAAAAAAAAATAGATAATTTTAAGCTTTTCATGGCTTTGAGCCCGAAAAATAAACAATTCAAAATTATAGTTTTCTCTGAAAAACAGAATGTATTGTAAAAAGCGTCATCTGTTAAAAACAACAATTATTCGCAGCAAACAAGTGTATTGCCGAAAATTGTAGATGCTGTGTTCTAGAACTTTTTATCCTGTCCCTTTTTTGGGTACTCCGTCGCGGTGTCCCCGAGACAAGCTTCGGGACGAAAAATTGTCCCGTTTTCTCAAAAAGCTCAAACGGCGCGATATTTTAAAGTAACATTCGGCGGCTGAGGCCAAAAGAATCGTGCCCAGAATTTTATTCTTACCAAAAAACATCACCAATTAAGTATATTAAAACAAGTCTGTCGAAGAAATATAGCAACGTGATTTCAAAAGAAAACTTATATTAACAATGTGTTTTTTCTATTATTGCCGAAAATTACTCGAAATGTCCCGTTTTGAAAAAAAAAATGGTCACGTTATGTATACCTTATAAGGTCCTGGAGGAAGGCGTCGCGGTGGTGTCCGCCACGGCGCCTTAAAAGAGCTGGTTACTCCTAACGACCAAGAGAAGGGGCCAAACGGCCACCGGCGGCGGGCCGCGGAAGTCTGCTAACGCGTTCCCGTGACCCGCCGACAACCGGCGCGAAGGACACCGTGGGGTTTTAGTCGGTTGGAGTCCGACATAACTCGTTCCCTCACCCCCGAGGGCGCGGGTATGCATGATGCATTTCCCCACGTAAAAAAATGTATACCTTGTCGCTTAGTGGGGAACTAGCCACAATAATAAATGAATATATTACTCCATATTGTTTTATTTCAAGTTTTTATGTAGATTATAATTTTTTACATCAGGAAAAGAATATATTAAAATGAAAGGAAGGACAAAAGACAAAAAGGAACCAAAGGAGCCAAAGGAATGAAGTAAGGATATAAAGTAAGGAAGCACGAAATATCATGCTCCTTTATAGTATATTATTATCAGCTTGTTGCAATTTGTTCACTGTATTAAATTATTGACATTATGAAATAGGTGTGCTACTTAGCAATGCTAAAACGGAATTGACTAAAAATAGAAGAAAATAAACAAATAGCAGACACTGTTCCAAATTCAGATAATTTTGAAAAATTCCTAAATTATAGGTAGTCACTAACTTATTTTGTAAGGAGGTTAACAACTATTTTAGCAATGAGGTTAGCAACTATTCAAACCTCATTAAGAAAAAGTGGTCTCATTTATTAACTAAATGAGCACAACGTTACAACCTTATAAGGTGAGATTTTAGATAGAACATCGAACGCATTTGAATGTTCTAGAACCATGAACTGTAGATGCTGTAATCTAGAACTTTCCAACTTGAAATATATATATATACTAATACTAGTTGTGTCTTGCGGTTGTACCCGCGTCAATAGTTACTGCTCCGCCCCTTTGGGTCGTAACGTGATGTTATTAGCCTATAAACTTCCTCAAGAATTAGGCTATCAAATGCACATAATTTTTTAAATCCGTCTTAGCGCGTTCAAACAAACAAAATTTTAACTTTATTATTAGTAGATATAGATTACAAATACGTAAACCACTGAACCGATTTTCATGAAATTTGATACGGAGACAGCTTGAACCCTAGAGAAAGACATACGCTGGCTACTTTCCACCTTAAATCCACCCCCCGCCCTAAAGGGGTATAATGGGGGACGAAAATTAGAATGCGCCTCACGGGCGAACAGCTACGGCTAGAATATTTGGCACCTCAACTCCTCCGAAACGGCTTGACCGATTTGTATGATTTTTTTTGTGTATATTCGGTAGGTCTGAGAAAGGTTGAAAACTATTTTTCACCCTCCTACCCCCACCCCCAATTTTTTATTGCGATTTTAGTATTTTTGTATGAACAATATCCAAAGTTAGTGGTAGTGGTAGTGCAGGCAAGCCAACATTTGGGCAGGACAACATCTGCCGGGTCCGCTAGTAACTTAAAAAATAAGTAGTGGTTATGTATATATAATTATGAGGGGGTCAAAAGTGGCTCCAAATGGTTCGTGTAATATTACACACGGTGATGCTCGCCAGTTCTGTTGGCTTGAACTTGGCTTGACACGTTACCGCGTGTCTAGATTATTTCAGCAGCGGTTACCTGCTCACACTCCCCACTGGTAACGCTCGCCAAGTCTAAACTTATTACCTGTTTCATTTCCTCCCTGTCCACATTTGGCGGAGTGGCAGGCATGTTACGGTTGAGGCCGCGCGTGACAGTCTCCAGCTCCTTGGCCACCCGTCGGGCGTTCATGTAGTCGCGTGATCTCTCCATCGCCATGCGTTCGGCTGAAATTGTTCATGTACCATTCATTATAATAACGCTTATTGGTGTGTCACATCTCTTAGCTCTTGGTATGTGGCATACATTTGTAGGGGGAGTAATTTCATGATGTGTAATGTCAATTGCAACGGAAATAAAGTATCGGAATTAATAAATTCAAATAACTATTCAAGTAAAATTATTTGAAATAAATTCAATATTCAAATGTTTGACAGGATTTTAAATTTTTTTTAGAAAAAAAAACCATATCAGGGCTAGTTTAGCTTTCTATGAAGGCGACCCAGCACAGCGCAACGAACTCAGTTTGACGCGCGGCCTATTTTGTCCATAACTCTTTATCAATCAAGGATAAGATAGACCAAGATTCACGTACCAGTAACATGAGATAGTACGATTTCTCAACAAAACCTGTCTTGCGATAATACACGAATACAAATACTATTAGAAAAAGAAAGTTGTAGTAAATGTTTTCTTAAAATATATGAAATAAACGAAATAAAATTGAACAATAAAGAATTAAGAGTCGCAAAGTCGGTTAAAAGCACGCAAAAAATTGAGGACTTTCAGGGCTTCGTAAAACTTATGTGCAACTGATTTTGAAAATTTTACTTGGTTCTTATCATGTTCAATATATCTATCTTTAGAAACCAATTTTAATTACGAACCCAAGACATATAGTAATCGCGTAATTTACATATAGCTGCAGGATGACATTAGTATGAGACAAACGTTATGAGACAGGTCCTTAATTAAATAATCTTTAGAATCTGATACCTACATGGGGAGCACAAACGATCTACAACACGTCGATAAAATGGCATATCACCAATGTCATGATAAAGATTTTTTATTATGCGACCGTAGCACAAACAATGCTCTATCGCGTCTACCTGATAAAACATATCATGTACATAGATTAAAGTCGATATCATAACGTTATATCGATTTTTGTGAGCACGAATAATTATATCGTCTCTTTTTGAGGTTTGAATGTGATACATATAAATGATTATATCGACATATTCGGGAGGGTATGATATGCTATCGTCTAACCTTATAACAATATTCAGCAATATCTACCTACCTAAAAACAACATACTTCCTTATTTAATTAGTATTTAAGGCATTATTATTAACTAGCTTCTGTCCGCGGTTTCACCCGCGTGGAAATAGATCTAAGAAATAATCCCGTGGCAGTATTGGCTGCATTTACCTGCTGAATCGCGATTCGTAGAGCGAGGAAAGAGCCAGCCCTCTTGTCACCAGAAAAGATGATCTTTAATAAACTTTTTGCCATTTAAACCACACGGACCTAGAGTTTCTACATCAAATGATAATTGAACTATATTTGCGCCGTTTGATTTCCGCCGCAGCTCCCGCTTTGATTACTGTTTCCCTGAGATGAGACGAAGACGAGAGATCTATAACTTACTCCCGCCAAACTCCACAACAACATGATCAATAACCTCACCTATAATGCTGCTGATGCCCTGCTCAAAGGCTATGTAGTCTTTCCACAGAGTCTCAATACCAATTATAGGATTGATTACAGCTCTTTGGTAGATCTGAAAATGAGAAAAAATATTTTGGTTATTACCTACGCAAGTCATTAGAGAAGAAACTACTTTACGCTGGTTTAAAGAATGAAGGACGAAAGATTGACTAAAAAGATTTATATGGCTGAAGTGAAAGGAAATGCTGGCACAGTACCTTGGTGTACTTTTATTGAATATATAAAAAAATGTATGAAAGTTATGATGAATATAAAAGAAGCGAAAGAGGTATGTCAGGATCGTAACAAATGGCATTCAATTGTCAAGGCGTGATGATAGATAGATAGATCATATACTTTACGGGAAATATGGTTACTTGGGGCAGGCATAAAGTACTAGCTTTACGACCTGGCTTCGTCAATATATTTACCTTTCTAATAGCCGATATCTTCTGATTCTCCGCATAGGACCCGACCGCTTCAACGCTCCTCAAGAAGGTGACGTAGTCATTCCATATAGGGAAGGCGTGTATATCCATACCGATTTTCTCCAAAGCAAAATCGTAAGCTTGGGCCATTTTCTCTCTGAAAAGTAATTAATAATTAATAGTTTATAAAAAAAAACTAAAAACGCACACTTGCGTAGGTAAACCAAATGAGCCCGTCGTTTCGTAGTTCCTGTGGCCACCTTCGGCTCCATCATCAGGATCCTGGACATAATCAGATCAGAGTACTTGTGAAGACAAACCAAACTAGAACGAGCCCAAACTCCATGATGAGGGGGGGGGGGGGAGGGACGACGACGACACGACGACGTTACAATGGGGGCAATATTCCATTTGCGCCTGAAAACAACGTTCCCCGCCGTTTCACGCAAAAACTACTCAACGGATAATATATTCATTCACCGGGAATGTTTACAAATATTAAACATGGACCCATTTACCTTGTAGTGCTCAATGAGGCCGGTATTACATATTAGTAAATAGCGCGTTATCATGTCGTATATACCGTCTAATACGTCAGAGATATAACAAAATTATGTAGGAAAGAATTGTGTAGAATAAAATGATCTACAAAAAAGTTTGTAGTAGCATATATCTATCTCTAATAGATTATGTATAGTTATATGCGTAATTGTGTAGGTATTCAAATTGTTGTAAACCGATATTGTATGGCTAGTATTATTAGGCATACCCTCAGATCACAGACCGACACTGTTTTTAGGGTTCCGTGCCCCCCAAAGGTTAAAAAACGGAAACCCTTTTACTAAGGCTTCGCTGTCCGTCTGTCTGTCTGTCCATCTGTCACCAGGATGTATCTCACGAACCGTGATAGACATTATATTAGGTTACACAGAGCAATATAGTATGTTAGGTTAATTTTCTAAGAGAATAAATTAAAAAAAAAAAAAAAAAAAAAAGTTGAAATTTTCACAGATGATGTATTTCTGTTGCCGCTATAACAACAAATACTAAAAAACAGAATAAAATAAATATTTAAGGGGGCTCCTATACAACAAACGTGATTTTTTTTGCCGTTTTTATAGATAATGGCACGGAACCCTTCGTGCGCGAGTCCAACTCTTTTATTTGGTGAAGATATAACTTACTTGTAGGTTGGCAGCATACTCTTGGTCTCTTTCACATAGTTCAAATACAAGCGCCACAGTTCAATATTAAATATCTTCATCAAGCAACGCTGGAACAACTAAAGGAAAATATACTGTAGATTTTGACTAATCTAATCTAATAACTTCACGGCATTTGTACCTTGCGATGTGACCAGTAACATTGTCCAGTATTTGTCCATATTAGACAGATGACACTTCTTTAACAGACGTGTCTGTTATTTTTTAGAAGAACTGCGGACGTCGGGTTTACCTGTCCTCCAAAGCACATATTCTTAAATAAAATTGGTGCTATTGGTCGACTTTTTTTTTCATTGAGTTGAATCCATACATCTATCTATCTATCTATCATCTCGCCTTTTATCCTAAGAGAGGTAGGCAGAGACAATCGAATGCCATTCGTTACGATCCTGACATACTTCTTTTCTAAACATCATACCTTTCATATACATGCTCGGCGATTGTGTGTACTTTTAATATTGCCTTCGATCAATAATTTTTTTGTGTGTTCAATAAAAGTACACCTAGGTCGTCCTCTGCCAGCATTTCCTTTCACTTCAGTCATATAAACCTTTTTAGGCAATCTTTCAACGTGTCCAAACCAGCGTAAACTACTTTTCTTCATTTTAGTCACAACATCTTTCACTCCGCATTCTACGTAAAGACCGCATTTATCTTACTTTCATACTTCTTATTCCATACCCAAGTCTCGCTTCCATAAGTGATGGAACTAAAATAGCATCCATACATCGTTCTATGCATTAGGTTATGTACGATGTTCATTGTTTCAGTGATATGAACTGTGATATTTTATTGTCCTCAGCAGAGCTCATATTACCTTTCATCACCTTTTATTGTCTTGAGTTCAGATCAATCAAGCCATTCTCAAGCTTGCCAACAAACAGCAATTAATTTTTATTTATACAGATACTAGCGGACCCGGCAGACGTTGTCCAGCCCAAACGTTGGCTTGCCTGCACTACCTCTAGCCCTGCCCCAAACCTTACCCCTACCACTACCTTTAGATATTGTTCATACAAAAAAAACTAAAATCGCGATTAAAAAATGGGGAGTGGGGGTAGGAGGGTGAAAAATAGTTTACGACCTATTCCCAGACCTACCGAATAAACACAAAAAAAACTGCCACTACCACATTTGACAGCAAAATCGCCATTAACAAAACGATCCGCCATTTATTGAATTCAGTTGTTACAAAAAGTGTGATAAATGAAGAACCGCTCGACCGATTTTGTGCAAACTTCACATAAACCATCTACTAAATAGTCCGAACAAAACCTAAACATTTGGTTTGGATAGGTGAGCCCGTTCTTGAGCTATAAAATTACAACGAAAAGTGGCATTGATTTTTATATATATAGATAAATCCCCTGGGGATCTCTCTTGATATCCTTACTAACATTATAAATGCGAAAATAACTCTGTCTGTCTGTGTGTTACCCTTTCACGGCTAAACCACTGAACCAATTTTGATGAAATTTGATACGGATATAGCTTGAACGAAAGGACATTAGGCTACTTTTTTTTTAATCCACCAAGGGGATCTAATAAGTGATGGATGTAAGGAAAGAGAAAACGGGGGCAAAGTTTAACCACCCATATTTTCTATTCAATAAAACCCATTGAAAAAACAGCTATTTCACTAAGATATATTGAATAAGTAACTATATGCTAAATTACAGTGACACAGGTGGATTAGTTACAGAGAAATTGGGAATAGGGCCCTTAAGAGGCCTCTACGCAGTGACGGCCCTAGGGTAGTGCGAGAGGAGCGCCTACTCTAGGAGCCATGTGGGAAGAGACGCCAAAACATGAACCGAGAGCGAAAAGTAAATTAATTTTTGCTTTGTTTTTGGTGACCCACACGGAGATGCCTAACGGGGGCGGGTGATGGACCAGGGGGTTGAGCATATATTTGACGTGACATCTTTCGTGTCGACCGAAAGGCCAAAAACTTTTATGTCCGTACAAGAACCTGCCACGGAATGCACGGGCCTGACCGTCCAACCCTACAATGTGCGAGCAAATTCTGTGTACTTGTCTTTGCCCGGTCCAGCAAATTTGTTCGCACATTGTAAGTTTGTTTGTTAGCATTCTTTGGGTGGTCCTGTACCGACATAAACGTTTTTGGCCTTTCGGTCGACACGAAAGATGTCACGGCAAATATATATATATATATATGCTCACCCCGCTGTACGTTTGCATTTTATTACCAGAAACTAAATTATAATTGATTCAAACGGCCAAAGGGCGCCGAAAGACAATCTCGCTCTATCCTGAAAAAGGGCTAGGGCCGCCGCTGCTTCTACGTCATTGTTTCTCAAAATATTTACTGTCACCTTCTAAATATAATACTAGCTTTTCACCCCGACTTCGTCTATGGAAATTTTCGAAATGTGACATAAGAATTTACCCCGATTTCCGGGATAAAAAGTAACCCTTTGGGCAAAAAATAACATTGATCCGTTGCACTGTTATGACGTGAAAGAAGGACAAACAAACAAACTTTCGGATTTATAATATTAATATTGCACCCGCGTTAATAGTTACTGCTCCGCCCCTTTAGGTCGTAGCGTGATGTTATATAGCCTATAACCTTCCTCAACAATTGGGCTATCAAATGCAATGAGATTTTTTCGAATCCGATTGGTAGCTACTCCATAGATTAGCGCGTTCAAACAAAATCTTCAGCTGTATTATTAGTATAGGTATTATAGAAAAGCCAGGTCAGCGGGCTTATTCTCCTCGTTTTAAGCAGCGCCAAAGCAACGCCATATTGGCGCTATTTCAAAAATCCGTATTCTCCTTGTCACTGTCATCGTCGCAGCAATGTCGTTTTAGCAATTTTCAAACGATAATCGTTACGCGAGGTCATTGTATGGAACGTCATAAATTCGTATTCTCCTCGTTTAAGGAGGCTATCCTGTAATCGTATGGGCTAAACTAGGCCGTATTTCTCTGTAAATACTCCACCTGTGTCACTGTAATTTAGCATATAGTTACTTATTGAATATATCTAAGTGACAACGTCTTTATTTTTTTAATTGGTTTTATTGAATAGGAAATATGGGTGGTAAAATAAAGGATTATTTTGCCCCTGTTTTCTCTTACATAATCTATCAAGAAGCTCTTAAATTTTATTTAAGGGCTGTTATACCATTACCCTTCAATTCAACGTCTTGCGTTTTTTGGTAGCTTATTGAAATATCAAAATAATAATTACGTAAATCAAGTTACGACCAAAAATTCAGGAGTTTCAAGTTTAAAATTACAACGTTGTCAACTATCATCTAGGCAAATTTGAATATGAACATAGAATCTATATCTTTTGTCTTTCTCTGTGACGCTTGCATTAACGCATGCGTCATACCATCTGTAAATCGTATATGAAACGAGAGTTGAATTGCGTTTGTTTACTTTTTTGACATTTTGTGACGTTTGCATCTTTGCAGATTATTTTTATGGTTATTTATTTATTACATACATAAACATTTGTAACAACAACCACATTTTTGATACTGGAAAATACTTCTATATGCTTCAATAAAGTAAGTACTTACCTAAATCATAATTTATACTAAAAGTGTAAAGATATTATATTGGTAACTATCATAAACATTTTTCCACAAAGAGGTGCTAAGTAATCTGCATGTATGTGATGGTGGAGATGGTGGACTAGCCATGTTTTTAAAGATACCTTGTGTGGTCTATTGCTGTAACTCAAACACTCATTTTATTTAGGCCTCCAAAAGTAGGTATGACTTAGCCACTTCTGTCATCCGGATCCTAGTAGGTACCCCAAAATGACTTTTGTGCAATTCTTGCAATACATGACATTTTAAATTTTCTGGCATTATTATTTTGTGACCCCAAAATATACAATTTCTATCAACACTTATTTCATTTCTCCTCATAAAATATGGTTTCATTTCTTTATTTAAATTGTTTGTCTGGCCACCCATCATAGCTATACCTACCTATCTTCTTTTACTATTTAAATCATTTCCCAATTTATAATTTCAATATTACTTTTGTCAATTTAATTTGTACATTATTTCATAGATAGGTATAGTTTGAAAGAATGAAGGATGAAAGATTGACTAAAAAGGTGTATATGGTTGAAGTGAAAGGATATGCTGGCAGAGGACGACCTAAGTGTACTTCTATTGAACATATTAAAAATGTATTGATCGAAGGCAATATTACAAAGTACACACAATCGCCGAGCATGAATGAAAGGTATAATGAATATAAAAGAAGCGAAAGAGGTATGTCAGGACCGTAGCAAATTGCATTTGATTGTCTCTGCCTACCCCTCTTGTGATGATAGTTAAATAGTTATTCATCATAATTATCATTATTATATTATATAATTATTATAATGTGGGTGATCCAGAGACAGTCTGCCGGATTTCTATCAGTTTGTATGTGTCTTATAGTGTACATATAAAAGAAGAGAGAAATATAGCATAATGGGTCAGAGTGGAAGAAACGGGGCACTAAGAAAAAAAGACTTGGAATATTTTTTAACCATTATATGGATAAACTTAGACAAAGCTCGAAAGTGCAAAAAGATTTTTCATGATTTTCATAAAGACTTTTTTACTCCATATAACACCCATTTCCTATGGTGCCATAGAATGAAAGGCATCACAAGGAGCAACTTTTGTCACATAAACTTTCTACTTAGACTACTCCCCGCGCCGCTATAATGAAAAATAAGCGGGGCACTGAAAAAAATAAAATTTTCGATCGTTTTTTTTTCTATGTAACACCCATTTTTTATGATTCCATATGATGAAAGGCATCAAAAGGAGAATTTTTTATCCCAGAAACTAGACTAGTCCCCGCGCCGCTATAATGAAAAATTTCAACCAAGTAGAGCAAGTGGGGCACTATTACCTACTCAATATTACACTATTTTTTTATGATGCCATAGGATGAAAGGCATCACAAGGAGAATCTTTTATCCCAGAAACTTTCTACCTAGACTACTCCCCGCGCCGCTATAATGAAAAATTTCAACCAAGTGGAGCAAGTGGGGCACTATTACCTACTCAATATTACACAATTTTTTTATGGTGCCATAGGATGAAAGGCATCACAAGGAGAATCTTTTATCTCAGAAACTTTCTACCTAGACTACTCCCCGCGCCGCTATAATGAAAAATTTCAACCAAGTAGAGCAAGTGGGGCACTATTACCTACTCAATATTACACTATTTTTTTATGATGCCATAGGATGAAAGGCATCACAAGGAGAATCTTTTATCCCAGAAACTTTCTACCTAGACTACTCCCCGCGCCGCTATAATGAAAAATTTCAACCAAGTGGAGCAAGTGGGGCACTATTACCTACTCAATATTACACAATTTTTTTATGGTGCCATAGGATGAAAGGCATCACAAGGAGAATCTTTTATCTCAGAAACTTTCTACCTAGACTACTCCCCGCGCCGCTATAATGAAAAATTTCAACCAAGTGGAGCAAGTGGGGCACTATTACCTACTCAATATTACACTAATTTTTATGATGCCATAGGATGAAAGGCATCACAAGGAGAATCTTTTATCCCAGAAACTTTCTACCTAGACTACTCCCCGCGCCGCTATAATGAAAAATGTCAACCAAGTGGAGCAAGTGGGGCACTATTACCTACTCAATATTACACGATTTTTTTATGGTGCCATAGGATGTAAGATATATATTTTTGCATTTTCGAGCTTCGGTCGCTGATTCATATATAAAATCTTTTTTCTTAGTGCCACGTTTCCTCCTTCCTTTTTTATATATATTTTCAGATGCCAAAACCAAAAAGTGGTGCCAAGCTAAGACGTCATTTGAGACAATTAAATTTTTGTGCAAAAAATAGGTAAGTAAATATAAATTTTATTGATTTTGGTATTTTGTGAAACAAGGTAGGGAGGGGCAAGGTAGTAATTCGGGTAAGATGAACCTATTCGATGAACCTATTCTTAGAGAGAAAAAGAAATTATTTCTATAAACCATTTTTAGGGATTACAAGGGCGACACTGGAGAATTAACTTATTGTAGGTAGTAAGTTTCAGGTTCGATTCCCAG
The DNA here is from genome assembly GCA_963924495.1 of Nemapogon koenigi. NCBI lineage: Eukaryota > Metazoa > Arthropoda > Insecta > Lepidoptera > Tineidae > Nemapogon > Nemapogon koenigi. The sequence goes on along the minus strand of OZ004658.1, from coordinate 2,356,041 downwards.
CTAACAGGTAATTTTTTTTTCTAGAGTACCTTTTGCTGTGTTAACTAATAATCGACGAACAGTGGTAAGTATGATACATTAATAATAAAAAGCCCCACGGACAAGATATATAAGGTATGTGAGTGGCAGCGGTCATTTACCTAGTTCATATGGTATTAGTCTATGATATGGTACTACATAATAGTACATATTTATCTTCCTACTAACTAAAAAAGGAAGGTTGATCTTATCCCCTAGTATGTATATTTGTATGTACGCGATTTTTTTAGAAACTACAGGATCGACTTTTATGATTATTTCTTTTCAGCTTTCAAGCGTTTTAGCTTGGTAACCTGTTAATTGGTGCCTCTGGCCATAAGATGTGCTTTGTTGTTTAGTAATATTGTTCGAATTGGTACCGATGCGCGATATTTCTAACCACAGGCGTCCAAAGAAAACGAGTCCAGTACGGAGGGCGGGCAAGATGTAGTGGACGTCCCCACCCCCCGCCTCATGGAGAACATACCGTTGCCCGCGACCGCTTTGCCCGACTTACCGCCGCACGTGAACAACGGACACGAGCTCACGGATCCAGTGGTGAGTAATATATACTAATATAATGTGGAAGTGTGTTTGTTTGTCCTTCACGCCAAACAGACGGTAAGTTAGTGTGTTATATGTGTATACTAGCTGTCATGGCCTTGATACAGATACTTTTTAAAGATTCATACTTTTCGGGGGGGTATTATTTTTTAACAGTTATTTTATTTTTGTTTAGGATGATTCTTCGCTACAAATCTCCGTCGAAGAACTTTCCACTGGTGTAGAAGTTGGAAGAAGGATAGCCAATATAGGTTATCTATTTAGGCAATTTCAAAGTATAAGTGATCATGGTTCGATATTCGGATGTAATTTTAGTTGTCTTGAAATTATATCCGAATTAGTAAATGGGCTGGATTCTAAAATTACTATTAAATGCAGAATGTGTGCGGAAATTTTTACTGTAAGATTAGATGATAAAAAAGATGATCGAATGAATATTAATCATCAAGCTGTTTCGGCTATCATGTCATGTGGGTCGGGTCAGACACATCTTGAAACTTTAACGGCATCATTAGATTTACCCAGAATTTCACCAAATTTGTATATTACATTACATAACCAAGTTTGCGATTGGTGGGAAGCGGCAGCAGCACACTCTATGTCCACAGCGGCTACGGAGGAAGCAGATTATGCAATATCAATAGGAAATGTTAACGAAGATGGAGTACCACTAGTTGCTGTTGCTCTTGATGGATGCTGGTCAAAACGATCATATGGCAAAAATTATTCGGCTCTATCGGGTGCAGGAGCAATAGTTGGTTTGAAGTTTAATAAAGTGCTATATTTAGGTGTTATCAGGGATCCTGTGTACATAACACAAGCTATAGAAGAGAAGAAAAAAATAAAGACAAGCGCTTTGAATGCAGCTGCTATTTGATTGAAAGGTCGTAAAAGGCAAAGACTGTCATTTCATATGTCATTTATATATATGTCTATAACAAAGTCAAATTTGGTTTTTGCGCCACGCATTATTTTGTTTATGAGACATTATGGTAATACGTTTTTCTTATGTTTCAATATATTATATCTAATAGCTTAAAATATAGAATATTATACGAAACATGCTCACGGCTTTCATGCCTTGCGGTGTGGCCAAAGACAGTATTCAGTTGTCCATCTTATACAGAACAGGTGGCAAGCTACACTCACTTCTTATAGCTGAGTAATTATCTGTTATTTTTAGAAGAAGTGCCCGGCTTTACGTGCCGTCATACGAAGCACGAAAAGTCGATTTTTTGTAAAATTATAATAAATTGTAAAGACAGTCTTTTGAATGAATGAAGGTCACTTATATTTAGGTCTGTCCCTTCCTTCGTATTTAGCTGAGACTAATGAGTTTGCTATTATGTTCTTTAGATATTATGAGCTATTTTATACTTGTACATTACATGTGATATTTTATTCTATAATTATTCTAAAATTAACCGTCAGAAAAAATATGTACCTACTTGAATTTTTATATTTCAATAAATAAATTTGTGACTAAAATATAAATTTTAAGACAACCGTAGTATGTGCCCTGTATATCAGTTTGCCCCACCTCCCTCTGCCTAAGATAAGCTTGTATTTTTATGTAAAATAAAATTATGTTATTCACTAAGCTTTGTTTTATTTTGTAGTCCGTATTATTGTGTAGGTACTAGAGGCGAAGTGCCGATACAAGCCGATTCCATTCGGCTTCCCTTTTAGGAATTTGTCAACCTACGGATCAACGACATTTCATACTATTTTATCAATCCAAACATACCTACCTACTCCATAATCCCACTTTCTTCAAACTAAACAAACGCATACATACTGATTTTCAATAAGTATAGAAATTATAAAGCTAAAAAATAAAATATACCCTAGCCCTACCCCCTCTATCATCAATAGTTTTCGCAGCGCACGCGATGTAAGGAATTTATTAGGTAATTTTTTTACACCTTGGGTTACATTATTGGAATTTTAGACAGGATCCCTATTTTTTTTTTAAATAGAATATAGGTAGCCTATGTCACTCAGGGTGAATTCGGCACAGTAATTTTTGAGTTTATTCATTGCAAACATACACTCACAAAAATACAAATCATAAACATCTGTCTCTTTCATTTGTATTAAAAAAGTTTACTCTCCGTTTCGTTTTAGCATGCGCCGATCGCTCAAGACGGCTTCTGACATGACAGAGTAAGATAATTGAACTGTAAACGAGATGAAACGAGAGAGGTAGATCGGTATAATGCTTCATAAGTGAAGAGTGTTGTCGCTGGAAAGTCAAATACAGCGAGCGTGTAACATCTTTTATTTTGAAGGACAATAAGTATTTATTTTCAGTTCCTGATTGCTTGAGAAATAAAAAGTTTTTGATTTTATGATAGCAGACCGATTTCTTACTTCGCATTGAATTTTTTTTTCGTAGGTATAAAATTAAAAAATGTCAGTGTTTCCTTGTATGATGAAGGTGGAATTGGTGCATTTTTGACCTTGCAGCATTTTGTTGAGTGAGGGTTTTTGGAACAGCTTCAATTGTTGTAAATCGACACTTACTCGTCCGAAACCGGGGGACAGTTACGTTATTACTTATTACTAGCTGTTGCCCACGACTTTGTACGTGTGGAATTCGGATAACATTTTTGTTTGTGAACTGATTGGAATAAACAAACACACGGGAAGCTTGCTACAATACATCAGTGAAAACAGCATGCCGTTTCTGAGATTGGCCTGCACAAACGCACAGACAAAAATTCTAAAAACTATTTTTTTGACCTCGGTAACATAAGTACCACGTGTGCAAATTGTTTTGTGAAATGTGAATTTTTTATTATTAGTTATAATTACATAGGTAGGTAACTAACCTATGTACCTACTGATAAAGTTTCAAGTAGACCCGGTCAAAAAATTTTCCCCCATACAAATTTTAACACTCCCTTGTTAGGGGTTGTTTTGAATTATTCTGAAATACGTGTAAAAATAAAAAGGATAAATAAAAAAATATTTGTGTGACATAGGAATCGAACCTAGCACCTTCCATTATAAGAGCAGACACTTTCCCGCTCCGCCACGTTAACTCTAGCGTTGGTTGTCAAAATTACAAATAGTTTTGACAGATAGCAAAGTCTTGTATTTTTGATAGGTACCAAATTCTAAAACTTGAATATTTCGAACGTTCATTTGCGACGTTGCCAACTTTCGTGCGAATTTTGACAGATTGTAAATTGATCACTTTTCTTGATTGATTTCTTTTGACTTTATTGTTATTTTTTCACCATTATTTAGTGTTTATTACAAATTATTGACTACTTAAGCCATCGCTAAGAAACATTACGCCCCTATTTTGACGGAGAAAGCAGAATTGACCAAAATAAAAGTCGAAAACATCTATACGTAGTCTTTTATTTATCTGTGTTTCACAATAGTTTAGTCAGCGTATTATATTTTGTCTGACGTTCACGAAATTAATTACTTTTATGATAAAAATAAAATAAGAATTGGCTGTATAGTAATACAGTTTTATTGCCTTTTTCATGGAAGTTAAATAAAAAAAAAATTGTCATAATATTATAACCAACATGTTGCCATTTGAAAAAAAGATTTATTTTTAATATTCATATTATTGGCAAATAAAAAATAGCATTAAGTGTTCATCGATGTATTTATGGTTCTACAATCGAAATATATAATAAAATCGTTAATTAATTGAAAATATACATGAAAAATTGTTGATATAATGATTAACATTATTACGATGGTAACATTACTCAAGAAGTTTTGATATCGCTTGGAAGTTTTCAAACCGCTCTGACACAATAGTAGGAGAATACGGATTTTTGACAGCGCTATTCTAACATCGTAATAGTATCGCAACCAAACGATTATCGCGTGCGTTTTGAGCAGAATAGGCCCGCTGATGTTAAGAATTATCTTCGATGATTAAGCAGATCTCTTCTTATTCCAAAACCCAAATCTCTCTTCAATACACAGTAGCTCTGCTACAAAGCTAAGTATTTCTCCACACAGCATTCCACGCTTCCATCATTCAAAAAACTCAAATTCATCCACAAAAAATATTTTCATAGATTTCTTTCACATTCCTCATACAATAGTAATAATAATAAAATTTAATTGCAGCTCTTAAATTACTTTAAAAGGATTGTACATATCAAAAATGATCTTCCAAAGCAAAAATATTTAGGATATTAATTTTTTTTTAATACTATTTTTAGTTTTGCTTAGGAAAGTCGCCTCCAATATGCGTAAACACTTTAGACACCCTAAACGAAATCAAAGTGTAAAATAATTTCTCATCTTTATTATAAAACCATAGACAATATAAAATTATAGGAGCAATGTTTAAAAAAATAGGTTGCAATAAAAAGTTTGCTATAACAAATCCAACCATGAAGGTTGTATATCAATATTCCGCCATATTACATAGCCCTTATCACGAACTTAATAAATAGGTAGAATTTGATGAGTATGGAAACTAATGTCTACTATGTTGTTCTAATTCGCATTTAAATAGCGCCAAATAAGTTGAGCTGAAACGACGTCCACCCTCTACTTCAACGTATTTGGCGCGCATTATACCTCTGAAGGTGGTTTTTCAAAAATAAGAAACTTGTAATATGTACCAAGACTTTCAGTGTTGCCACACTAGAAATTCCTTTTCGAAGTATATTCATCTTTTTACGTGGTCATACTGTATAATACTAACCTTTTCCACTTTTTCGAAATTTTGTGCCTTCATCTGAAAAAATAAACATTGGACTTTTATTTAAATTGAAGTAAAGGTGCTTCAGTGGTTGAGTCCCAAACCACACTTGAGTGTCTTAAGAGGCTCAACAGAACTGGCCACTCGTTATAGATATCCTCATAAATTGCTAAAGAAGAAAGACATTATCTTGATATATTTATTATAACATACTTTAGAATTTTGTAAAAACCTTGGTTACATTAAAATCAAAATACTGCTTTTTTATATTATAAGGACTCTTTGTTAGGGTCTAAAAAAAACTTGCTTCACCTGTGAAAACTATTGAAATGTTTCTCAGAATACAGTATAAGTTCCAGATAACTGTCAATTTTGTAGTTATTTTACATTGTTGTTTTGGTGTTCCACGATGACAATATTAATTACAAATAAAAAATTAACTAAAGAAACGAAAGTCTCATATGAATGGTAAAAAGGCTGTGTTATTAGATAAAATATTTTATTATTTATAAAGTTTTGACAAAAAGTGAAGGAACCCTAGCCAAAAGCGCCCTCTTTCTACCCCATTGTATGGTTGTAGCGGTTGAGCGGTAAAATCCGCGCGCGTTTATACGCAGTGCGATCTAGGCCTTAACCAACCTACTCGTACAATAAAATAAAGAGTTCCTACCTGGTTGTTGTATTTCTCGACAAAAACACAATATGAATGGGTATAATATTGACGGGTGCGGTAAATCTGGGTACCCTGGGGCCGACAAGGGTTCCCGGGAGCTGTAAAGCATCCCATGAAGAATATAAATAATGACGGGTGCCAAAAATCACGTCGCTCCATTGTGGCGTGAAAGAAGGACAAACCAACAAACAAAGAAACAAACAGTTGCATTTAGCATATTAGTTAGGTTAACAATATTATTACCTCCTGTTCAATATATATTTTCCAATAACGTCCAGTTGTAGGGAACGCAACAATCAGCTTCTCATACATCGTCCTCACTTCCTCTATCGGCCTGGTCTGCGCTTCTCTGATGAGCAGAGACCAGGAGTCCACATCATATTTGTTGCCATTTACTGCTCGTTGGGCTCGGAGCAGTCTCTCGTTGCCCCAGTCCTGAAATGTTTTTACTCCAAATTAGTCAAAATAGGTATATGTATTGGCAAACAGCTGGCAATCTACTGACTATGGATTTGGCACACTAAAGACTAATCGGCCCCAAAATATATAGTATATAATATAATAATAGTATAATAGTATATTTATTGAGGATGTAATGAAATTATTAATTAAAATTTCTAAAGACTAATCGGCCCCAAAATAACAGAATATTTGCCTTTGCTACTACTACACTAATAATTATAGTATATTTATTGATATAATGAAATTATTAATAAAGTTTCTATCAAATAGCTAAATACACTTATTAAAAACAATTAAATAAAATGTCAATTATAAAATAAGTTAATGAGGACAATTATTTTATTTGTAAATATGTAATAAGAAATAAAATTTTCATCACATGTTAACACTAAAATTAATAAAGCTCAAAATCCAGTTTATTCATAGAGATCTTGCCAGTGGCACGGTGTCAAGAATGCTGGCTGTTCCCTCACTGTATAGTGATATTGATTTTTGTGCAAAGAAAGAGCCAGCCATAAGTCATGTAGTAAAGGTCACTGCATATGTAACGAGATAAGACCTCGGACGGGACATGAACTCGGACGGGACATGAACATGGTGTAAATGCATACGCACCGTGACAGTGACTCGGATATAACGTGCTAGGTTGTGAACAAGAAAAGATGGATTTTTCATTTCAAGTATTGGCTTTAATTGCTATTGCTCTAAAAGGAGATTATCTGTACATCCTAAATTATATGATGCTGGATGTGACCGTACACACTCGATTAGTTTTTAGTCGTCCATTTTCGACACTTGTGTAGAAATCAATTCAAACAAGCAATACCTACTCAATATTTTATTATTACATCACTACTTCTCTCTGTAACAAACGGATTGACTGTGCACAAACACCGGGACGGGGCACGCGCGGGGCGGGACGTGCTAAACATCGTCGGCGACGATATTGTTCCCGCTCCGTGAGAGCCACGTTCCAGTCCCGACCGTGTCTCCATGACAATGTCCTTCATGTACATTTTGTATGAAACGATATTTTCAAAACTTCCCGTCCTGTCCATATAAAAACCCGTCACGTATGCAGAGGCCATTAATCATGCGTCACTTTGTTCAAAACATTTATACTTCAGATAATAAAGAGATAAAGTTTGTAAGTAAGGGTGTAATGTCTCAAACTACTGAACCAATTCTAAAAATTCTTTCACGAATAGGTATGCTATAGTGACATAGGTAGGCTATGCTATATTTTATTTTGTTCGAAAATATCCACAAGTAAAAAAACATACTTTGGTGAATGTAGTATTTATATTAAAAATAACTTTTATTAATATTAAAAATATATAATGCCACGTAAAACAACAAGTCAATGAAACCAAGATACTTACAATATCCACATTTTCTTCTGTTGTAGTATCCATTGTTTTTAGGTTATGTTATTGAATAAGTTGAAATAAAAAGTCAAATAAATGTAACCAAACTCTTACTGCCTAGATTAACATGACAATAACATATTGTATGAAAATCACAACAAAGATGCCGAGTAAAATAGCTAATTTAATAACTAAATAAAATCGGCGTCCTTATCAAACAACTGACAAAAATGCAATATTTTTTTACAAACTGCAAGCAAAGCAAAATGTTAAAACCAAAACCAACTCACAGTCACTAGTCTATGGTCAAAAGTGGCAACACTGGCAACCCATTTCTATTCGCGTCGTGACTAGGGTTGCAAGGCTTGAAGTATCGAATAAAAGAATGATAAAATCTTGTTCTTCTTTTATTATGGCTCCACCAATGTCAAGTATTATGAACGTTATAGTATCAATATACCGATTAATCGGTAGCTAAGATGATTCCGCTGACTGTGATATATTATGTTCTATTAATCACAGACTAATCACAACTATCAGAGCGCGGGCGAGATTAAACCGGATTCGCCATCATGTCACGACGAAACGCGTGCGTCGATCGCCATGATATGACGTAGCATGATAAAATTGAATAGGCTAGTTGACACTTGACAGCTGTTGCCACCATACATGGACAAAAATCGATCATAAGACTGTTGTAGGTTGAATTTTTAACCGAACTTCAAAACAGAAGGAGGAGGTTCTTAATTCAGGTTGATAGTAATTATTTTAAATTGGATTGAGCCATATTTCATTATTAAGAGTTCTAAATAGCCATAATTTGCAAAACGCAAAGGCACTGCTCGTATTGAAAACTACGGCTCTTTAGAACCCTAAATAATAAAAATATGGATCAATCCAATTTCAAATAATAACTATCAATTTGTGGGAAGGAAATGTTGTATAAATAAACTCACGTTTCCAGTATTAACTGAGATTTACCATATTTTTGACAACATGACTGAGAGCCACGGATCCTTAAGTAAGCGAATGCCAAGTAAGAGTAATAATAATATTTCAACAAAAACTAATGTTGCTATATAAATAATTTAAAATTAACAAAATATTACTAACGCTTCCGCAAATATTTATTTAAATATGTACTTCGATATCGGCAATGGTTCTATATCGATAAAAATATCGATATTTCAAGGGTCGATATTATCGATGTTATCGAACATTCGATATATCGTTGCATCCCTAGTCGTGACTATATTATTAGTATAAAATATGTATTGTAATGAAAACATATAATAAAGAACGCTCGCGTCTTTATTCTGAGATTGTCTATTATAAATGAGAGAGTGTGTTTATTTTGTTTATTTATAGCTTTCAAGTCATAGCGGAGCAACGGACGACGTTATTTTTTGCACAGGGATAGTGACACTAATGATCTTTGCTTCAAAATGTTCTATGTTGGTCGGTCTTTTGTCTTGTCTATGTATTTTATAACCTCAAAAAAATCAAAACATCAAGGAATCAAGATTGTTTTGTTTTGCTTGACACGATATATTCACAGACTATTATATGATATATTGCTGAAAAAGCCGCGCAGATTCGTTTTTAAAACCGACATCCATTAAGAAAATACATTTCTAAGATGTTATTTTATTCATTTTTCAAGTCCCTCGTTGGAAAAGACGTTGTCGTGGAGCTGAAGAACGATTTAAGCATTTGTGGCACTCTTCATTCTGTGGACCAATATCTGAACATAAAGTTATCCGAAATTAGCGTACTAGAACAAGATAAATACCCGCACATGCTATCTGTGAAGAATTGCTTCATTCGGGGCTCCGTCGTTCGTTACGTCCAATTGCCGGCAGATGAAGTTGATACGCAGTTACTCCAAGATGCTGCGAGGAAGGAAGCTACTGTATCTACTAGATAATTTATTATATTTATTGTTGCCTTTCTGAGGTATAGTTTTGCTAGCTAGTTTAGGTCTTCTAATTTACAATAATAAACCAGTGTGATGTTTTGAGTGTTAATTTTATAAGTACACAATTAAATTTCTTTAGTCAAAGTGAAGCAAAATTACATTGGCAATTTACCAGTTATTTGGAAGAAAAATTGCTTTCTAATTCATATTTATGGATAACTATTAAAAATTAATAAAATCACATAACCTATCTTATATTGTTATTTTCCAATCATACATATATATCAATGCCTTGGCTTGTGCATAACCACTGTGTTATCAATAAGCCGGCATAGTGGAGGTGATAGACACATGACTGTATACACTCTAGTTTGTCACATACATTCATGACCTCCCATAGCTACTTTCCACCAAGTGAATGGCGAGTCACATGTCATGACATCTATAAAAAATACTTTAACATAGGGAAACATTTTTTGTACCAAAAAATGTGTACTTTAATGAAATGCTTAATAATCACACCTTTAGATCTGTAATGCTCAAAGGAAATTGTTTGGGACAGATTTTTGGACAACTTGATAAGTTAAAATAAAAAATTATTTATAAGCAAGTCTTTTATTTCAGCACCTCTATATGCCTACCATTATTTTATATCATTAGGTTGAAAGAATGAATTAGATATATGCTATATTTGAATGCTGTATATGCAAATATTTGCTATCATGGTATTTTAAAATCTGAGCAGACAGTTTACATTTTAAGTGCCATCTAGCTGCAAAACTAAAAGAAAAATAGTTTTTAGTTCTTAAGTTTTTAGTTTGTAACTAAATTCTGAATACTGACTGCAAGCAACACAGTTTCAATATAGGTAAGTTAACAACTGCACACAAACTGCAATTTTGCCTGCCTATGGTATCTTAACTGGCAAGTGGCAATACAATTTGCATATATAGCATACCAATAAAACCTAGTACAAATATCTAAATTTAAAGCAATGGAAATATCTCTTAAGAAAAATATATTATAGATTGGTCATAAGTCATAACAATAAGTTGACAAAAAATTTTGATTCCATGCCAACATTTGTAGCTTGTATTGTAATAAAAAACAAACTGTCAAATCCAGTCAAGCTGCGCTGCGGACGGTTGTCGGTTCTTTTCGTGATAATTTTAGCTTTTGTTTGTTCTAAACAAATTTAATATTATTATAGTGATTTTTATTATGATTATGCGTGAATATTTACAATGAACTAATAAAGTTGTGGACTGCATGGGCTGCAGAAATGCCCAGGTTTATCCTGAAATCCCGACATTACATTAACATGTGATTCTTATACATAAATAATCAATTTAGATTTGAACGCACAATTTTTACAGCGAGTGATTAGTTTTATTTAGCTTTGTTTAGAAAATGTGTTAATATTTGGGTGTTTGATTTAATTATTTGTTTTGTGTCTGTTACTTGCATCTCTTCAATCCTAGATGGAAATGTAAGTTGATATTATTCATTCCTATTTTTTCTATAAATACATTTTATGATTATTGTAAATATTGGTTTTGTATGTAGGCGTATAGTGTTTCATACATTACAAATAGTTAATATGAAAATAGACTATTTAACTACAATTTTATTAGGTAAAATAATAAATTAAAGATGTTGTGCCATGCTTTTCTAATATTCTGAGCGTTGTTTGGCTTGGCACCATAATTTGAAATTCATTTATAATTTTGGGAGTGGAAACTGAGATATTTTAAAATGATTGTGCATTTCAAAATACATCAGAAAATGTGTAGTGTAGGTCGTTAGTCTCTGCTTACCCCAAAAATACTGAGATACAGATACTATAGCCATTGCCTTCTGTTGTATTCTGTTTTTTTTTGTCAGATTAGATTGATTCTGTTTGCCTTTCTTAAGTCATTAAGTACTAGCTGTTCCTTGCGGTTGCACCCACCTTAATAGTTACTGCTCTGCCCCTTTGGATCAAGAATTGGGCTATCAATTAATGTAGCAAAATCTCTAGTCTCAGCATTTGCAAGATTAAGTGTCTAATTTTGCAAGATCTTGCAAGATCTCGCAAGATTGGAACTTTTTTATAAACTTATCAAAATAATAATTGTATCAATTCACAATCAGTCATTCGCACCTTCCGTGTGCTGAAATGGTTGGGAGGATATGACGTTCCACAAGCTTGCAAGATTAATCTTGCAAAAATGGTGCAAGATCTTGGTATTTCGAGATCTTGGTATACCGAGTTTGCCTTTAGCTTTATTATTAGTATAGATTACTTAGTGAAAGTTTAATCCAAATAATTTCTTTGGTCTTATGTTCAAATCAGATGGAAAGACTCAGGCTTCACCTGTGTAATTTTACATATTAATTAATGTTTAAGTATTATTAATTATTTCTTATAGGTATATAATTTCTCAAAGGTGTTTTTGTGGTGTGTCGGATCAAATATCTCCTAATACTGTATTAATGTTTGATACACTATTTTGAAGATTATTTTTCCCTCTAATGATGAAAAATAAACAAACGAATAAAAATTTGGGTAAAGGTTCAGATTATCTAATCCTGAGCTTTTCGTGTTTTGACGACTATTAAATTGCTGCACTGTTTTACTACATACTTCTATGTATTTTAAAGTCTCGGTAAGGTACCACTTTTCGCCAGTGTTCACAAGTTTATAAGAAAATTGACATTGAAAAACTTAACCTAAACATCTGAAATTGAGATTTTCATCTGAAATCGAGATTTTCGTGTTTAAAAATAAAATGTGCGCTTCGTATATTTAGATGGAAAAGCCTCTAAGTGTGGTTTGTTGGATTATGTACATAAGTTTTTAATTAAAAAACCCATTGGTACATGGCCAGGATCCGGGACCGTACCCATGGTCTGCCTAGTTAATACCAGACGTCTCAACCACCCACCGACACACACACTCATATCTATCTCTTTATGGCAGTTTATGGTGCCTAATCCATGCATTCATGATGCTTGCTTACCTTAGTACTTAGCATTACATAGTTAGTTTTTTTTTTGTTAAAAAATGTGATACCATCTGTGAGCAATGTGTTCATGAGTCATTTGGTCTTATGATGCAAAAAACTGTTTGTTTTTTTGGCTTTGTATTCCTAAACAATTGAATAATACCTATATTATTAAAGTATAGCCTCACAAATACCATCAGCTAAAAGACGGAGACTTGGTCTTCCTCTGGGTACCCTGGTACCAATAACATTTGCAGGGCCGGATTTATCCTTAGTGCCGCCCTGGGGCCACCGTGAAAAATGACAGCCTATTGTTCTATTTCTATCTATTTTTATTTCAAAATGGCTCTATCAGGGTTTTGATGATTCCACCAATGTCAAGTATTATAGACGTCACAGTAACAATAAGCGGATAATTTGTAGGTAGGATGCTCCTGCCGACTGTGATGTCCTATTAATCACTGACTTATCACAACTATCACAGCGAGGATGGAATTAAACTGGATTCCCCATTACGTTTCAGCGGGCGCGTGCGCTATTTACCAAGGCGTGACGTGGAATCAGCCTATTGTTGATATTATTAAATTGAATGAATTCTCTTGAATTTGTAAATTACTGCCTACCCCATATTGGATTATGGGCGTAATTGATGAACTACCAATTTTTATAACTAAGTAAAAGAGTATGTTTTATTTTTTTCACATTACAAAAACTGCATAAATGCAAAAGTTCAGTGACACGTTGCAGTGTCTCGCACTGCCAAAAAGTAGAATGAACTTTCGACGTCGGTCTTTGCTGCTTCCTACAACCTGGGGTCCTTCAAGTGAAGCGTGAAAAAGCATCTCTACGGGCCGGCTTTGTGGGCGCGACTGGCGCACTGTATTATGCATGGACCAACCACATACTTATGCTTAAGTGTGTTTGTTTGTCTTTTTTTTCAAATCAAAACAGAGCAAGGACCTGTATCCCAGTAATCCTTTGTGATTTGTCATTTTTAGGGTTCCGTACCCAAAGGGTAAAAAAACTGAAACCCTATTACTAAGGCGTCCATCCGTCCGTCTGTCTGTCTGTCACCAGGCTACATCTCATGAACCGTGATAGTTAGACAGTTGAAATTTTCACCGTGATTTCGGCAACAGGCACATTTTCCACAGGTGAAGTTAGAAATAAAAGTGAAATACTTAGCTGCTGTAATTTGTAACTACTGCCTACCCTATATTGGATTATGGGTGTGATAGTTATAACTGTGGCTCCCTTTATCATGTTAGTGTTAACACAAATTAGCACTTGCATTGTGTTAACTTTGGCCTGCTCGACGCTGTGAGTCTGCCTTGTATGGGCTTGGGGATTTTGTGTGCCAAATCGGTTTTAAAAAAAAATTTTTTTCAACTTTTTAATTAAATTTGTATTTTTTGTGACGGCACGATATTGGAAAATACTGTTATTATTTTCTTTCTTTTTTTCTTTCCTCACGGGTTCCCTTACAGCTCCCGAAACAGTGTTACGGTCCCAGGGTACCCAGCGGAAGACCAAATCTCCCTCGTTTAGCCGATGGTATTTGTGAGACTATACCTAACGAGTGGCCAGTTCTGTTGAGCTATATTTAGATGGGGAAGCTTAAGTATAAAAAACCCATTGGTACATGGCCGAGATCCGGGATCGAAGTACCAGACGTCTTAACCACTCGGCCACCAACGCACCAGATAGTTGTTTAAATGAAATGGAGAGTGTGTGAATTTGAAAATATGTGAATTTTGTATGCATAATGTAATAAAAGTTAATTGTGTAATTTACAATAAAATTATTGTTTGTAATGAGATATGGGAATACAGTTTTATGATAAAATTCAAACAAAAATTCGCACGCTATAAAGAGAAATCACGTTCTCTCGATTGCACTGCAATTAATGATACATTTTTGTCTCTATCTACCCCTCTTTGGATAAAAGGCGTGATGATAGATAATGACAAAATATAAATAAGTAGCTTTCGCCTGTGGATATTTTCGAACAAAATAAAATATAGCCTATAGCTTTCTATTGGTGAAATATTTTTTCTAACTAGATACCTAGACACGCTTCATAACTTTTGTCCAATACAAAAACGGACTTCAGGAATTCAAGTATTGTACAAAAATTATTAAAAATAGCAAGTTCTAGTTAATGGATCCTTAAAGAATATGAAATTATCTATACTCAATATGTAAAAAATATGTCATATCAGCTACACCTAGCTTTCATGAAGTACTAAAAGTCATCAGTTTCACGCATATTGTCAACCGACTTTGCGACTCGAGTTGTTCTAATATATTGACTAATGTAGTTTTTTTTACATATCGAGTAAAAATAATTTCACCTAATATATTTTTTGTACAATACTTGAATTACTGAAGTCCGTTCTGTGTATTTTATTGTACCGATTTTGTTCGGAAATTTTCTTTCTCTAAGTATTTATTTCTATCTCTCGGATATTGGGTGAAAGAGATGCAATATTTTCGAACTCGTGCGTTTTTTAGTTGTAATGATTCTTTCATGTCAAAACAGAGCAACGCATCGACGTGATTTTTTGCACATATATCGTTTGAGAATGGAGGGCCATATTTAAGTAATATATTAGGTATATTCCTGAGAATAAATTCTTTGTCATATTAAAAAAAAATCACTGTCAAAGCCGGGGCGGAATATATGTACTTAAAAATAATGTCTCAAAACATCAGTTTCACAGTGAAAAAGCCTAAAAAAGCAATAAAAAATGGTTAAAAAAATAACTGACAGCGGTGGGATTCGAACCCACGCCCTTTCCGGACTGGTGCCTAAAACCAGCGCCTTAGACCGCTCGGCCACGCTGCCGTAAATGCTGCTGCTGAAATCAATAATCGCTTTCCACAGTTGTTATAATATTTTAAAGTGTTTGTTATAAGCGTAGCGATTTTGCTATCAAGCGTGTAATATTAGCGATTTGGGTTAAACAGCATAGCGTACCCGATTATAAAAGAAATCAACTTATACTAGTGACCCGTTCCGGTTTCGCCCGTGGAATTTTAGTATCATTGCTCATCGACCGCATTAACCCAACTCATTATTGGTTATTGATCGGCCACATAAGACACAGCGTGATAATACATCACCCTCCTCGTGATAACCGTATGAAAATCCCGTTTAGTTTATAATATTAGCCTAATACAGACAGACAGGACGACAGAAAAACGCTGATTTATTTGTGTAATAGATGGCAGACGGCAGGATTTAATTAGCGAGGTTCTATTATTTAAAAAAAGAGTGCGATTGCTGGCATTACATGGTCTGCGAATGGTTTAATCCGGGAATATCAAACAAAACATACACCCCTTTTTTTCGTTCTTCACGGGTTGCCCTTGCCTTACAGCTCCCGAAACCGTGTTACGATTCCAGGGTACCCAGCGGAAGACCAAGTCTCCCTCGTTTAGCCGATGGTATTTGTGAGGCTATACCTAACGAGTGGCTAGTTCTGTTGAGATATATTTAAATGGAAAAGCCTCTGGATGTACATAAGTTTTTAATTAAAAAACCCATTGGTACATGGCCGGGATCCGGGATCGAAACCGGGGTCTGCCTAGTTAATACCAGACGTCTTAACCGCTGCGTCACCGACGCACCTCACCTTTACGGCCTTTATACAACACCAGTAACAGTGTTCACTTTTTGCCATTTATTATTGAAAGTTAAAATCGCTGCGCTTATTGTTATGTGGTGGTCCTTACTTTGACGTCATATTTGAGTTTATCGATATGCAGATATCACGGCCAGTAATAGCTTTCTTAGAAATGGCTACATTTGTTACCTTTGTATTTTAGAAATCTTACATGTCGCACGCGATGTAGGATTCCGTACCCTCAATAGTATGCACTGAGGTCAGACCAAGTTTGACGCACCTGTATGGCGCAGGAACAAATTAGCTCGAGCCCGACTCACACTTGGCCGATTTTTTTTATTTGTTTGTTTTATATAAGAGTGTGCATTATAGTTATACTAGTTAGACGTTTGTATGTATCGCCATTATTAAGATAGAGCAAAAAACGCCGAATAAAACACGTTTATTGTATGGGGGGGACCCCTTTTACTATTACGGACGGAGCGGAGCCTTAATAATAGGGTTTCCGTTGTCACCCTTTGGGTATGGAACCCTAAAAAGTAGGATGTGTTTTTTATATTTTTATTTTTTCCCGGGGAATGAGATATTATACCGGGAAAAAAGTAGTCTTCGATCCGTTGCTCCGTTTTGATGTGAAAGGAGGACAAACACACGTTCGCTTTTATAATTATATCTATCATCACGACGTTTATCCCAAGAGGGGCAGGCAGAGACAACAAGAGATTCTGACATACCTCGTTCGCTTCTTTTATATTCATCATGCATAATACATTATAATCGGGCTGAAGTGAAAGGAAATACAGGCAGAGTACGACCTAGGTGTACTTTAATTGAACATATAAAAAATGTATTGATCGATGCAAATATTCCGAGCATGTATGGAAAGGTATGATGAATATACAAGGAGCGAAAGAGGTATGTCAGGATCGTAACAAATGGCATTCGATTGTGTCTGCCTACCCCTCTTGGGATAAAAAGGCGGGATGATGATACAGGGATATGAAAGGATTGCTTGCATATAGGTAAAGTTGGTTACGTTTCCTGCATCCTGCGAGTTTGCAACTAGGCCGCGTGTATTCATTTGATTAAAAGTTTGCGGCAACTATATGCCCGGAAGCTACTGGAAAGCGATTGGAACTTGGGCCTAGTGGTTAGTGAAGTGAACGAAACCATATACCCACGGCTGTATTTTGAACGAATCCAGGAACAATTTTTGACAAGAACCAAATGGGCAAAGAAAGCCCAATAAGAAGCATGAAAGTAAGATAAATGCATATGAAAATGCGGTCTTTACGTAGAATGTGTGATATAAAACGTATTGACCGCATCCGGAACGATGTTATTAGAGAAGAATGCTGAGTGAAAGATGATGCTGTGACTGAACTGAAGAAATATAATTTGCCTTTTAAAAAAAAGGGTACCGACTTTAAAAATTATGCACTGAAAAGTGTGCTTTCCGAAAGCGAATGCTCACTATAAAAAATACCCAAATCGCTTCAAGTGTGCCTATAAAATTTGAAGAGTTCTTGATTTCTCCAGGATCCCATCATCAGATCTTGACCATGGATGGGTCCACCTGGAAAGTATAGTTTTATAGCCTATATTATGCAGGGATATCGTAGCTTTGATTTCGTGAAATAATTTTTAAATTCGGTTCAGTAGTTTGAGAGATTACCCCTTACATCCAAACTTACAAAAGTTTATGTTCTTCTTCTTCACGGGCATGCCTTACAGCTCCCGGGAACCGTTGCCGGCTCCAGGGTACCCAGCTGAAGAACAGTCTTCCTCACTTAGCCGAAGATTTTTTTGAGGCTATATACCTAACGAGTGGCCTGACCAGCTCTTTTGAGGTATGTAGATGGAAAAGCCTCTTTGTACGGTTTGTCAGATAATGTACATAGATTTTTTATTATATTGGTACATGGTCGGAAGTGGGGATCGAACCCGCGTCTTCTAAGTTGTGAGCCGACGTTTTGCCCACTCGACCACCGACGCCCTACAAAACTTTACCTCTTTTAGATATAATTAGTATATAGGTGGGTCTGCTCCCTTGACAGCGACTGTACATGGCATTTTTTTTTATTTCTACATCAGCGGAGTCGCTGGCAGTAGCTAGGCGTGTGATGCAGGCCCGATTTTAGTTATGTATTTTCCAATATTCGAGATGCGGCGCGAGTGTCTATCGAGCAATACATTACGTGGTGGTGTAAGGCCTCGTTCACACTGAACTAAAATTTTATATAGGTATGTATAGGTACCGGGACGGTTCTTGAGCGGTGGCCGTTAGATGCGCAGAACACTATTATTGGGTCTGCTTGACGGTATGAGGTATTAATTTTAATTTTACCAGCAGTAAAAAGCAATCGTAAAAACAAGCACCAATAAATCAATTATAATAAATATACAAGTTATATTGCACTCGAATTACATAAAATATGCGCAAATATTCCCCCACTTTTTCGTCGAGCGCTCAAGAACAGAATATCCCGGGAATAAAATGGCAATGGTAGGTGATGTTACTATGTTGTTCAGAATAAAATAAAATAAAAATATTTAGTAGGCGCTTTAATATAGCCTATGTCCACCCTAAAGGTTAATTCTAAATATTGGTGAAAGAATTTTTGAACTCGGACGAGTAGTTTCGGAGATTACCTCCTACATCCAAACTTTATGAAAAGAGTATGCTCATCGTTGTATGGATTTGTGCCTGGAAGTTACCTCTGGGACCCGGTTTTTCATAAAGGGAATAATGCCAGGATATGCCAAAAATCGATTTCAGGGTTGTCTGTCACTAATGGGAAAGTTGGTCAAAATTGCGTCCAAAATCTTAAGTGCGTTTCGGATAACGAAGTAATCTCTGGGACCGGGTTTTTCATGAAGGGGATGATGCCAGGATATGCCAAAAATCGATTTCAGGGTTGTCACTAATGGGAAAGTTGGTCAAAAATTGCGTCCAAAATCTTAAGTGCGTTTCGGATAACGAAGTAATCTCTGGGACCGGGTTTTTCATAAGGGGATGATGCCAGGATATGCCAAAAATCGATTTCAGGGTTGTCACTAATGGGAAAGTTGGTCAAAATTGCGTCCAAAATCTTAAGTGCGTTTCAGATAACGAAGTAATCTCTGGGACCGGGTTTTTAATGAAGGGGATGATGCCAGGATATGCCAAAAATCGATTTCAGGGTTGTCTGTCACTAATGGGAAAGTTGGTCAAAATTGCGTCCAAAATCTTAAGTGCGTTTCGGATAACGAAGTAATCTCTGGGACCGGGTTTTTCATGAAGGGGATGATGCCAGGATATGGCAAAAATCGATTTCAGGGTTGTCTGTCACTAATGGGAAAGTTGGTCAAAATTGCGTCCAAAATCTTAAGTGCGTTTTGGATAACGAAGTAATCTCTAGGACGGGTTTTTCATGAAGGTGATGATGCCAGGATATGCCAAAAATCGATTTCAGGGTTGTCACTAATGTTAAAGTTGATCATAATTGCGTCCAACGGATAACGAAGTAACCTCTGGGATCTGGTTTTTCATGAAGGTCTTACAATTTTTTCATGTTGCTAGCTTTCCATTTTCCATCCCAGATTCGCTCGTGGATTTTTTAAAATGTAACAAGAATTTATCCCGAAGGATTTGCGAGATAAATCTATCTATCATCACGCCTTATATCCCAAGAGGGGTAGGCAGAGACAATCGAATGCCATTTGCTATACGATCCTGACATACCTCTTTCGCTTCTTTTATATTCATCATACCTTTCATACATGCTCGGCGATTTATAGGTATCACATGTCCATATTTTTTCTGGGATAAACTATTCCCAATTTCTCTGTAAATAATCCACCTGTGTCACTCTAATTTAGCAAAATTAAGTTACTTATTCAATGTCTATATCTAATTGATATTGCTCTTATTTTTTTAATTGCATTTTATTGAATACTAGCATTCCGCCCCCGGCTTCGCCCGTGGATATTTACGAACAAAATAAAATATACCCTATACCTACCCCTACCCCTATAAGGATTAATAGCAAGGTACAAATAAAGAGCCTTTTCTAGCGGCGGCTTTTTAATTAAATTTTTAAAATAAAAGAACACTTATAGTGACTTAACTATAATAGTTAGACATATACTATCGCGACACTTTTTGTAGATAATGATGTGTTCTGCAAAGTCGTAGTACATTATTTTGTTCTATCACCAATAGTTTTCGCAGCGCACGCGAAGTAAGTAATTTCATAGGTCACTTTTTTACACCTTGGGTTACATTATTGGAGTTTTAGTAAGGATCCCTAATTTTTTTTGAAAATAGAATATAGCCTATGTGACCTATGTCACTCAGGGTGAATGTAGCTTTCCAATGGTGAAAAAATTTTTGAAATCGGCTCAGTAGTTTTTGAGTTTATTCATTACAAACATACAAACAAACGTACAAATCTTTCCTCTTTATAATATTAGTATAGATGAAATATGGGTGGTTAAACTTTGCCCCCGTTTTCCCTTTCATAATCTATCACTCTCTAACCCTTTAATTATATACATCGCGTATTTTTGTAGCTTATTAAAAATTCAAAATAATTTTATGATTTTTTAATTGGTCAATAAGCTAAAAAAAAAACGCGATCTAATTTTGGGTAATTTATTAAGGCAGGGATCAACCTCAATAAAAAATACTATTTGCACTCCGGTGGGCGGATGCTTATGTAGGACGATATAAGGTTGAATATTGCTTGGCATATTTTACGTGGTCATGCAGCTACACTTGAAATTTCACTTATTTTGTAGCTTTTTCTTAAAATTTGTTAAAGAAAAACAATTAAACAGTGAAAGTATTCGGTTAAAGTTTTAATAGATTATTCAAGCTATTTGATTCCTAAAAAATAGTTATATAGTTGTCGCGCAAAATATTGTGAATTTACGCTCAAAAGTTTTTTTATAGAGGTATTTTGCATAATTTTTTTTCAATAGACCAAAACACTCATGAAAAATCTATGCGGTTAAAGTTTTATGTAGTATTATTTTCTATCCACTATATTTTTTTGAGATTGAGATTGATTCCTGACACTTCAAAGTAAGCGTTCAAAAATGCCACTTTCGTGTTTGCACCCTGCCTTAAAAATTATAATTATCATTTCACAATGACTTGGTGTGTACGAGAGCTAATGTCTAGACTCTAGATACCAGTACGCCTGCTATAGGTATTATTATAGGTAGTGCCCGACCCAGTTAGAGCGGGTGTTTCGGAAATTGTACCTAGATGGCTTTCCGATAGACCGGTAAAGTTCGGTCGGTTTTTCCGGTTTTAGATGTAGGTAAATATTGATCTTCCTGAAATATCATAGAGTAAGTAGCAATCACTATGTTCTTTAATAAGAGTCGGGACTGCCATACATTGAAATGAAACAAACTTAGGGCTGAAAGGTACTGCCAACCTAACAACATCGTACTGTTGGTATAGAAATATTTGCTATCTCTGTCATCTGTATATGGCGTGAACGAGATGGCGATACGACGCCATTAGTGTTGGCTCATTTTTCCTAGCCCAAATTTTTTATTCTAATCCTGTGAAATATATGCAGCCTATGTAGCTCAAGTGATTTAGTTATTGACCGCGAAATAAAAAAAAAAATATATAAAAAAAAACCACCGTCAGTATATAATATGTGTATGCATAAATCGCTTGTAGGAATTTTTCAAATCGGTCCAGAATTTGAGGTATTTTAAGATCGAACTTTGAAAAAAATAATTTTTAAAGTCTAGTCCAGACTCGCCACTAATTGTCCTGTCTAAATGGGGACATCGTTACTATTGTCTCTGGCTACGTCACGACGTTGTAAACGGTCCTAATATACATTGTTGATCAGTCCAATTAACATACAAAACGTTTCGCGTCCTTCCATGCATATTCCGGTAGCGGGTATAGCTCTATTAATAAGAGCTGGTACGTTTGATATTTGAATTTATGAGAGCCGACACACTTGATTTTTAATTTATTCGAGCACAATTCGTTCGATATTTGAAATTTAGGAACACTTAAGGGTCCTATACTGGGAATTTGTATGGAGATATTACTATTCCCAATTTCTCTGTAAATACTCCACCCGTTTCACTGTAATTTAGCATATAGTTACTTATTCAATATATCTAAGTGAAATAGTCGTTATTTTTTCAATTGGTTTTATTTAATAGGAAATATGGGTGGTAGAAGAAAGGATTATTCTGCCCCTTCTGTCTCTTTCATAATCTATCACAAAACTCTAAATTTTTTTTAAAGCGGTCTTATACCATTATTCTTTAATTATATATATCGTTTTTTTTTGTAGCTTATTGAAAATTCAAAAAAAAAAAAATTATGATTTTTTAATTTGGCAAAAATAATAAAATAATTATTATTTTAAATTTTCAATAAGCTACCAAAAAATTCGACATATATTTGAAGGGTAATGGTATAACAGCGCTTTTAAAAAAATCCAGAGTTTTGTGATAGATTATGAAAGAGACAGCAGGGGCAAAGTTAAACTACCCATATTTCCTATTCAATAAAACCCATTGAAAAAATAAGAGCTATTTCACTTAGATATATTCAATAAGTAACTATATGCTAAATTACAGTGACACAGGTTGATTATTTACAGAGAAATTGGGAATAGTTTATCCCAGAAAATTCCCAATATAGGACCCTTTATTTATTCGCGCCAGCTCTTTGTAATCGACCTATGGAGTGAGGAAGTACGTTCAACCAAATTATGGTTCCTCACACTTTGTTATGCTAAATTGATTACGGCGTGATCTAACGATAATTGTAACGTAGGAAGTGGAAGTCAACGATTAGTTTACACTACGTACGATTTCCGCCCCGTGGGCCGACTCGAGGACAAAAAACGACGGGTCCCCATTAATGGCCAGCCAAGGAATGTCCTACACTAAAATGCCGGGCAAATTGCTGGGTCGGGCAAAGACAGTACACGCATTTTTTCCCAACATTGTAAGGTTGGACATTCTTGGGTCGTGCGTTTCTTTGCCTTCGTTGAGTCAAAACGAAAACGAAACATGCCGCGCGGTCCTAATTATATGCCAACCCTATCGGTTTGGTCCGTAGATATATTTCATTTAGGTGAATAGGTACTTACTTATTCATCATCATCAACCTTTGAAGATCCACTGCTGGATCATGGTTTCCCTCTAGCGCACAATTTTTGTAGTGCTCATTGAGAGGAATTGCCATTTATTAAATAAAAATTGAAATTACTATTTTGATTTTATATTTTTCGATTTTTGAGAATTTTTTGAGAAATCACCAAAGAAAAGAAAACACTTTATACCTTGCGATGTGGCAAGAGCCACGAGTAACAGTGTCCACTTGACGACAGTTGTCCATGTGTCACTTGAACAGCTACGTAAATATCTGCCCTCCGAAGCACAAAAGAAAAGTTATATTTTCGTGACATAATTATAAAATATCCTAGAATAAAATTAGCATGAAACTCTGTGTATGACTTTCTGATACTTTGTAGTACTCTGTGACACTCTTTGTGTGTAGTTAGCGCCTATCACTGCCCGCTATCAGTTTGCAACGTTGTTTTGTTGTGTCGTTATTATGATTTATTGTAAACTTGGCCCTTAGATAAAATAAAGTCGTATACAAAATTTTTGACATACTAAATTCTCGAAAAAATCTTTTAATAAGTTTAGGATATCGCTGTTCAGTTCGCCCTTGGGTGGAAAGCTAGTAGGCTATATATGATCACGCTACGACCACAGCCAGTTGAAGGCAATATTAAAATTTTTTTTTTTTTTTTTTTTTTAATCTTTATTTATTTTGGAGTTTTTATCCGTTGGATATGTCAACTCCAGCAAACCAAAACAATATATACATAACTAACAATACATTATAATCAAGCAGGAGTCACTTACGTTGTAGACTGTGAAATTGTGACCAAGTTGCACAGAGCTATTGCCATTTCCGATGTAGGATCTGTCAATATACTCTGAAGTAAACCTACCTTCGTCTTATCTAATCGGTACTTTATCATAAATGACTCCCTCTCTTGCTGGTTCCTGGCACACTCCATCAGCAAGTGGTACACGTCCTCCAACTGACCACATACTACACAATTAGGTGAATCTGTCTTTCTCATTAGATGTGCAAAACTTCTCGATGGATAGTGCCCAGAACGGATTCTTAAAGCTAATTTAACACAATTTCTTTTCAACTTAACATTACCAAACCACGGTATCTGAAGAGGCTGACACTGAATGGTTTTATACCAAATTCCTTTTGTTTTTGATCTTTCATCGAAGTATTCTTTCCAATTTATATAACAAATACTTTTAAATTTTGACAATGTTTCCGAGTAACTGGGGTCAATATCTATTTCTACACAATTTGTACATGATAGTTTTGCCAGCCTATCAGCCTCTTCGTTACCTCTTAATCCTATGTGGGCAGGAACCCATTGCAACATGACTTCAGTGCCACGCTCGTGTAACTGATACATATTTTTAAGTACATTGTATGTTATCGAAACGCCTCTGTATCCATTAGCGCATCGGGCTACATGTTGAATAGCACTTTTACTATCCGAAAAAATAACAACCCTTTTCCAATTTTGACAGTTAACATATATAAGAGCTTTCATAATAGCAATCAGTTCCAAACTCATTATTGATATATTTGTTTTAATTTTATAACATCCCGAGTGATTTTGGTTCGGGTCATAAAAAGCTGCACCTTGACTTCCATTGGATTTGGAGCCGTCCGTATAAATCCTATGCCATCCATTATACCTATCATGAAGCTCTTGAATTATATCAATTTTAAGGGAATCAGCCGAGTAACTGTTTTTAGGTCGAGTAACATTATCCAAGTTAGCCCGAACCATAATCTTAATGGGAATACGGCTTACCCAAACAGGCAGAGTAAACATTTTCAGCGGATACGCCGAAAACACTTTAATATCTTTGGTGTCATTAAAAGTTTTACAAAGCAATGGTTTTTTCTTATGTGTCCAATAACTATTGTTGCTAAGGGTATTGAGCTCATTTAAAAGTTCAACAGTAATGTTATTATATAAAGATTTTGCTTTCAGACCATATTTATAGGCAAGATACAACCTTCTCAACTGCAGAGGTGGTAAACTAAGTTCACTTTCCATTACATGAATGGGTGTGCTTCTAACAAAACCACCTATAACTCGCAAAGCCTGGTTTTGTATTTTATCTAACTTAGAAAGATGAGAACCTGCGCTATTATCGAACAAGAAGCATCCGTAATACAATCTGCTTCTAATCAACGATATATACAAACGTCTCATGAATTTTGGATGAACTCCCCAAGCCGGCCCCGTCAAGACCTTTAGCAAATTGAGAAATTTGCAGCACCTCTCCACCAATTCATTTATGTGCCTATTCCAGCGCAAACTTCCATCCAGCCACATTCCCAAATACTTGACGGATTCTGCAGAAGATATTTCAAACTCATTAATCCTCACTGACGGGACAAACTTTCTCCTACCTCTACTGAATACACATAATTTTGACTTGCTAACAGACAGATCCAAACCTAGTTCATCCAATACTTCTACGACAATACGCAATGCCTCCTGAATACGATCCTCACATTGTTGTAAATCTTTATCACTAGTATATATTACAAAATCGTCAGCATATTGAGAGACAGAAACATCATTAAGTCTTTGACATATTTTATAGCTTACAATGTTGAATAAAAGGGGTGAAATCGGATCTCCTTGTGCCAAGCCTTTATTCGTCAATCTTGGAATGGAACGACCACCTTCACCTTTTACTTGCAAATGTCTCTCACCCAAAAAAGAATTCAAGTAAGTACAAATTCTAGAACCCACCTGAAAGTCATCCAAAATACTGACAACCCTATCTATTGATACATTATTGTACGCGTTTTCAATATCTAAGAAACAAGCCAAAGTGGGTATGTTTTTTGAAAACCCTATTTGAATATGGGAAAT
This sequence comes from Nemapogon koenigi, assembly GCA_963924495.1. Taxonomy (NCBI): domain Eukaryota; kingdom Metazoa; phylum Arthropoda; class Insecta; order Lepidoptera; family Tineidae; genus Nemapogon; species Nemapogon koenigi. The sequence goes on along the minus strand of OZ004658.1, from coordinate 2,329,750 downwards.
AACCCGTGATAGAGAATCAATGCATGATTGAGCTTTTCTAAAGCCAACTGTAGACGGAGATAAAATCTTGTTTTTCTCAATATACCACTCCAGACGTTTTGAAATCATGGCATTAAAAGTTTTACATATACATGAGATGAGTGATATAGGTCTTAGCTTGAGATCGGCACAAGTGAGACTGCCCAATTTAGGTATAGGCAAAATTATTATTTTGCGCCACTGATGCGGGATACGACCCGTACGAAAAACGAGGTTATATAACTTTAGCAAATATTTCTTCGCATTATCGGGTAGATTAAAAATCATTGAATAAGAGATCTCATCATCACCTGGTGAAGTGTCCTTTCCCTTCAAACAACATTCTAGCTCAGACATCACAAAATCTGAGTCCAACAAAGCATTTGTCGATTTAAAAACGGGAGGACAATTAGAGACAAAATCGGGCGTTAGAGATGACAACAATTTCTCCTGCTTATCACTAGGAATGAATAGTTTCGTACGCTTCATTCCTTTGATCCATCGCATACGTTGCCACATTTCAGAGGCCGATACGTCTTCATTAATCGAATCACAAAACTTGTACCAGTTGCAGGATTTCGCCTGTCTGATTGCTTTGTGTGCTTCTGCAGTTTTTTCTTCCAATTTAGTTAAATTATTAGGTGTAGCATTACGCCGAAACATTTTAAGGGCTAGTCTACGTTGGGCAACTGCCATTGATAAGGAAGGATTCCAATATTCTTTTGGTTTAAATTTTGATTCAGGATTGGTACAGAATTTAGTAATAGGTATGTTAAGATCGGCAGCCTGATTCAGTTTGTCTAAAAACAAATCATAACTATCCTGAACGTCGATTTCATCACCACCGGAAATGTCCACATTTAAAAATGATTCAAATAGATATTTACAATAGGCATCCCAATCAACCCTCTTAAAATTTCTTCTTTTAATAAAATTACCACAACTTCGGAAACTTGTACTTAGTTTAATAGGGAGGTGATCACTACCTAATTTGTCATTGAAAACCTGCCAATTGAATTTAACTGCAATGTCTGACGTGACAAATGAAATATCAGGAGAAGTCTGTTGCAAATTTCCGTTAACAAGTCTAACCCGGGTAGCTAAACCATTATTGAGTGAGATATAGCCATTTTCTATGGCTGAATCCAACAACTGAACACCACGCGTATCGGACTTACAAGACCAATTGGTATGGTGAGCATTAAAATCACCCCCAATTAGTGACCTTCTTGGAAACAAAGCAAACAATTCATCCCAATCCGACTGACGTGTTGAAACTGAAGAGGGACAGTAGAGTGACACAATATTTTCTATATCCTTACAATTAAATATCTTAACGAGAACTACTTCTATACCTGCATTATTTACATTTATTGGGCTAAAATGGCATTGAATAGACTTGTGTGTCACTATTGCAACACCTCCATAAGAATCGGGTCTATCCCTTCTATAGATGTTATAACTATTGATATTTATTTTATCTTCTGTATCTAACCATGTTTCGCTGATAAGTGCTATATGTATTTTCTCCTGGATTAAAAGTTCCCCAAAACTTAACAACTTGGGTTTAAGACTTTGTGAATTCCACTGAAGTATACGTATAACATTAACCTTTATGGCTTCTCTATCCATAATTGAAGATGTCTAAAAGAGTTTCAAAAATATTTCCTCCTACAAAAAAACTTAGTATAAACATTTTACATTCATCCAAAATTGCTTTTATGACGCTTTTAACTTTACATTCTAAGGATACCTGTGATACAACAATCGTACGGATCTTCGCTAATAGTCTTCTTAAATCAAATCTTCTTTTTTCTTGACCTTCTTTCGTTGTATTGCTGTTCTCTACTTCCGAAAGAATCTCATCACACTTCATGGCTTGATCGTCTGCTTGTTTCATGTGTTTACCTCTTCGACGTTTATGTGTTCTCTTATTATTCTGTTCCACTTTTTCCGTAATATTTCCATCTTCTTCTCCACTAGTTTCTTTTATATCCTCACAGTGAACAATCGCTCTAGTTACGGCATTGCTATATGATTCACGATTATTATTCACCTCTACTGGGATAATGTTCACATTTTGTACTATTACTTGTTCACTCGTATTCTTCTTAGCTTTTTCTAGAACATTCTGTAAAGCCTTTCTGTATGTGAGGTTTTCTTTACACATAATATTGCGAATCGTCTTTTCTTTTAGAAACACTGGGCATGATTTGTCCAACACCATGTGGGAACCTTTACAGTTGAGACATTTGTATTCATTCACTTCGCAATTAGAATGTTCAGCAGACCCGCATTTCGGGCATAATTTCTTTTTTATTGGGCAAAACTTCAAAAGATGACCAAATTTCCAACACCCGGAACATTGGTTTACGGGGAACACATATGATTCCACCTTGAACCTACACCCATATGCATAGACATATGAGGGCAAAGTGGCTTCTTCAAAGCAAATTCTGACAGTCTCACTCTTTATCCATTTACCTCCGTCTTCCATTCTGTCGAGCCTTTTGACCGATATAATCTTCGCACTACACTCCAAGATCTCCATAATCTCCTTATCATGTAATTCTAAGTCCACTCCTCTGACAATGCCATACACCAACGTATTTACAGATGTCTTTTGACACCTATAGTCAAGTTCACGGAATTTTTGGCAGTTTATCAATTTTTCAGCTTCTTGATCCGTCTCAAATCGGATTAGTACCTTATATGGCGATTTATATCTAATTCTAGTGATATTTTGGATATGTTCACTGCGTAATAATTTTGCTAGGGCCATCTGTTTAGGTAAAGTAGCCAGTGATGTAACACATACTTCAAAAGGTTCTGTAACTTCTTCTGTATCATTTTGCTTTCTGGATAACTCATTTCTCAGGTTAACAGTGTCACTCATTAACAATCTCTTTGGTTTTCTTTTAATTACTGTTATAAATCCCTCTTCACTACTTTCTTCCTCACGCTCCTTTCTTTTTCCAGCTACTCTCGAACAACTTTCCTCGTCCGCTAGATCTGAATTATCCCATTCCAACTCTTCGCGTCTCACTACACTATCAGTTAAAAACTCCATCTCCAATTCACTCCTATTACTTTCATCTATCACATCTATCACATTGTTCATTTCGTTTTTATTTTCGTCCATCGCTACTCATTGAGGGTAGTTGCAGAACAAAAATTTAAATAATAATTTACTCTGTATAAATGCCAATGACGCGTGCGCTCCAGACGTTGGCTCGCGCGGAACTGTTGAATATTAAAATAAATGTATGAAAGGTATGATGAATATAAAAGAAGCGATATGTGAAGATCGTAGCAAATGTTGTCTCAGTGTTTCGGAGATAAAATAGGGGGGGGAGATGCCAAATTTTCGCATATTTTTAAAAATATAATTAAACTATGAATTTTAAAATTAATACTTTGTATTCTTTATAACGTGCCCTTTGATTTGATGTCACAATATGCACTTCATTCATGCGCGCCGTTTACTGAATGGGCCTCCTAAAACAACCACCATTTTTAAGCATTTCTGCCGGCAGTAAGACAGGCAACATTAGTGTAAGCGGCTGGGGGTGTCGAGAGGTGTGACACCGGTTTCACATATAGCTTCCCCGTTATTACGCCTTTAGACACTTCCACCCCCGAGCATAATAAATAATATTATACTCTAACGACTCCACCCTGGACAACCAATTAAGGCAAGCCAGGGTCGAGAGTCTCAGGTCTGGCAGTGGGGACGCCTGCCTTAACCTACTAGAGAGAGGAATACATTGTATTCTTTATAACGTGCCCTTTGATTTGATGTCACAAATTGCACTTCATTTAAAAAAATAAACCTTTTAAAAAAAAGTGTACCGACTTCAAAAATTTGCACTGAAAAGTAAGAAATAATAAAAATTTCGTCGTAGAATTTGAAGACGGTTGGTGCCAAATTAGGATACAAAATTAAGTAAACATCTAGGGACATAAAGATCTGTTCAATATTATCTGTGTTTGTACTGATGATCGTAGGTTCCTAATGAATTATCTAGATTAGTGAATTTGGGTACTAAATTATTTCTAATTTGGCACCAACCGTCTTCAAATTCTACGACGAAATTTTTATTATTTCTTACTTTTGAGTGCAAATTTTTGAAGTCGGTACACTTTTTTTTAAAACGTTTATTTTTCTCTTTTAAGTGATTTTGTTGCCCTGAGAAATAAATAATAACGCAACTAAAAATATGATGGAAAATTTAAAAAAATACTGCGGTGGTTGGGATTTGAACCTCGAGCAATGTGCATCCTGCGCTGCATCCCATACCTTTAGCCGCTAGACCACCGTCGATACGAAAATTGACAACTTCGTGTCAATAGCAACCGTTGCTAAGGCTTTTCTCTGATATAATTTTCAGCAGTAAACAGAGACAAATTACTAAATTTCTGAAAAATTACTGAACCGATTTTCGTCATATGACTGTGAGATAATGTCAAGAAATTATTATATCCTTAAAAAAATAAGTCGTCAAAATCGGTACATATTTCATCGAGATATTACGAAAAATTGACTTAAAAGGTCAGTTTTTTCAAAATTTCTGAAAAACTAAAGAACCAATTTTTATGAGATAAAAATGGGACCAATCCGGAAGAATTATCTGTCGATTAAAAAAGAAACCATCAAAATCGGTTCACAACTGGCGGAGTAATCGATGTACACACATACAAAAAAAAATACGGTCCGAATTGAGAACCTTCTCCTTCTTTTTTTTTTCGAAGTCGGTTAAAAATATCGAAATTCGAGTATTTATTTACGCTATACGTCCGTGATTGGGTCATCGAATCAAGTTTCAACTTTTTACGTCTAATAAAAATTGGAGAAAATAAGCTCTGACAGACGGACGGACAGACAGACACTAGAGTGATCTGATCCTATAACGGTTTCCGTTTTTTTCAACTCTAAAAACAGCCAATTTTTAATTTAATCATAACTTTGAAACCTGACCACCTACCAGTCTGAAATTTTATATGGAGCATGCTCTTATCTTTATGATATGGTAAGAACGGTTACCGTACCATTCAAAGACTATAGATCAGGGGTGGCCAACTTGATAAGACCCAAGATCTACTGTTTTCTACACAGTGCGATCTAGCAATACACTATAAAATAATATTTAGTTTTAAGTAGGTAGTATTTTTTATTTTATTAAGAGGGGAAACACTTATGTAGGTATTTAAACCTATATTTTTCATAGCCTTGGACAAATTCTTTGTACCAAATCAAGCCTTGCGGTATGGCCAGAAAGACTGGCAACAATGTTCACTTTTAGTCTTAGCGAGCGAGCCTATTGATGCACTTAATGGACCTAGAAGTGTCAGTCCTTAGACGATGTGCCCTCCGAAGCACGAGAATTAGTAGGTATCATGTAAACATCTGCTTATGGCCAGAGACAAATGTTTGGCTCTAGAATCGAACCCGGAACCGTCAGCTTGGTCGGCCGGATCACTCACTAACGACTAATTAAGAAGAGATTTCTTAGAAACGGAGACCGCTGATATCTTGTCTATAGTTTGGAGCACCATCTATAAATATATAGTGATGTGTTTATTCGTTAATAAAACTACTTGTGTATCGATACATTTTGTTGCATAAATATTTCTGTGATAAGATCACTCCTTGCAAAGTCCACTACCGTGTTTTTTCTTCTTACGGCTCCCAAAATCGTGTAACCGGTCCCAGGGCAGTGGACACCGTCTTCCTCTTCTAGTCGATGGTATATTTGTGACGCTATACCAAACGAGTGGCCAATTCTGATGTGGTATATTTAGATGGAAAAGCCTCCATACTGGTTTGGAGCCTTTAGACAAAAAAACACATTTGAGAAATAATATAAGTGTTACGGACGTCGAGCCTGCCCTCCGAGCTTGACTCATACCTAATTTGTACGAGTATATCATATTGTTTTGTGTGCTTTCTTTGTATATTGTTTTCTTTTGTATCATGTTTGTATTTGTATGCTTTTTGAATGAATAAATGGAAATAGCCGATTTTGGGAAGGGCCGTTCTCACGCTGCAAACGCCCTTTGCAGGTACCGCCAATAGATATGACAATGAGGAAGTCATTAAACATTGTTAGAAACTTAGGAATTTCGGCAGACAGATGATGACTCATGGACATCTGGTCGAAGCATGTTGTATTGGCGGACACCATCGCCGGCCGCGGGCCGGGGGGCGGGGCGTTGACGTGAGACGGTCAGTAGCAACCACCGGCTCTGTCGGTCTCTTCTCTGCCGCCTGCCGTGCCGAACGCACGTCCTCTACAAACAAACTTCTCGTCCACGTGGGGCGATAGTTTGACATGGCGGCAGGATCCTCACTCAGTCGTTCCTGAACATGTCCATACAAGTAGCTAGCTACATCCTTCCTAAAGTCGGCAGTTGTGTACTAATAATTCGAAGTTTTAATTCAAGAATATACAGTCCACTCTACAGCTACGAACTAGTGCTGAACAATTGGTCCTTCGAGCCGGATTGATCTAGAAAAGTGATCATTCGAGTTGCCGGATTGAAGCCTGAACAAATGGCACTGCGAGCAGCCGAGTTGAAGCCTGAAACCTGATCCTACGTGTAACGGGATTCAAGCCATCAGGAAAAATGACGACACAGAGCAAGAAAGGTACTACGTCAGAGTCCGGCATCGACGTGCGACAGCGGGTGTTCACGGAACCATCACAGGATTCCGTGCGCGCTGCCTGCAGACCGCGCTCTCCCACGTGCTCGAATCGTTCGAGAAACACCTTGCGCTCCGTGCGGTCGACTGCAAGCATCCAGCTTCGAATCAAGCAAGCAGAGTTTGAAGCACAACAACGACTGGCCGAGATAAGAAGGAAGGAGCTCCAGCTCGAAGCTGAGCTAGTCAGCAAGCGGCTGGAGATCCAGATCGCGGACATCCAAGCTGAGGAAGAGGAAGCAGTCAGCGCGCCCAAGAACGACGCCGCCGAGCGTGTGGGGAACTGGCTGCAGAACACAAACGTTGCTACGGAGCCGCCACGGAACGTGTCCGACGCGCCGCCGAGCAACGCGCAACCCACGTGTCCGGCCGCGTCGAACGAGATCGACGCGAGGATCCAGGTACGAGGGAGCACGCCGAGTCGAGAGATCCAGGAGCTAGCATTGGTGCTGAAAAGTATGCAGCACGCGCGGCCGCCGCCGCGCCAAGCCTGCGAGCTACCTGTGTTCACCGGGGCAGCCGCGGAGTGGCTTCCCTTCATAGCAGCGGTGCGGGACTCCACGACGCTCTACAACGTCTCGGCCCTCGAGAACATCGCCCGGCTGAGAGCGTGTCTACGCGGCGAAGCGAGAGAGGCCGTGTCGGCTCTGCTATACACCGCGACCGATCCACAGGCCATCATACGGACGCTCGAGCAGTACTACGGGCGCCCTGAAATGATCGTCGACCGTGCTATGGAAGAGATCAAGCAGCTGCCGCGACCGGGCAGCTCTCCTCACGAACTCAACAAGCTGGCGGTGAAGCTGCAGAATATCGTGTGTGTGCTGCAGAATATCGACCAGCAAGACTACCTACGGAACCCTATGCTAGTACGAGAGGTCACAGAGAAGCTGAGTCCACATTTAGCGAGCCGTTGGTGTGACTACGCGCACGACAACCAGGGCGAGGGCGAGCCGAAGATCGTCCAACTGTCCCAGTTCCTGATGCGGGAGGCAGACCGCACGATCCAGCACCTACTTCCGGTCGCTGTGAGTACACCAGGCGCAAAGAGACCCAGCAAGCTGCCGATCGCAGCGATTTCTCGACACCGCTGGGCTCCCGAGGCAGTCTACGCGTCCGACGAGCGGACGAAACACGCGTGCGCTTGTTGTAGTAAACATCATGCTACAACAAAGTGTGGCACGCTTAAAGAAATGAACACAGATCAACGCTGGGAGTGGGCGAAGAAGAGCGGAACCTGCTTCCAGTGTCTGAGCGGGTCACATCGGCGCAGCGAGTGTTCGTCGAAGCTGTGCGGCGTCAACAAGTGTCGCCGCCCCCACCACCCGTTGCTACACGCCGAACGACGTACCGCGCGTGAGTCGAACGAGAAAGCCGCGCGCTCCGCACCGGCCGAGGCGGTGCTGTCCGTTGCGGCCGACGAGTCCCGGGCGAGCCCAGTGTTGTTAAAGGTATGTCCAGTCATTGTGTCGGGACCCAAGGGAGAGATTCACACCTACGCTCTCCTCGACGAGGGGTCGACGGTTACTATTATTGACGAGGAACTAGCACAAGAGCTAGGCGCCGACGGACCCACTCAGCCGTTACGACTTCGCGGCGTAAACTCGACACAAGACCGGGCCAACAGCAAACTGGTGCAGGTTTCTATCAAGGGGATAGACGAACCTGCGAGCTACGTGATCCGGGCCCGAACGATGAACAACCTATCCCTCCGCAACCAGACTGTTGCTAGGGAGGTAGCTAGGTTTAAGCACCTACGAACGCTGCGAGGCCGGCTTAGCTACGAGAACGCCAGGCCGCGCATTCTTATAGGAGCAGACAACTGGCAACTGATCGTTACACGACAGCTGCGGACGGGCAAGAAGAGCGAACCCGCCGCATCGAGGACGCGCCTCGGATGGGTCGTGCACGGGAAGCTGCCACGCCGGGTTCTACGAGGGGGCCCCTGTGAAGACTCTGTACTACACGTTACTCACCTGGAGCAACATCGACCTGAAACCGACGACTTGGCAGAGCTAGTCAAGTCGCACTTCGACATCGACGCGCTAGGAGTCTCCAGTCGCAAAAAGGAGCGGGCGGAGGACCGGCGGGCTGTCGAGATGTTCGAGCAGTCGGCGCGACACATCGACGGCCGATACGAAGTGGGACTACCGTGGCGGAGCGACGAAGTAGCAATGCCACGGAACTACGACTACGCGCTGAAACGGATGAGGTCGATGGAGAGGAAGTTAGACAAGAAACTAACAAGCCCCTACGAGTGGCGCTGGCTACCGTCTGAATACAATGTCGCCGACGACGCTACGCGCGCCGGCCACACTAACAACATTACAGCCAGTGCGCGGTGGTTTAACGGACCCAGCTTCCTGCGGAACCCCGAGGACACTTGGCCGGTCAGCAACAACATGACGGTACCCGACGAAGAAGTTGTAGCCGTAGCAACGACCGAGGAGAGCGATGCACCCTGTCTACCCCGCATCGAGCGCTTCTCGTCGTATATGCGACTACTACGGAGCACCGCGTACGTGTTATTGTTCATAGAGAAATGCAAACGTGTGAAATCGAAGCTAGAAGTTCGTCACATCGAGCGAGCGGCCGAGCTGTGGGCGATACAAGCGCAGCGCGACGACTTCAGCGACGAAATCAAGAAACTAGAGAGAGGTGAGCGAATTACGAAAAATAGCTGCCTATACAAATTGGACCCGACTATTGAACATGGGTTACTGCGTGTGCGAGGGCGAATCGACGCTGCCCGCGCAGCATACGACATGAGACGGCCTATCATATTGGACGGCCGACATCGTCTGTCTCGCTTGCTCGTAGAACACGAGCACAGAGCGGCGGGGCACGCGAATCACGAGCGAGTCGTTAACGAGCTACGGCAGCGCTATTGGATCCTGCACCTACGACCGACCGTGCGGGCAGCGGCGCGCGCATGTCAATATTGCAAGATACGATGTGCTGCGCCCGCCATGCCCACCCGGGGCAACCTACCGCCCGAGAGGCTGGCCGATCGCCAGCGTCCATTCACATGCAGTGCTGTGGATTACTTCGGGCCGATGATTGTCACCGTGGGACGGCGGCGTGAGCGGTGGGTAGCGCTGTTCACCTGCTTGTCGACAAGGGCTGTGCATCTCGAGCTGGTGTCCGGCCTGAGCACCGACATCGCGATCATGGCGCTGCGGCGCATGGCCGCGCGACGCGGATGGCCGCGGGTTATGTACTCTGACAACGGTACTAACTTCCGCGGCGCTGACACCGAGCTGCGAGCTGCGTATGCAGAGTGGGCACCGCGACTTCAACAGTACGGGACGACGAAGGGGATGGAATGGAAGTTCATCCCGCCTGGGGCCCCTCATATGGGAGGAGCTTGGGAGCGTTTGGTGCGGTCGGTGAAGAACGCACTCGCGGCGACGCTACGTGAGAAGATGCCGCGGGATGAGACACTGCACACTCTGCTGGTCGAAGCGGAGCACAGTGTTAACTCGCGACCGCTCACACACGTGTCCGTCGACCCCGACGACCCCGAGGCGCTCACCCCCAATCATTTCTTGCTGGGGACATCATCGTCTCTACCTGTCTACGGGCCGTACGCAGAAGCCAGCCGAGCGAAATGGAAGCAGACGCAGGCCCTAGCGGACGAGTTCTGGCGCAGGTGGCTTGTCGAGTACCTACCTACGCTAGTGCCCCGCGGAGGAGCGGACGACCACGGGAGGAGCCTGCAGCGTGGCGACCTGGTAGTCGTGGTGGACCCTACGATGCCGAGGAACGTTTGGCCCCGAGGAGTAGTGGAGAAGACCTACCCGGGACCGGACAACAAGGTTCGAGCAGCAGACGTGAGGACCAAAGGCGGAATCTTCCGGCGACCGACCAGCAAGCTCGCCGTCCTACGAACCGAGGTAGAGGCGGCGCGCCGGGAGGAGGATGTTACGGACGTCGAGCCTGCCCTCCGAGCTTGACTCATACCTAATTTGTACGAGTATATCATATTGTTTTGTGTGCTTTCTTTGTATATTGTTTTCTTTTGTATCATGTTTGTATTTGTATGCTTTTTGAATGAATAAATGGAAATAGCCGATTTTGGGAAGGGCCGTTCTCACGCTGCAAACGCCCTTTGCAGGTACCGCCAATAGAAATGACAATGAGGAAGTCATTAAACATTGTTAGAAACTTAGGAATTTCGGCAGACAGATGATGACTCATGGACATCTGGTCGAAGCATGTTGTATTGGCGGACACCATCGCCGGCCGCGGGCCGGGGGGCGGGGCGTTGACGTGAGACGGTCAGTAGCAACCACCGGCTCTGTCGGTCTCTTCTCTGCCGCCTGCCGTGCCGAACGCACGTCCTCTACAAACAAACTTCTCGTCCACGTGGGGCGATAGTTTGACATGGCGGCAGGATCCTCACTCAGTCGTTCCTGAACATGTCCATACAAGTAGCTAGCTACATCCTTCCTAAAGTCGGCAGTTGTGTACTAATAATTCGAAGTTTTAATTCAAGAATATACAGTCCACTCTACAGCTACGAACTAGTGCTGAACAATAAGGAACTACCTAGTTAAATTGGCCGTTTATTTAGGTAGGAACGGAGCAATAATCATAAACGCCGACCAATCAATTTCCGAAGGCGAAGTCGGGGCGGAATGCCAGTGCCCTTAAAAACTATCGATATCGATATTTTGATTTAATTTCAATGTGGACATCCCTAGTCAATACAAATATAGCTGCCAACTTGTCTTTACTAAGCCCTATATGTATGTTTATAGAGTTTGACGTTTCGTCTGGTAGTTACACAGTCTTCTTTATCAACCCTATTTCTTTAATAATAAAGATCATATTTAATTATCAATTTATTTTTATGTTTCACTTTAGGGACTTGGGATAAAAATTAATATTTATGTTTGTGTTGCGTAATGCATTTAATCAATTACATAGACTAGGTAGGGTTGCCAGCTCGCGTTTATGTTTTGAAGGACAAACACAAAACAAACATATCTTCATGGCTTTTCTACTTTGCGGTGTAGTCAGAGACACCAGTAACGACGTCCATTTTGCAAGTTGTTAAATAGTACATTATGATACAAGTGAGCGAGCTAAGTTGGTTATTACAGTCGAGGCTGTATTGCGGCCCGAGCCGCGAGGCGAGGGCGTAATAAAGGCGAGAGTGTAATTACTCATGCTCACGTGTGTCTTACGACGTTTTTAACACACTTTTGAGGGAAAAAATCATAAACTTATTTTAAAACAGCGAGAAATGGCGCGCGAATTTAGTTTTTGGCGGGTCGTGCTTGATGTAGTTTTATTCGCGCGCAGGTGGACGGAGAGGCACACGGACTAAGCCGCCAAACTTTTTAAAAATATAATAAACTATATTTTTGTAATAATAACATAAATTAAAGTAAAATTATTAATTTGAAAAAAAATTATTATTCATTATCAATTTATTTATTTACAAAAATTTTCACTGATTTAAAAACTTAAAATTGAAAGTCCCGGGTTCAATCGTCATTCGAGCCTAAAAAGCTAAGTAGTTAAGCACCACCGTGCTTCGGAGAGTACCTACGTAAAAAATAACAATTTCCGTAGTTGGTCTAGCTAGTGCTTAAATTTTTCCATCTAAATATGTATACACCTACCTCAACACAACAGAACTGGTTACTCGTTAGGTATAGCCTCACAAATACCATCGGCTAAAAGAGGGAGACTTGGACTTCCGTTGGGTACCCTGGGACCGAGAACACGGTTAAAAAAATCACCGCTGACGCTGACAGAGAAAAAGTTCGGTTCGCCATATTTGGTACGGAACGGAGAGAACTGAGAGCGAATAATAGAATTTTTTAGACAATGTGCCCGCTTCGACAAAAATAGGTCCTTGCAAAGGGTATAAATGAAGCTACCGCATCGTTTATAAAAGCGGGGGACGTTTAATATCCTTGGTTTTTTTTCACTGACGACTATCGCTATGGAAAATTAAAAAAAACCACTTGCACCGGCCTCGAGTTGAAACTGTTTGAATATTTATTGCACTTGCCATATATTCTGATATGGGTACAATTTTCATCTCGCTCACTCACGCCTGTATCTTAGTGGGGTAGACAGAGACTAGACCTCCACATGCCACGATCCTGACATATCTCTCTTGTTAACATACATATATACTCACGCCTGTATTCTAGTGGGGTAGACAGAGACAAGGACCTCCACATGCCACGATCCTGACAGATTATAAGGGGAAGTTAGTCATCAAAATTCAATTTTTAATCAATTTTTTCAGGAAACATGGTCTATTACGAATCTTAATAAAATATATATTGATTTAAAGGATATGACAAATCTTTTGAAAATATGATTAGAAACAATTGACTCGATAGAAAAAAATCCTCTGAAAACTTTATTTATCAAATTTCATGACTATAATATAGATGGTATGTATCATTACAAAAATTAACACGGAATATTTTATTGATCATTATCTATCTTTTCATTGTAAAATTATTTCTATGTTGTTTAAGTTTTTTTAAGACTCTGTATTATACAAATCGGCCCGTTTTTAGTCAAGTTTTTAGGTAAAACTTGGCAAACTAGCAGCAAAAAAAAAATTATGAGTATATATGTACTTTTGTTTATCCATTGGCTATTTAGAAATCGAGATTTTATTAATTTCGCTCGATAGAAAATAATCCCGAAAAGAACCCTAATGAAACACGTTTTCTTGTATTATAGTAAATTTCATATATATCTTTACTTATTGTAAAAAAAAATCTCAAACAATATTGCGTTTTAAACTTACGTTGAATCGCTTACTGTTTCTATCCAGCTCGCGTGTGCGTGATTCTAGATAAATGCATTCTGCTTTTTCATCACTCATTTTCCCATCGACCACTTCACCTTAACATAATTCCGGATGCGGTCACTACGCTTTATAATCACACATTCTACGTAAAGACCGCATTTCCACTGCATTTATCTTACTTTCATGCTTCTTATTCCATACCCAAGTCTCGCTTCCATAAATAACTGATGGAACTAAAACAGCATTATGTATATTAATTTTACTTTTAGTTGTAAGTTGTGTATTTCTGCATACATTGTTTAGTCCACCAAATACCTTGCTTCCCACTTTCACTCCCCTTTCAATTTTCTTGTCTATTTTTCCACTTGGCCAAGAACTTCCTCCAGCTATAATATAAATAGACCCAACTAAGCGATTATCATCGCGTGTCAACATAAAGAAAGTGAGATCTTGTTGAGGTAGGGATCGCGCCTACGCACCCGGCCACATATATGCAAAATGTACCTACCAAGATTTGATAGCAATCTCTTACGCCAAATTTTGGAAAGTTTTTTTTTTTCTTTTAGCCGATGGTATTTGTGAGGCTATAGTTAACGAGTTGCCAGTTCTGTTGAAGTACCTACGTTAAGATGGAAAAGCCTCTGTCGGATTATGTACATAAGTTTTTAGTTATAAAAAACCCATTGGTACATGGCCAGGATCCGGGATCGAACCCGTGGTCTGTCTAGTTAATACCAGACGTCTTAACCACTCGGCCACCGAAATCAAAAGTTTTATTGGACAAATCAGAGATCGCTTTCAAGATTAGGTAGATATTACTTATATGCCACCCAGACGGCACGTACGGTCAGCTTCTGCTATCCATGGACTATGATATCCAGTTAATGAAAATTAGGTCCCGGCCATGTACCAATGGTTTTTTTTATAATTAAAAACTTGTGTACATAATACGACAAACCACAATGTACCTCGACAGAACTGTGGGGTTAGCATACATTTTGACAGCGACACTTTCGTTTCGGTCGAATGGCCTTGAACAGGCCAAAACGTTCATGTCCAACAAAGACCGGCCAGAGATAGCCCGGGGCCGAGAGGTCCGGCCCAACAATGTGCGGGAAAATTCTGTGTACTTGTCTTTGTCTGGCCAAGCAAATTGCTCGGCATTCTTGTGCAGGGCATGCCCGGTCCGGGCTATCTCTGGCCGGTGCCGAGAGGTCCGGCCCAACAATGTGCGGGCAAATTCCGTGTACTTGTCTTTGTCCGGCCAAGCAAATTGCTCGGCATTCTTGTGCAGGACATACCAGCCGAGTTAGCATACATTTTGACAGCGACACTTTCGTTTCGGTCGAATGGCCTTGAACAGGCCAAAACGTTCATGTCCAACAAGGACCGGCCAGAGATAGCCCGGACCGGGCATGCCCTGCACAAGAATTGTCTTAAGTACACAGAATTTTCCCGCACATTGTTGGGCCGGACCTCTCGGCCCCGGGCTATCTCTGGCCGGTCCTTGTTGGACATGAACGTTTTGGCCTGTTCAAGGCCATTCGACCGAAACGAAAGTGTCGCTGTCAAAATGTATGCTAACTCGGCTGGACACTCGTTAGGTATAGCCTCACAAATACCATCGGCTAAAAGAGGGAGACTGGTCTTCCGCTGGGTACTCTAGCACCGTAACACGGTTTCAGATGCTTTAAGGCAACCAGTGAAGAAAAAAAAAGACTTTCCAAAATTTGGCGTAAGAGATTGCTATCAAATCTTGGTAGATTTTGCATATAATGTGGCAGAGTGCGTAGCGAACTTTTTTCCTGACTTGATTCACTTATACTGTTAATACTCAGCTCCTAAACATGATAGGTCCATGTTCGATTTCTACATCCCACCATTTAAGTACCAATATAAAAAATCTATGAACATTATACGACAAACCGTACAAAGAGGCTTTTCCATCTACATACCTCAACAGAACTGGCCACTCGTTAGGTATAGCCTCAAAAAATCATTGGCTAAATAGGAAGACTTCGTCTTCCACTGGGTACTCTAGGGCCGGCAACGGTTCCCGGGAGCTGTAAGGTAACTCGTGAAAAATAAAAAAACCGCAACAAAGCCCATTCCATAGGTTTTGCGTCAAAAGGTCACAGACAGACAGAAGGACGCGGCGGGCGACTTTGTTTTATAAATATGTTGAACAATATTTACCGGAGAAGGAGCCTGGTGGCCTGAGATAAAGGCTTTTTGTCCTACTACAGGCACCAGCTCTCACTTTTAAGTGTCAATATATAAGTTTTAATTGATGTGAGAGAAATAATTATTTTTTTAATATTATATTTAAATTTTGGCATCACAGACAGACACTTTTTTTTGTATATATAAAGATAGTATGGATTGCGTTGCGACAAATGCTAAGAAAAAAAACAGCAAGGTCGCACCTCTCTCTGCTTTGGACCACCCATAAGGGGCCAAACCCACGCACAACTTTAAAACCTTGGTTTTTTAACTTATGTCTTCCGCCGGGTACCCTGGGGCACGGTGCGTGTTGGGTAACTCGGTACCGGACTTCGGCGATCCCCCATTGATCACACAAATAATGATGAAGAGTGATAGGAAAGCTTTGAGTGCGAAAGAGATAATTATATCTATCTATCTATCATCACGCATCTCATCCCAAGAGGGGTAGACAGAAACAATCGAATGCCACTTGCTACGATCCTGACATACTTCTTTAGCTTCTTTTATATTCATCAACCTTTCATACATGCTCGGCGATTGTGTGTACTTTTAATATTGCCTTCAATCAATATTTTTTAATATGTTCAATAAAAGTGCATTTAAGTCGTCCTCTGCCAGCATTTCCTTTCACTTCAGCCATATAAACATTTTTAGTCAGTCTTTCATCCTTCATTCTTTTAACCTGTCCACACCAGCGTAAACAAGACGCATTAAGACGCTTCTAAATGTGGTTTGTCGGATTATGTCCCATTGATACATGGCCGGGATCCGGGATCGAACCCGTTGTCTGCCTAGTTAATACTAGACGTCTCAACCACTCGGCCACCGACACACCATTATTTATTTTTGCACGCTTTAAATTAACTTTGATGATGGAGCCAGGGCGAGGATGTGGAACTCTTCAATGGCTTATAGTATGTACTCCTTGAGTTTGGGATCATTGGTTTTGGAGTCCAATACTTTGGCGTAGCATTACCAGAGACGCCACTAACAGTGTCCACTTTTTGCCAGTTGCTGTGCACGTAAATATATTTTTAACCGTCCTTGTAAAAGCGGCTTATTGATTGCAATCATAATGCTACGTTCGTGCACCTCATACCGCCCACTCAACACATGAATAAACGAGTGAAGGAACTTGTGCTAGTTGGTCCCCGCGGGTTTTTATTTATTCATCGCAAAAGTGCCTCCCCTTTGAGATTGTAACTTGGAGGTTCAAGGTTCGATGGCAGTCGTTCTGAAATATTTTTGCATCAATGTGCTGGCAATGCAATGATTTTCGCGCGTGGATATTTTTGAAATGTGAATTAAAAATTTTATTTATCTCGAAGGAATTTTTTTCGCGCGTGAATATTTTTGAAATGTGAATTAAAAATTTTATTTATCTCGAAGGATTTTTGGGATAAAAAGTAGTCTATGGCACTGTCCGGCCTTCAAACTATCTCTGTGCACAAAAGCATGTCGATCCGTTGCTCTGTGTTGGCATGAAAAAAGGTCAAACAAACAATAGTTATTTGTTCAATAAGCAAAGTAGTCTAGCATCTAATATAGGCAATGAATATAGGCACAATGAGTGATTTAAAGGCACGAGACATAAAATAATTGTACTCGTATGAAACATACAACTTTTCACCTCTTATAGGTAAGAAAATCAAATTTAACAATATTAAAAGTTAAAAGTAAAGTTACTGCATTTTTCAGATAAAGTAACAGTTGTGCCTATGAGTTAAATTCAGTTTCTGAACGAACCATAGTCTAGTTTATTTTTTCCTAATTCCAAAAGGTGGTCTCACAGCCATATTCACTTTGACCAGGCCAATTTAAGGGCCCGCTGCGAGTTAAGTGAATTTCCTACTTTAGCACTTTAATTACAGGAAGCCAAGCAAACGGAGGGGACATTTGATATCTACTTTAAACATGTTAAATCGATTGTAACATGACTCGAAAGTGGAAAAGCCCTCAATTTCATACATTTGCCTTTTTTTTGTAATTAAAAAAAAACTCACATGAAACTATATAACTATTGGAAACTAACGAAAATATTTCTTTTGTTACAGAATGTGCAATGGATGGGCGAAAAAAGATGAAAATTACTCAAAATCTCTTCAATGTGATACATATACATTCTGAACAATTTAAGGAATTCGGAACCGAAGTTCCTTTCAACATGTCAATTAAAATAAAACAGGACATACCAAAGTAAAAACTCCTTAGGTTAACTACCTCCTTAGATTTAAAAAGTTATATTTAAAAAAAAACCAAAGCTTAGTTGTTAAGATGTCCAATCAAATGCCAATATACAGCCACATAGTGCCCAAGTCCCAATGCAAGTCGAAAATCAACTCCAAAAAAGCCGAAAGCAAACCTCAGAATTTGTCCCGCATCGACTTTGACCCCTTAAACTACAACCACGGTGGTAATTTTCACCTGATGAACATGCCAAATGAGAACAAGTGCGGTGCGGAAAAGAGCACGGACAGGAGGGAGTCGCGAAGGTCTAAAGAGGAGAAGATCAGGCGAGGAATACAGAATGCGAGGAACGATACCAGTGAGGGTAAAGTAGAGGCTTATCTCAGACAGAACCAGGTTAATATACGGCAGCAGCAGCACAGGCACTCCGCAGTAAGGCAGGCGGAGCACAGAGTCAATTTGAGGTATGTTTGTTTTTTATCAGACAATTGGACTGGCTTTCCATTAATTGGATTACTTGATTTTTTTATCCCCTTTTCGCACCCGCATAGATTTCATCCTCACACAGTGGTCACGTTCAGCATACGAACGAAAAAGTTTAGTGACTCGTTCCTGTGTCGCACTGTCAAAAAGTGGAACTTCCGGCATCGGTCTTTCCTGCTTCCTACAACCTGGGACGAAGCGTGTAAAAGCATCTCTGCGGGTCGGCATAGTGGGCGCGACTGGCGGACTGTATTATGCTCTGCCAGTCGCGCGCATTCATGGACCAACCACCTATGCTTAATAAACAAACGGTAGCAAGGTCACATGTCGTCTTTTCTGCAAAAAAAAAGCCTCGCTCTGCAGAGCATGTCTGTTGAAAGAGGGCTTAGCGGAGCCCATCTTTCTCGCACAGATTTGGTGGAAAGAGTAACATTGTTTCCCAGCTCCGCTACACAACCTCGCACCACCCAGCTTCCTCGCAGATCAGCTCTGGTGGAAAGCCTTTAATAGTGTGGACCAATGCAGCAGGTATCGTAATAGACTTAAAACAACTGGGGAGCTAACGCCTTGCTATTAGCACCTTAAACCTGACAGGAAAACTATAAGTAAATGTCTTACAGGAGCTGTACAATGGACAACATTTCATTTTTTTAATCACCCATTTTTATTACTTTATTTAAAAATATATTAAAAAATAAGTTACACGTATTTTTATATTTTATTTTTGGTTGAGTTTTTATATTTTTAATTTAATTATGAATTTTTATAAATTCTGAGGGCTTATAAACTAAAAACCTTAGCTAGGACTAAAATTAAGAAATATAAACTGTCACCCAAAGAAAGTGACAGATAGTGTCAGTCAAGCCACAGAGTATACGTTATAGAAATGCAAAGAGTATAATATACCGTGTTCCAAATAGGTGTTGCCGTAGCCGGAACTCAAATCGCCTACAACATTATTCCTAAAGTATATAATAATACTAGCTTTTGTCCGCGGTTTCACTCGTAAATATATTTCCTGTGATAGCCCATTCGAAACTAGCAAAACTTCCAAAAAAATATTATATAACAGAAGTATTTTTATAATTATATTTAAAGAATAATTATTAATTTAGCTTCAAATGGAATAAAAATGGGTAAAATTAATTGAAGGCAACACCTGAGTTCAATAACTAACGACTCTGCCAACAGATATTAGTATTTTTAAATTAGAGGGTTAGCACAGATAAGGGCACCTATTAATCCTTATTTTTCAACATTTCAGTATTTTTAAAATAACTCGAAAATTAAAGCATATAAAAAATAAAAAAAAATGAAAAATAAGCTTTCTAGCATGTAATCTCCAAACGGTTTTCGAATTTTGGTACCTTACGAAAAATGAAATGTTGTCCATTCCATTCAAAACTATTTAACGATTGTTCGTCATCTTGCACGTAATAACAAATAAGCGTTAATTTAGATCCCCTTAATTCTCCTTTAGCAGCTAGTTCTAGACCCTACCAGAAGGAATGAGCAGTGGAACGGGCGTCACTCATGGGTACGGACCCCTTTCCGCGCGAGTCGTATTTAATTGGCACTTGAGCCGATTTTTTGAAAAGTACTTGATCATATTGTTACTCCTATTGAATTAATGCTGTTTCCAGATCTCTTACTTTGAACGAGGCACAGCCGACACGCGGTCACGACCGGACCCCGACTGATCGGCAGAGGGAGAGAGAACACAGGCGCGACAGGGACAGAGATAGGGATCGGGACCCTTTTGATTTTGAAGGTACGCAGCGTATAGGTCACTGTCTAGATGGGTGACCGCTTTGTGCTTTAAGCTGTACAGAATCTGAAATATCAAGAAAATTCAAATTGCCACTGTTTTTGTCAAAGCCAGCTTTTTATGATATTGTCAGCCCAAGGCCTTCTTTTTTTAAAGTACATAGCAACCAGTATTTTAATGTGATTTCGATCGCTGAGTCCGTGTATGCTTCAAATTGCAATCCCTCCCCTATACAACATAAGCGTGGCAGCGCGAAATACTAGGGTCAGCTCATTCCACATCACAATATGTGATTCCGTCAACCTAACCTCAGTTCGTCACAACTGACTACGCCACATGGATATTGGGTACATGCCGCATCGACTTCTAATCTGGGATGGGAGCTATGTGGCGGCACGTCGATACCTGTGGCACAATCACAATTTAAGATTTTCGCAGGTCTCGCCCAGAACATCCTCAGCCCGATCGCGTCGCATGCGCAGCGTCGCGACGACAAAGACAACCGTCCGGTTCGCAAGTCGGCATCGTCGTATCGCGTCACCGAGCCCTCGATCAACACGGGCAAGAGGCGCTTCTTCTGTCGCGAGTGGGCCTTCCAGAAGATAGCACACTGCTTAGAGCAGCGGCCTGTGAGCAAGACTTGTGGCACACTCATACTTGGTTTGTAGCCACAGAATACATAATAGTACTACATACAGAATGTCCACTTGCCCACTCCCCCCACGTCACCGAACCCTCGATCAACACAGGCAAGAGGCGCTTCTTCTGTCGCGAGTGGTCCTTCCAGGAGATAGCACACTGCTTAGAGCAGCGGCCTGTAAGCAAAACTTGTGGCACACTTATACTTGGTACATTGCTGTCAGGTGGCATGGCTGACTGGCGCAGAGAAGAGCATTTTACATTGACAATTATTAAGTATTTGAATGGCGAGGTAACGGCTATTAAATTCTCCCGTTTTCACAGTTTATGTGCTGTCCCTTACAGTAGGCAGAAAGGATGGTGTACAATTTCCATCTAAGGATATCTCGTGACAAATATTACTCGACTTCGCTTCGAACCCAAGACATTCTGATTCACGGATGTCATCACCAAACCCTCGGCTGAACCCGTCGTTTAACTGAGTTATTTTAACGAATGAGTTAATGAACTTGGCACGGATTTCTTTATATACGAATTAAAATATGTAAACGAAAATAGATTAGTTGTTTATTACTAGCGGACACGCGCGTGCTATGGGTACTGAAGGATTTTGTATAGACACCCTAACAGTAAATCCCCCGCCCCTGATACTTAGCCTAACAAATATGTAATTTAATATAATGATCTATGTCTATTAAAGATAGATAAGTGCTATACGGGACTTTTTTGTAGATAATTTTATTCTACACAATTCTTTCCTACATCGTTTTGTTATATCTCTGACGGGTTAGACAGCATACGCCGTGAAAACTCGCTGGGGCTAACTTTTTCCCCGACTTGATTCACTTATACTGTTCATTGCTCAGCTCCTAAAAGTGATAGGTCTTATCTCCTCATGAGAATCGCATCAAAATCCGTTCAGTAGTTTTTGCGTGCAAAGATCACAGACAGAGACAGACAGTCGCGGCGTAGACTTTGCTTTATAATATGTAATGATGATATAGGGAGAAGAAACATGGGTAATGGGTAAGTATTTACTAGTAAGCTATTAGAGTGCTTCTATGGGTATATTAACAGTAAGCACACATATTAACAAATACAAAAGTTTATGATGTACACTGATCAGTGTCGCTGCATATTGCCCATTGAGCTATCTATAATAGTTCAGGTAGAATCCCTTAGAGTCCATTATCAGGTCTCCCGAGTCTCCACATTTCCGTAATGTTCATCATCATTACATATTATTTTTATGATATTCCAGGTGACGCAGGAAGCGGCAAGACCTCCCTGTGCCATGAGCTGAGTGAGCCTGGTCAGGGGCCTCAAGCGAGACAGCAGAGGGCCTTGAACAGGAGACTGTTGGCGAGGCATTTTCTGCAGGTAGTTTATATTTACTCATGTCCTTATCTTCTTCTTATCGTGCACTCTTGACAGAGTTTTTTTGCAATCTGACGTACATCTTTCGTCTCTCTTGTACATTTATTTCATGCTCGGCGATTGTGTGTACTGAAACTGCCTTCAATCAATAACGTTGTAATGTGATGTGATCAATAAAAGTATACCCAGGTCGTCCTGTCACAGTAATTCCTTAATTTTAACAATACGTACTGTATTTTTTCCAGGGTAACACCGAAAGCAGTTTGCGCCCAGGCGAGTTCATACGTTCGCTGGCCATGCAGATCTTGAGTCACTCCAGCCAGCATAGGAACCAGAGGTCCACCCCAGGTTGGTGACATCATGATTTGTGATGATGTATTATAAAAAAAAGTTTTCACAGCTGTTAGATTGTTACACAAAGAAGGTTTACGAATATTAAAGATAGACCTATCATGTTTAGGAGTTAAGCAATAATTAGTGAATCAAGTTGGGGGAAAGTTGGTGCCTTCGCGCTTTCGTAGCGTATGCTATCTAAACCGTCAAAGATATAACAAAATGATGTAGGAAATAATTGTGTAGAATAAAATGATCTACAAAAAAGTTCGTGCATAATGTATGCTATGTACGCGTTGTATTAGGAGTACAATTCACCCCTTAGGGTAGGTAGCGTGAAGATAAATAGCCTATTACCTTCCTCAAGAATTGGGCTATCAAATGCAAAAATATTTTTTCAAATCGGTCCAGTAGTTTTTGAGTCTATGGAATACAAACAAACAAACAATATATTTTTATATATAAGATTACGATTGCTATCTATTCTATCATCACGCCTTTCATCCCAAGAGGGGTAGGCAGAGGCAATCGAATGCCATTTGTTACGATCCTGACATACCTCTTTCGTCTCTTTTATATTCATCATACCTTTCATATATTTTTATATGTTCAATAAAAGTACATCTAGGTCGTCCTCTGCCAGTATTTCCTTTCACTTCAGCCATATAAACCTTTTTAGTCTAATCTTTCATCCTTCATTCTTTCAACGTGTCCAAACCAGCAAAAATATTGCGATTGCACTCGCGTTAATGGTTGGTTACTGCTCCGCCCCTTTAGGTCGTAGCGTGATGTTATATAGAATAACCTTCCATAAGAATTGGGCTATCAAATGCAATAATATTTCAAATCTGACTGTTAGTTCAAACAAATAAACTCTTCAGAATTATTATTAGTATAGATTCCTTGGTGGGTCTCGAGTAGATCAATATGTCAAGTAACACCACAGAATAATAAATTTACGCTAAGTTTATATTTGTTGAAGTGAATATTCTTCAAAACAACACACCTTTATTTTTTTTTCTTTCTTCACGGGTTGCTTACAGCTCCCGAAACCGTGTTTTTACGGTTCCAGGGTACCCAGCGGAAGACCAAGTCTCCCTTAGCCGATGGCATTTGTGAGGCTATACCTAACGAGTGGCTAGTTCTGTTGATGTATATTTAGATGAAAAAGCCTCTAAAAGTGTGGTTTGTCGGATTATGTACATAAGTTTTTAATTAAATTTGGACATGGCCGGGATCCGGAAACGAACCCGTGGTCTGCCTAGTTAATACCAGACGTCTTAACCACTCGGCCACCGACGCACTTTCACGGCCTTTATATCTTGTGGTGTGGCCAGAGACACCAGTAGCAGTGTCCACTTGACGTCAGTTGTCCATATTAAACAGAACAGGTAGTAAGCTTGCTGCACTTAACGGACGTAGATGTGTACCTTCTTTAATCAGTGTAGAGAAAAAAATAATTAATTATGTTACTGGTTACCTTTCGACTCCCGTAACCGTGTTACGGTCCCAGAACTCCCCGGGGTAAAGAAGTTTCCCATTTTACGCGTGTACAGTAACACACGTTTTCGTTTTTTTTTTCAGGGAAGGAATCTCAATCGCCACAGAACAGAAAGGAGTCCGATGAACCCACCAGTCCGGAGAATGGAAGGTAAAGATTGACAATTTTTTTATATCGCTAACGTTTTACTACCCCTAAATATTATTTAATTTTAACGATTTTGTAATATGTTTCTGACATAATGATAAACTACGTACGTATTTTTTCCTTTTTTCAAAATTCGTAATAGGTCGAAAGTTATAAGCCCCTCAAATCTCTTTTTTTTTGGTTCATAACTTGCTGGTAATAAACTGTCTGTATTTGAGAAACAAAGCAAAATTTCAAAGAAAGGAAAACGTACGTACGTACATTATAATCTGCTTAAACGTTTGACACCAAAATTATAAGGTTTCGTTATAGTTTAGTAGATGTAAATCGTTTTCGCCGAAAACGCAATTATCAACGAAGAACATACCTACGAACACTCACGAGCTGCAGTGCTCTCTGTCGCACTGATGCCCGTGGGAAGAGCGCGCTTGAGACAGAATATGATTTTCTAAATACCTATTTCGCTGCGTACGCTGAGCTACACGATTCTCTTAAGGCACAGAATATACAATAGTGCTCGTGGATATTTTCGAACTATATCTACTATCTGGGATAATGTAGCTTCCTGTTAGTGAAATAATTTTTAGAATCGGTTCAGTAGTTTGAGAGATTACAATTCTGTCACCAACATTTTGAAAATTCATTATAATAAAACAAAAATATACAAATTTGTTTTTCATAATAGCTTTCTTAATATTTGAAATAAAAAAATAAAAACATACCTTACTATATTTTTTCAGGCATAACACCTCTGAAGAGGAGCACCTTGTGAAGAAGTTTCGTGACCTGGGTGATGATGGGGAGGACAGCTCGAAACCTCTTCTCGGTGACAGCGAGGGTAAATAACAGTAACAGTGACAGTTGTCCATATTAAACAGAACAGGTGGCAGGCCTGTTGCTGCACTTAATGTCCACTTCTTTAACAGAATCTGTTATTTTCAAATCAAATCAAATCAAATAATGTTTAATGATGTAGAATCCATGGATTGCTTATCAACGTCAAACCAAAATAAATAAAATAAAGTTACATTTAGGTATAACAATTTAGTCCCAAGCTTTACCATCCTTCAAATAATTATCTATATTGTAATATGCCTTGGACAAAAGTTTACTTTTAATAAATAATTTAAATTTCTTAATAGATAAATCTTGTACATGGGTTGGAAGTTTGTTATAAAATTTCACACAACAACATTTAAAGGAACCTTCAACCTTATGGAGCCTAGCAGAGAGCGGTGCAAGCTTACGTTTACTTCTTATATATTTACATTATGCCTATCACTATTTCTTTTAAATGTAGAAATATTTTTACGGACATACATTAAATTTTCAAATATATACTGACCATACACAGTTATATTAATACTTTTAAATTTTTCCCTTAGTGACTCTCGTGGACCCATTTTGTATATAGCACGAATAGCCCTTTTTTGTAAAATAAAAATACTATTTACATCCGCGGCATTACCCGACCGGCTGCTTTACGTGCTTTCCCAAGGACGACAAGTTGGTTAAGCACATATTCTTAAAGAAAATTGGTGCTTAGCACGAGGGAGATTTGAACCCAGCCCCCCCCGTTTTAATCACGTCTATCTCCTAGATAGGCAGATACTCAAGTTTGACAGTATATACGTCATTACTGTCAGAAAAAAAGGTTTGTCATGTCATCAGAAGATAACGTTTTCTGTAGATTTGTGTTCTAAAAAGTGAAAATAGCGCCCGTGTTGTTTTGTTGAAACTGTTAATTTCTTGTGTGTTTCTCGTAGGTCTATCTATCTATCATCACGCATTTCATCCCAAGGGAATAGGCAGAGATATTTGAATGCCATTTGTTACGATCCTGACCTCTTTCGCTTCTTTTATATTCATCATACCTTTCATACATGTTCGGCGATTGTGTGTACTTTTAATATTTCCATCGATCAATACATTTTTTATATGTTCACCTAGGTCGTACTCTGCCAGCATTTCCTTTCACTTCAGCCATATAAACATTTTTAGTTAATCTTTCATCCTTATTCTTTCAACGTGTCCAAACCAGCGTAAACTACTTTTCTTCATTTTAGTCACAACATCATCTTTCACTCCGCATTCTTTTCGTAGGTGTAGTATAAAATAGTATGTATTAGAGAGAAAGTGCGATTTCCAACTGGTGTGTGTTTAAAGCCCCCTCGGTTCGGGCCTCAATTGTAAACGTGTTAGTAATCCCCTGCTTTCCTCCCTTGGTAAACAATCCACTATTCGTTCGCAGATCAACGCACAGACGACGAGGATGCGCCCGCGCAGTCACGTCGCGGTCGCACCATAGACAGAATACACGAGAAGAAGGACTATATGGACTCTCTTACTGAGGATGCCGTCCTTAGTAGTCAGCCAACCGAGGTAGGTATATTAGCTTTTACACAAAATAAAGAAAAAAAACTTTTTTTAAAGAAAAAGGGGGCGTCGGTCGATCGATAAGAAGTCGCGGGTTCGATCCCCACATCCGACCATGTACCAATGGGTTTTTTTTATAATAAAAAATATATGTACATTATCCGACAAATCGTACAAATAGGCTTTTCCATCTACATACCTCAACAGAGCTGGCCACGCGTTAGGTATAGCCTCAAAAAATCTTCTGGGTACCCTGGGGCCGGCAACGGTTTCCCGGGAGCTGTAAGGCAACCCGTAAAGAAGAAGAACAATCACAGATCTCTTGCATTACATGACCTTCAAAGAGCATTGGAAAGAAAAAGTAGTAAACGAACATGTCTATTTTGACAGTTGTTTGAATAGCTAGATAACAATTTGAATACCTACATAAATACGCTTATCTATTAGAGATAGATATATGCTACCGCGGACTTTTTTGTAGATAATTTTATTTTACACAATTCTTCACTACATCATTTTCGTATATCTCTGACGGATTAGACAGCATATGCCATGAAAACTCGCTGGGACTAATTTTTGCCCCCAACTTGATTTACTTATAGTTACTATAAATGCTCAGAGGCTCGAGTGCGAGTTTGCATTTGCAATTTTTCATACAAAGTTGCAACAATGTAACAATATACGCGCTCACTGTCGAGGCGTTTGTACTCGGTGCAAACTCGAGCCTCAAGCTCCTAAACATGATAGGTACATGTTTCATACTCTTAAACCTTCCCGGTAAATCAACCTATCTAAGAGTGAAAGCCGCAACAAAATTCGTTCAGTAGTTTTTGCGTGAAAAGATCACAGATGTCTAGTGAAAAAATGAAGCAACTATGCATTACTCAAACTTTATTTTAAAAACCCATATTGCGTAATTACCCACCCATCCTCAATCTGGCCTGCTTGCAGCTGCCGGAGATAATGCCCCGCACGAGCGCGAAGCAGCCGACCAACCCGTTTTTGACCGAGCCGGAGCCGGAGAATCGCGTCTACGAGAACCACGAGAACCTGTTCCTGAGGAACATATCGCAGAGGCAGTCCTCGCATGTCAGTGTATGTAACATTCTCACTTCACATCCTAATTAATGATGTAAATGCTAAAGTTTTTTTGTTAGTTTGTTTTTTTATTTGTCTTTCTTTCATGCCAAAACAGCGGCCATATTATCTATTTATGGTTTTATTGTGGTTATCGACTCGATGCGGTTATCGAGTCGACAATTGCTTGTTTTGGCATTCACTAAGCCTCTGTCAAAATGTCTATGCCGTTTTTACTATGGTTTTCTGTGACACGAAAGTTTAGGATGTGGTTTCGAGGTGGTTTCAACCATAGAGTAAGTAGCAATCACTATGTTCTTTAATAAGAGTCGGGACTGCCATACATTGAAATTAAATTCAACTTAGATCCGAAAGGTACTGCCCAAC
Organism: Nemapogon koenigi; assembly: GCA_963924495.1. Taxonomy (NCBI): domain Eukaryota; kingdom Metazoa; phylum Arthropoda; class Insecta; order Lepidoptera; family Tineidae; genus Nemapogon; species Nemapogon koenigi. The sequence continues at coordinate 2,301,738 of OZ004658.1, read as the reverse complement.
CTAACAACATTAAGGATTAGTTGACTGTGGATTGCTATCTCTGTCATCTGTATATAGAGTGAAAGAGATGGCGATACGACGCCATTAGTATTGGCTCATTTTTCTTAGCCCCAATTCTTTGTTCGAAGTTGCGCCAGCCTGCTTTCAATGTAGAACGACATGCCATCGACATTAGTGTCTATAGGTTTTAAAAACTAGATAGAGAAAAGGGCCGCGAAGCAATGGATCGACGTGATTCGCGAAGAGATTGGAGGACCGGAAAGTGACATAGGTGACTTTTTATCCCGGAAGTCCTTTAATAATTTTTTTTATGTCACATTTCAAAAACTTCTACTTGCGAAAGTATTAGGGTATCTAGTAGGGGGGAAAAGTTAGCGCCAGCGCGTTTTCATGGCGTATTTGAAAAATAGGATACAGACAGACAGACGCGTCGGGGGACTTTGTTTTATAAAACAGGTTTCACCAATGTTAATCGAAGATTTGTTAATGTCAAGCTTAATGCCTTTATAGTATCAATATGCCGATTAATCGGTAAGTATCTAAGATGATCCCGCCGACTGTGATATGTTTTATTAATCACCGAATAATCACAACTATCACAGCGCGGGCGGTATTAAGCCGGATTCCCCATCATGTCACGAAGAAACGCGTGCGTCGGTCGCCATGACATGACGTAGTATCCACATATCATTGACGACTGCTATAAGATTTCCTTTTTTTTTAATTCACAGTCGAAACCGCGCGATTCCCGCCTCCACCGTCAGAGCTCCGAGCCGCTGTCGAGCGCTCGACCGTCTTATGTCCAGAAGAGTCGCTCCATAGACCAGCGCACCGACAGCGCGTCATCAGAAAGTGACGGCAAGTGTGAGAGGAGAACGGACTGTGTGAATAGCAGCCCGCCCGGCGCGAAGATCTCTAGGATACCTATTGCTAATTTTAGGTAAACCTCCACGATCCTGACTCTCTTGTTAACATACATATACTCACGCCTGTATCCCAGCGGGGTAGACAGAGACTAAGGACCTCCACATGCCACGATCCTGACATATCTCTCTTGTTAACATACATATACTCACGCCTGTATCCCAGCGGGGTAGACAGAGACTAAGGACCTCCAGATGCCACGATCCTGACATATCTCTCTTGTTAACATACATATACTCACGCCTGTATCCCAGCAGGGTAGACAGAGACTAAGGACCTCCACATGCCACGATCCTGACATATCTCTCTTGTTAACATACATATACTCACGCCTGTATCCCAGCGGGGTAGACAGAGACTAAGGACCTCCACATGCCACGATCCTGACATATATCTCTTGTTAACATACATATACTCACGCCTGTATCCCAGCGGGGTAGACAGAGACTAAGGACCTCCACATGCCACGATCCTGACAAATCTCTCTTGTTAACATACATATACTCGCGCCTGTATCCCAGTGGGGTGGGCAGAGACTAAGGACCTCCACAAGCCACGATCCTGACATTGTTATTATTTTATTGCCAGATATCCGAACAAAAGCGATTTGAGGCCCAGTTCCAACGAAAACTCCCCGCACAAAACCAAACAGAGCCAACCGGATGCGCTTCAAGAAAATGAGGAAGCGAGTAAGGAGGTCGAAAAGGATGACAGACCTAAATCGCCATCGCCGCCCACAGACAACGAACTGCCCGAGTACCAGAACGTTCTAAAATCAAAATCGCCAACGGTCGACTGCAATGAGAACAAAACTGACATACAAACTCCTTGTTCCGAAAGAGTTTTCGACAAAAAGAGTTCGGATCACGACGAGCCGCCCCCAATTCCGACTTTGCCGATAAGCGCGCGCACGTTAATAGCGAATGCGTACTACGAAAAGCTTTTAACCGAGTCGGACATTCAACAGGCGCTATTACCGCAAAATTTGGAGAAAAATCCGGACCAGTGTTTCAAAAAAGCGCTATTATTTCCGTTGTTGGAGATCGATCCGCCGAAACAATGTCTGTTTTTGCTCGTCGATTCTATAGATGAAGGCGCTTTGACGCTCAGTAGGAAAGACAAGGACGGGCGCAGTGCGAGCGTCTCCAGGACAGTGGCGGAATTGTTGGCCAATCACCACCATTTGTTCCCGCAGTGGCTGTTGTTGGTGTGTACCGCGAGGAAGCAGTCCAAGTCTTTGACGAAAATGTTTACAGGTACAATGCGATTAAAATAACAATACTATAGATACCGGGACGGTTCTTGAGCGGTGGCCGTTAGATGCGCAGAACACTATTTTTGGGTCTGCTTGACGGTATGAGGTATTAATTTTAATTTTATCAGCAGTAAAAAGCAATCGTAAAAACAAGCACCAATAAATCAATTATAATAAATATACAAGTTATATTGAACTCGAATTACATATGCGCAAACATTTCCCCACTTTTTCGTCGAGCGCTCAAGAACCGTCCCGGTACCTATACTGGGCATGCGCCATTTTGTCATTCAGTCACGTCAAATCGGGCTTAGTACGTACGGTCTATAAAAAAGTGCATTACAAAAAAAATTATAATAAATATACAAGTTATATTGAACTCGAATTACATATGCGCAAACATTCCCCCACTTTTTCGTCGAGCGCTCAAGAACCGTCCCGGTACCTATACTGGGCATGCGCCATTTTGTCATTCAGTCACGTCAAATACGTACGGTCTATAAAAAAGTGCATTACAAAAAAATATTTTTTTATTAAATTAAACATTTAACGATGTCAACAGAGAAGAATGCGGAGTGAAAGATAATGTTGTGACTAAAATAAGGAAAAGTAGTTTACGCTGGTTTGGACACGTTGAAAGTGGCTGAAGTGAAAGGAATTGATGTCAGAAGACGACCTTTTTTTTCCTTTTTTTTTACGTGGGGAAATGCTAACGCCCCTCGAGGTGAGGGAATTTTAGATTTATTTAATTTAAATTGAATTAAAATTATTATCTTATTACTTATATTAAAATAAAATTTCCATGCTGTTTTTTTTGGCAACCATACTTTAATATCCAAAATGGCGCATTATTTTAATTGCATAGAATGTAATATTTAGGGTTCCGTTCCGTACCAGATAGGAACCATATTATTTGTGCTCAATATCTGACCTTTACTATTTATTACTAGAAACAAAAGTTATGGAAAGATCAAGTGAAACGTTACCGTCTGCCAGTCGGTTATTATACACACACACATACCTTCACGGCCTTTAAACCTTGCGGTGTTGGCCAGAGACACGTGTAACAGTGTCCACTTTCTGCCAGTTGTCCATATTGAACAGAACAGGTGGCAAGTCGGTTGCTGCACTTAATGAACCTAGATGTGTCACTTCTCTAACAGACGTAAATATATCTGTTATTTTTAGAAGAAGTCCGGACGTTTATTATTATTATACAAGCTGTAATTTGCCCCACCCCCGCCCGCTTTCGCCCTATAAATTTTTTTGTTTATTTATTTTATTTATCACAAAACAGTCATTACATATTAATTACTAAGAACTTAAATGAAAATACATAAGACCTATATGTAACGATAATTACAATTTACAAGGTAAAAACAGTACAATTTTTCACAAACCGTATACTTAAATTATGAATAATATAATATAATATCAACAAGTAAATACAAAAACAATCGAAACAAAGAACTAAATCAAACAAAACTAAACAAAACAAATCAACTAAATTAAACAGATGAATACAAAGCAAAACCAACAACCAACAAAACGACTATAAATCTAGCAATTGAGTTTTTCAATTATTGAATTCTTAAACTTGTTCAATGACAGATGAAATATATAGATTTCTTTAAAGTGCTTATTATAGATATCTAAAGAACGAATAATAAAACGATTACGAGTATAAATTGAAAAAGTAGCATATGTCATTCTCTGACCCCTAAACTACCACAATGCAAAAAATCATGTCGATCCCGTGACAAACAAAAACAAATCTATCCCACGGGAACCATACATTATTCCGGGATAAAAAGTAGCCTCTGTGCTATTCCAGACTATAATCTATCTCTGTGCTAAATTTCACTCATATCCGTTCAGCCGTTCTGGCGTGATTGTGTAACAAACATACATACATCCATACAAACTTTCGCATTTATAATATAATAATTTTGGCGTGCACAAGACAACTATATGTTTTTTCATGACTAGACCAATGGCGTCGTTTATATTAACATACATTAATATTCAGGTTTCAGAAAGATCACTCTGGACGAGTTGCACAGAGCGCACGTGTCGGCCGACGTTCAGAGATACGTGCTCGCGAGACTGGACACGGAGCCTCGACTCAGGTACGAGATCGTTGACAGCGGTTAAGTAGCATAATTTCACTGTAGAATCCGCTACAGACTATTTTGCATGGGCGCTAACACAAAGGAAACGTGTCGATATTAGCGTAATGGACGCATACTTGAGCATCGCTAACTTCGCGCTGGCCACCTGCTTTCTTATGTTCTCGGCGCATCTGTCTGTCTTCTTTTATTGTGACTCCACCAATGTTAGTCGATGATTTGCCAATGTCAAGTGTTATCAATATACCAATTAATCCGTAACTAAGATGAGCGCGGGCTGGCTTAAACCGGATTTCCCATCATGTCGCGACAGAATGCGTGCGTCGGTCGCCATGACCCCTACACAATTTACATTAACTGTCTGTCATATCAAGAGAAACACAATAATGTAACTGGCCAGTGTTCCAGTGTTGCCAAATGAAACCTAAATGAACCGGGTTAGAATAGAATCCTCCTTCATAATTATGTCTTGATATATTCCAACCTTTGTTTTAGGCAATTAAATAACAATTGTACATCAAAATGTTTCTCAACTAATATCATTAAAACTACAGTACGACCAAAGAAATAATGCGCATAGAAATCTTCGCCATACTTCGTATTTCCGACAAAAACCGAATCACAAAACACAAGGCGCCTCAATATTGCACTTGTACTTTAAAAATTAGAGTTTAAGTTAATTTAAAACTTGTGAGAGCAAAAAGGGGCAAGCGTGTTGGCCAGATGTCATTGAGTTTTGACAGCTGTCGGACTCTGCACGTGTTTTTACCATTGAACCCTAATGTCTTTCAGATAAGGTTTAAAGTGCAAGTGCAACAATTAGGCACTTACGTTTTGTGATTGGGTTTTTGTTGGAAATACAAAGTATGGCGAAGATTTCTATGCGCATTATTTATCTAGTCGTACTGTACAAATGATTGAATTTACAACATTTTAATGATCCAAATATCGCAGCACCAGCCTTAAAAACTGCAATCCACAACATTTCAAAATTTTAACACCCTAATTTTATTAGCTTATATGAAAGTAGGTGAAAAATTAAGGTACCCGTATTTTTTGTTTTTCTAAAATTTTAACTTTAACACTCTTAAATTAATTTTTAAATATTGCATTTTTAGAAAAAGCCGATAACGGCTAAAAGTATCAGGTGTCTATGCGTATTCTGTATTAAAAAAAAGAAATGACATGAGCTGCGTGCGTTCGTTCGTTTCATTCGTTCAATAGTTCGTTCATGGTTCTTTTGTTTCATTCATTATTGTTTATTTTTGAGTTTATTAATTTAAAATTAAATTTTATTCACTTTCATCAACAAAGATGGGTAGAGAAGCACGTAAATTAAATTCCCTTGTATCTATTCTATTCTATTTTTTCGTGTTATGGCTCCATCAGTAGTCCCCTTGTATCCTGTTTTGTTTTTACAACTACAACTAATACTTTTTAATGCCAGTTTCCCTTGAAGGCAGAGAGTATAGTAGCTTTGAGCGGTACTCGTTACACAGTGTAGTTTTTTCAAAATATCTCTTAAACCACTGAATAAAAAAATAATTAAATATGTGTATCGTGTTAAGCAAAGGAAGATCTCCAAACGGATTTTTAATTTTGGTACTTAACGAAAAATGAAATGTTGTGAATTGACAAACTGCTGAACAGACTTATCATCTGGTTTTCACAATTATGATAGATTGATGCACGAGGAAGGTTTGTGTATTAAAAAAACATATTTTTATAGGCTAACGAGTGGCGTATGCTTGTGCTGGGTAATATTTTCTTATACATTTGTTTAATTTTAATAATTCTTTTTTCAGGGCTCGTGTATCAAGTGACTCAACGGCCGCTGCAGCCGCCGCCGCAGCTCTAGACCACCTGAGAATAAAGAGTGACGGGTGTCTACTGTACTTAGAGAGGGTAAGATTTTTATACATTTTGTCTCTTTTCTGGCTATTACAAGGGTTGTCGCCTAACTAATTTAACATATTGATGTAAAACATCTATAGACGCGTCTTGGGGTTAAGACCGACTCGTATGTCGTGACGGAAAACTGCGTCACGCCCCCTTTCAGCCGCCGCTTTCTACTCCCTTGTGTGTTACACACAAGCGTGTTTTCCGATGTTTTACCGGGCGTCCCGTGACGGCTACCTTTCGAACATCTCCGATGAAAAACGGAAACCCTTATATTATAGCATCACTCGTGTGTCTGTCTGTCACAGCTGATGTTCTCCGAATCTACTGGACGAAAAAAGTTGAACCTTGGTACATGTATAGAGAGTATTATGACCCAATCACGGACGTATAGCATACATATTCGAATTTGGATTTTGTAGGTAAATTTTTGGGGGAAAAATTACAACGTAAAAAAATTTTTTGTAACATCAAATGAAATTACAGTAGAACCTCGATTATCCGAACCAATTGGGACGGAGACTAGTTCGGATAATCAATACTCGGGTTTTTTGGGACGAGATCATAAACGACACCTTTTTACATATGACAAACATATTAACATTGAAACATATATTTTTATGTTTTTTTTACCTGAAAAAAGTCGAATGCTTTTTTAAATATGTTTTATGTATCTTTCGCGCCAACGTTACTAAGTGATCGTTCCTATAATTGAGGGTTCGGATAATCGAGGTTCTACTTTACATAGTTTAAATCTAATCTGCGAAACTACTGAGTCTGAAATAAAAAAATAGAGAATATTGTTTACAGGAAAATTTAAACTAAAATCCTGTCCTAAAGTTCTGACCGAAAAAATTATACAGAATTATTTAAAATGGTAACACTATCAATTAAGAGGAGTCACGGATCGTATTGGATTGAGAGGACTTGCTATACGTCCGTGCCACGTCACTTAAGTGAACACCGCGCCTAAGGCTTTATTTATCCATCTTTATATATCGGCTAACAGCTCGATACGATAGAGTGAGAGACTCGTGGTAGGTCCTCAGATCTCGGTTAAATGCAGTCAAGTAATTTTTTGCGCCATTGCTTCCAGGTTTTAGACGGTGTGGCGGACGGATTTATAGCTCTGCGGGAAATTAAGGAGATACCGGGCACTCTGAACGGGCTGTACCTCTGGTTGGCTCAGCGGCTGTTCCACGGACGGAGATTCGCTAAGGTAAAGTGTTTACATGCATAGCTTCACCTCAAGGGTTGGGGTAGACTGAGGCTAAGGATCTGCACTATATTATTAACATGGTGCATTGATGAAATGTGACATGGGAATTTATCCCGACGGGTGTGACGAAAAAGAAGGACAAAGAAACAAACAAAATAGGCTATCATGCTACTTCTACTCTTCTTTATAACCTTCCGGGTTTTTTAACCGTTCCAGGTCCGGTTGCTCCTGGACGTGTTGCTGGCTGCTAGGTGCGGGGTGACCGAGGAGTTGCTCTACAAGTGTCTGCTGACGAAGGAGTACAGTGTGACTCGGGATGACTTCAATAGGCGGCTGCATCTGTTGAGACGGTCAGTGGTTACGTACAAATCTATCGATCGATCCTTCTTTTTTTTCTTCTTCACGGATTGTCTTACAGCTCTCGAAACCGTGTCACGGTTCCATGGTACCCAGCGGAAGATCAAGTCTCCCTCGTTAGGCCGATGGTATGCGAGGCTATACCTAACGAGTGGCCAGTTCTGTTGAGGTATATTTAGATGGCAAAGCCTCTATAGTAGTTTCGCTGAAGCATGGTGCGGGTGACGTTTGACTAACCGTTCCGTTTCACGTGTGAAAGTTACTGCTATCTAAGATATTATAATATAATTCAACTACACAATAAATTTTATCAGTATAAAATATATATAATTATTAACTGTATTAAATCAAATAAACTTAACCTACCACAATGAAATTTATGTTATTATTTTAAAAAATAAATTATAAGTTTTATGCGTGTAACGAAACGTAACAGTTTCGATTAGTGATGGGATGTCATAGGATGATGGATATGTCGATATTTATTTTATAATAGGGTAAAATAACGTACATCACGTCATTTAATTTTTATTTAAAACCGCTTGCGTGACTTGTTAATTTATATATTTTTATTTGTATATGTTTTAGAAGTCATATTTTGCATTTACCTATAACTGTAGGGATTTTAAATATTATTGTACGGCAATAATAGTGTACTTAGTTACATGAACAATGGACAACATTTCATTTTTTTAATCACCCATTTTTATTACTTTAATTAAAAATATATTAAAAAATAAGTTACACGTATTTTTGTATTTTATTTTTGGTTGAGTTTTTATATTTTTAATTTAATTATGAATTTTTATAAATTCTGAGGACTTATAAACTAAAAACCTTAGCTAGGACTAAAATTAAGAAATATAAACTGTCACCCAAAGAAAGTGACTGATAGTGTCAGTCAAGCCACAGAGTAAACGTTATAGAAATGCAAAGAGTATAATATACCGTGTTCCAAATAGGTGTTGCCGTAGCCGGAACTCAAATCGCCTACAACATTATTCATAATGTATATAATAATACTAGCTTTTGTCCGCGGTTTCACTCGTAAATATATTTCCTGTGATAGCCCATTCGAAACTAGCAAAACTTCCAAAAAATATTATATAAAAGAAGTATTTTTATAATATTATTTAAAGAATAATTATTAATTTAGCTTCAAATGGAATAAAAATGGGTAAAATTAATAGAAGGCAACACCTGAGTTCAATAACTAACAACTCTGCCAACAGACATTAGTATTTTTAAATTAGAGGGTTAGCACAGATTAGGGCACCTATTAATCCTCATTTTTCAATATTTCAGTATTTTTAAAATAACTCGAAAATTAAAGGATATAAAAATAAAAAAAAATGAAAAATAAGCTTTCTAGCATGTAATCTCCAAACGGTTTTCGAATTTTGGTACCTTACGAAAAATGAAATGTTGTCCATTATTTGAAATAAAACATAATTTTAAATTCATGATCATCGATATTTTTATCGACTTTTTAATAATTGGTTTGTACAATATCACCACACTAGTAAAGTCAGACTGACAGCCGTCATGAGCTGTCACCCGCACCATGCTACAGCGCAACTACTATAAGTGTAGTTTGTCGGATTATGTAATTAAAAAAATAATTAAAAACCCATTGGTACGGTACGGATCCCGGGATCAAACCCGTGGTCTGCCTAGTTAATACCAGACGTCTTAACCACTCGGCCACCGACGCACCTTTGCTAAATTTATCTATTATTTATACCAGTACTCAAGTACCGATCGGTAACTTTGTAGACGTTTGTCAATTACCGCAACGTGACTGAAATATCATATATTATATTTTCTTTTCTCCCTACAGGATACTAGTGATGGAGCAATCTACCGGTTTCCTGTCGATATTTCACCATTCGTTCGCGTCCTGGCTGCTAGACGTGAAGCACTGCACTAGACGTTATCTGTGCTCGCCGCACGACGGGCACGCGGCTCTGGCGATGTCCTACACCCTGGAAGCGAAACGGTGAGTGCTTTCTAGGTTCTAAGGTTCCGCTGTCCACCCGCCTGTCACAGGGCTGTATCTTTTAACCCGTAATAGGTAGACACTTGAAACTTTTCATAGAGTGTGTATTTCTATGGCCGCTATAACAACAAGTAATAAAAATTAAAATTAAAAAGGGGGTCGCCATACAAGAAACGTGTTTTTTCCGGCGTTTTTGCTAGATCTTAATGTCAATAATGGCAATACATACACACAAATGTCTAACTAGTATAATTATAATACATACTCTCAAACAACAACAAATAATATGAATCGGCCAAGTGTGAGTCGGACTTGCGCTAATTTGTTCCTGCGCTATAAAGGGGCGTCAAAACTTAGTCTGACCCTATTGATAGTTAAATTTTATTATTAATCTGTTTTACAATGAAACTTACAGATTGAGCGCGCTAGAGATTCACAACTATGTTCTGCATATGACCAATTTAGAGCAACACTTGATGTCGCAGAGGAAAACTAAGCAGACGTGAGTATTCTGCATATTGTATTCTGTTTTTTAGATAACTCGAAATAAAATCAAATCATACAAACATACGCCACCGGCTTCGCACGGGTAGGTACAATACCGCTTACAACAATTTGAAAACCTACACAATACGTAATTAAAATTAATTAAATAAAATAAATAAATGAATTAATCAGTAGTTTCGGAGTGAATTGTGCACAGACAGACAAACTGATTTTTATTAGTGGAAAATATTATGGATTAGCGACATGTTTTCGGCACAAGACCATGGATTGCCCGACCCGAATGTCCGGGCAGGAAATCGTGTAGGTACTGGCTTCCAATTGGCCATGCTAACTTTTTGAACAGGAACGAAGATCTCGAAACCGTTTCGAGATATAAGCTTTCAGTACAATTTCTATTTATCAGATTTTAAATTAGGTCTATACTTTTTAAGATATTCAATAAAAAACAATAACCTTATTTGACCTATGTATGTCATCGGTATGAAAAAAATAACTTTGCCTACAAAAAAGGGTAATCGTCAATCTTTGAGTGATATCTTTATAAATTTATATTTCACGTGTGATTATTTTCTTTGTTATTAGGGCATGACGGGATGAAACACTATTTACTTGCCATTTAAAAAAACTATTAACAATTTAAATAATTATAAACACGAGTATATAAACAAGATCATCATCATCATGGCGTCTTCCGAGCCTTACCTCTTCGCACCGGCATTGTCTCGGGGGGGCAACTACCCTCCGGTGTCTTCTTTAGGCGCACCGCCCGGTGCGACAAGGTGGCTTGCAGCTACCTGATACCTTAGACTTGGGACCCAGTTGGTCCCCCTACTGGGGACTCAACTCGAGGGGTAACTATCTCCCGCGGGAGCGGGCGACCTGCTGCTGGCCTATGGTACGCAGGGGCTATGTCGCGCAGATGCTCGTGTCGGCTGTTGTCGGCGCGGTCGTACATTCGACGCGCCAGCGCGACCACGAACTCTTCTACGCTTGACATTCGCAAGTCCCTGCGTATCGTAGTATTGCGGACGAACCACGGCGCGCGTGTTATTGCGCGCAGTGCCTTGTTCTGCTGGATCTCCAGCTGGTGTTTCCTAGTATTGGACAGGAGACTGTACCACGCCGGCGAGGCATAAGTCAGGCGGGAGCGGACTATATAAACAAGAGTAATTTTTAGGTTAGTCAGCCTTGACTGACGTTTGCTTGACGTTAATTTGATTGACTGTCACTTTTTTATGTATAGTGGCCAAGATTATTTAATTTTGTTCCACTTCTTGTGACGTCACGTTTACTTTTCGCGGGTAAAATTTGTAAAATATATTACAAATAAACGCAATGGATAAAAATAAAAATATCGAAATTAGTATCTTAAAATGGGCTATATTTTCAAAATAAATAAAAAAAAAGTTTATCATAAATATGTAGCATGGCCAATGGACAACATTTCATTTTTCGTAAGGTACCAAAATTCGAAAACCGTTTGGAGATTACATGCTACAAAGCTTATTTTTCATTTTTTTTTCATTTTTTTTATTTTTTATATCCTTTAATTTTCGAGTTATTTTAAAAATACTGAAATATTTAAAAATAAGGATTAATAGGTGCCCTAATCTGTGCTAACCCTCTAATTTAAAAATACTAATGTCTGTTAGCAGAGTTGTTAGTTATTGAACTCAGGTGTTGCCGTCTATTAATTTTTTTATTCCATTTGAAGCTAAATTAATAATTATTCTTTAAATATAATTATAAAAATACTTCTTTTATATAATATTTTTTGGAAGTTTTGCTAGTTTCGAATGTGCTATCACAGGAAATATATTTACGAGTGAAACTGCGGACAAAAGCTAGTATTATTATATACATTATGAATAATGTTGTAGGCGATTTGAGTTCCGGCTACGGCAACACCTATTTGGAACACGGTATATTATACTCTTTGCATTTCTATAACGTATACTCTGTGGCTTGACTGACACTATCTGTCACTTTCTTTGGGTGACAGTTTATATTTCTTAATTTTAGTCCTAGCTAAGGTTTTTGGTTTATAAGTCCTCAGAATTTATAAAAATTCATAATTAAATTAAAAATATAAAAACTCAACCAAAAATAAAATATAAAAATACGTGTAACTTATTTTTTAATATATTTTTAATTAAAGTAATAAAAATGGGTGATTAAAAAAAATTAAATGTTGTCCATTGCTAGAACTGTTATTCATAGTTTTAAGTCTTTACTTCTGTCGGCAGTTCCTATGCCTTATTATTAGTTTTAGATGGTCTTTATTCTTTAATAGCTTTTTTATGGAATTTTAAAGAAATCTCTATCTATCTATCTATCATCACGCCTTTCATCCCGAGAGACAACGACAGGCAGAGTCAATCGATGATATTTGTTACGAACCTAACATACCTCTTTCGCTCTTCTCATCAATTTTTATATTTTTTTTCCAGTGAGACAACATCAGACAAGGAGCCCCTAGATTTACACACACTAGTCCTCCTGTGGGTGCTGGATTCTGGCTGCGACGTGGAGTCTGCACTTAGGAGGGAGACCGACACGTTTAAACTGCTTGAAAGTGATATTAACGAAAATGTAGAGGTGAGCTATATTTCATTTACCACTAGATGCTGCCTCTAATCCTCCGCTCCTATGGGTCGTAGCGTGCCAATTGACCAATTTGGCCAAGGCAACACAGTTATTATGCCAATATTTTTCAAATTTAAATGAAATATTATGTTAAAAAATAAGTGTATAGTATTTTTTCAATGAAACAATAACGGACTGTTTAAAAATGAAAATGTTACACATTCAAATTTTTTCAGCTCTAAAAAGCGGCTATGTTCTGTTGAAGTTATTGTCTGATCGAAATTCCTCATTTTCGACGGTTATTAAAAGTTTTTTTTTTAGGAGATTGAAAATAATTTTGAAGACAAAGACGTGGAGCCGATGTCGGAAGGCAAGTCCATATCTCCAGGTATGTAGAAAGTTGATGACATTTTTGATGTAAAACATTTTAAAAGCGAGCCTTGTGGTAAGACCGACTCGTATGCCGTGACGGAAAACGGCGTCATGACTCCGCCGCCGCTCTCTAGTCGCTTGTGTGTGCGTGGCGCGCATACTTCGTTGTTCCCATGAGTTTGTGTACTGCGTGTGCCTCTATACGGTATACTTAACGCGTCAATTTCAATGTTTTATACCTGCCGGGCGCCCCGTGACGGCTACCTTTTTTATTAATTATTATTTAGATTAAACGCCTGAACTGATTTGGATAAAATAGTAGTTCCAGACATATTGTTACCGCAACCAAATGGACATACCTACATCCAAGCAAACTTTACCTCCTTAGAAAATTTAGTATAGAATGTAGAGGTGCGTCCATATCCGAGTGGTTAAGACGTCTGGCATTAACTGGGCAGACCACGGGTTTGATCCCGGATCCCGGCCATATACCAATGGGTTTTTTATAATTAAAAACTTATGTAGGTAGGTACATAATCCGACAAACCACACTTAGAGGCTTTTCCAGCTAAATATACATCAACAGAACTTGCCACTCGTCAGGTATAACCTCTACAAATAAAAGCGGCAAGAAAAGGGAGACTTGGTCTTCCGCTGGGTACCCTGGGACCGTAATACGGTTTCTGGAGCTGTTAGGCAACCCGTGAAGAAAAAAAAAGAAAATATCGGATGTAATCTAGTGTCTAAATTGAGCTGGGACAATGCACAAATCCACCCAGATTCATTTTGAATGTAGGTATACATTTCCCAAACCAGGAATGTTTGAAATCGGTTTTGTAGTTCCAGAGATGATTCCAAAGACACATCCCAACCAATTAAATTTAGGTCGTTCGGTTATTTAAACCGCAACGACTGAACACATTTGAATAATACAAGTTTCCCAAAACAGGTCAATCGTCCCCCCTCGACACGATAATGCCGGAATTCATCACGGACATGGAGGCTGTCAGCTGGCCGAGAGATGCCCGCGTGCTAAGAGCTCTGCTGGAGTTGACGCGCACTGACGCGACGGTTGAAGATGTGAAGATTGAGGAGGTGGTTGAGACTGGGGTGCTGGTTAAACATGTGAGTTTTGTTTATATTATGTAAGTCAGATCGCAATGCCTATTTTATAATTGTTGCAACCCGCGTCAAAATACTGTGCCGGTGTGAACATCGCACGAGTCCCTGCGCATTTATCATTAGTTGTCGTGCTAATCGCCCCGTCGCAAATCATCGCTAGTGGATATATTCACATCTGGGCGCTAAGACAATGTACAACTAAGCGAATAGAATAGAATATAGAATAGATAACTTTAAATCTATGGAACCGACTGAAATACAACCACGTGACCTAACTAAACTGTCCTTCACTCTGACGATACCAAGGAGGTTATATACTTGCTTGTTTTGAGGTTATGCCCGGTTGTTGTTTTTCGGATTTTTTATTATTTATGTAGTTAAAAATTAAAATGCATAAATTGAGCTTCTTAACATGTAATTGGGTTATAAGTTTCTGCATATAATATTATGATTTAGCGTTCCGAGAGAATATAATACTAGCGTTCGTACATTGGGCTGTACAGTTGTTTGACATGGGCCCTTTTTGAGGTCTCAAAAATAAATATTCAAATCTATACGGATAGCGGAATCTGGTTACTAAACACAAGCCACGCCCATATTGAACACATTTTGTTGAGTTCCGCCCCTTTTATAGGCTTTTTTGTCTTTGGAAAATTAATTTTGACAATTCTAATTTTCTAGTTGTCAGCCGAGGAGCCGGAGAATGAGGAAGTGCCGGAGAAAATCGATGAAGCACCCGTGCCGATGTTGGTCGACCCGACCGCTGTTCACGAGCTGGCTACCCGGGGCGATGACGAATCTCTACAATTACTGCTTAAGGTATACTATCTCTATGTATTATTTCTCGAGGGTATTTTTTATCGGTACGCCATATCTCCCTGAACACTAGACCGCACGCGCTTGAAAATACTCTTTGAGCGCACGCATTGGCTACTGGTGTAGCCCATTCTGGCACTGAATTTTTTTCTTAAATATATTAAACAATTAATAAAATAATATATATATAAGGGCTATAAAATAAGCAAAATATAGATTATACATTATAATTTGAAACAAAAACATATTGTTAGATAAATTAACATCGTTTGGAAGGCTTGTGATCAGAATCTTATTTTCTATTAGGAAAGTAATATCTAACATTGAATTGGTTTTAATTTTAGATATTAACTTATAATCATCTAATTAGGCAAGTAAATCATTCTATTGGCATACATTCTGGACACACAACTCTCTGATGATCGCTAAATATGCGCCTCATACATTTGCTGCACTGTTGTATGAGCACCGCGGGGGTAAGCAGCAGTAAGCACGCTTCTAGTAGGTGCGGGAATAAGTATTCTAGGAATACAGAAAACCGTAACTCACTAAGACCCCAAATAAAAAAAATATACCACAATATTACCATCTGGGCTACATGTAGCCCGCGCGTGTGCTCAAGTAATAATACTTAATCAAAATTAATGTTTGATACGCCATTTTCAAGATTATTTTCCCGTCTGACGACGGAATTAAATGTTTCTTTTAAAATTGGACTAATTTATTTATTTTGTAAATGACGCCATCTATTGGAGATCAGTTGAACTAACGTCTTTCTGTGCCCGTTTCGCTTCTAAACAACTGAATGGATTTTGTTGCGGTTTTCACCATTATCTAGATTGATTCACTAGAAATATTTACGAGTATTTAACATGGACCCGTCACGTTTAGGAGCTGAGAATTAACAGTGGTGAATCAAGACTGGGAAAAAGTTAGCGCCGGCGTGCATTCGCAGACAGCATCATTTAGGAAACTGTTTTTTGGAAATAAATGATCTCAAGTGTATTATCTTGAACTTTGGTAAACAAACTTGAGAGTTAAAAAATACTATTGTTAGTTCTGCAAATATAAAATAGATAAAAAATGTGAATATAACATGTATTTTAAATGACAGCTTATTTAAAAATTACATGCAAAGTTTGTTTACCAAATAAGACAAGTAAAAAAAATACACTTTACTGATGGGCATCTACTAATTCGCTTATTATTTGTTCCTAGCTATCCGCCCTGGTTTGCTCGAAGGGTTTCCGGGATAAAAAGTTACATATGTCACACTCCGGCCCTCAAGCTATCTCTGTGTAAAAAAATCGCATTGCTCTGTATGTTGTGAAAGAAGGACAAAAACACAATGGCGCATTTCTGGTATTAACTCGGCAGACCACGGGTTCGATCCCGGATCCCGGCCATGTACCAATGGGTTTTTTAATTAAATACTTATGTACATAATCCGACAAACCACATTTAGAGGCTTTTCCATCTAAAAATATACCTCAACAGAACGGGCCACTCGCTAGGTATAGCCTCACAAATACGAGAGAGACTTGGTCTTCCGCTGGGTACCCTGGAACCGTAACACGGTTTCAGGAGCTGTAAGGCAACCCGTGAAGAAAAATAAAGGATTAAGATAGGTACCAAAGGAAATTCAGACAAATAATAACGAACACCTTTCCAGCACTACCCCGAACTAGTAAGCGCTCTGGACGCCGGCGGTGGAACTTCCCTGCATTGTGCCGCGAGGGCCGGTCGTGCCGCATGTGCCAGTTTGTTGCTGCAGCGTGGCTCGAAGGCGGACGCGGCCGATGGCGATGGCTGGACGCCGCTGAGGGCTGCCGCTTGGGCTGGGCACACCGAGGTGCGTAGGTTTTTTGGTAGCGGAATTGTAGTATCACCTACATCTTAGGCCGACTTGCACCTTAAACTTTACGCTACCAAAGCGAATTTTAATTAAAAACTTATGTACATAATCAGTCAAACCACACTTAGAGGCTTTTCTAGCCACTCGTTAGGTATAGCCTCACAAATATCATCGGCTAAAAGAGGGAGACTTGGTCTTCCGCTGGGTACCCTGGAACCGTAACACGGTTTCGGTAGCGGTAAGGCAACCCGTGAAAAAAAAAAGAACTTTATGCTAATAAACCAGAGATTAACAACGCATTTGACGGTTGTTAACGATAAATTTTAATTGTGCAAATTAGCCTCAATAGCTACTGACTTTAAGGACCGTTGGTCAAGGTCATCTTAAAACTGTCAAAAATATGGCAAATTTCAGTTAATCCTGGAAAATTGCGTTTATTTATACAACATTTCCTTGCTTTTGCATTTTGGAAACTATGGCTATTTAGAACTCTATAATGAAAATATGGCTCAATACAATTTAAAATAATAATCAACTGTGTGATAAGGAAATGTATAAATAAACTCACCTTTCCAGGATTAACTGAGATTTGCCATATTTTTAAAGATGATCTTGACCAACGGTCCTTAAGTAACACAGTTACACGACAAGATCTTACCATTGTGGGTAAGTTAAGAAGACAATTTTTCGCTCATTGGTCCGTTTCGGTTTTGCGTTTAACGTATGTTTGTGGCAGGTTGTCGAGGTGTTGCTGGAGTTCGGTTGCGAAGTTGACTGCGTGGACTCTGACAACAGAACTGCTTTGAGGTGAGTTAGCCCCAGCGATTTTTCAAGGCGTATGCTGTCTAAATTCGTCAGAAATATGACAATATGATGTAGGAAAGAATTGTGTAGAATAAAATGATCTACAAAAAAGTCCGCGGTAGCATATATATCTATCTCTAATAGATAAGTGGTAATAAGCGTATATGTGGTTTAATTACAGGTGGATTATTTACAGAGAAATTGGGAATAGTTTCTCCCTATACAAATTACGGATATAGGGCTCTTACGCCCAGTTTCTGAAAGGCTTGTCAAAGTTAATCAAAGATTAGTTAATCAACAACTGTCAAAATCCATACATTTTCACGTATTTGACAACTGTTATGTTTACTAATCGTAGATTAACTTTTGATCGACCTTTCAGAAACTGGGGGTTAATGTACCTACACAATTACGCCGATAAAATGGCGTCTCCCCACTTCCGTTTCCATTGTTTTTTAGTGTATATAAAAAACCTAATGGTAAAACTTAAGGGTCCTATATTGGGAATTTTTCTGGGATAAACTATTCCCAATTTCTCTGTAAATAATCCACCTGTGTCACTGTAATTTAGCATATAGTTACTTATTGAATATATCTAAGTGAAATAGCTCTAATTTTTTCAATGGGTTTTATTGAATAGGAAATATGGGTAGTTTAACTTTGCCCCTGCTGTCTCTTTCATAATTTATCACAAAACTCTAAATTTTTTTAAAAGCGCTGTTATACCATTACCCTTCAATTATATATGTCGAATTTTTTGGTAGCTTATTGAAAATTTAAAATAATAATTATTTTATTATTTTTGGCAAATTAAAAAATCGTAAAATATTTATTTTTTGAATTTTCAATAAGCTACAAAAAAAAGCGATATATATAATTGAAGACTAATGGTATAAGAGCGCTTTAAAAAAAATTTAGAGTTTTGTGATACATTTTGAAAGAGACAGAAGGGGCAGAATAATCCTTTATTCTACCACCCATATTTCCTATTAAATAAAACCAATTGAAAATATAACGACTATTTCACTTAGATATATTGAATAAGTAAGTATATGCTAAATTACAGTGACACAGGTGGAGTATTTACAGAGAAATTGGGAATAGTAATATCTCCATACAAATTCCCAGTATAGGACCCTTAATTTAATATATAGGCAAATTAAAAATATCCCACAGAGCGGCTGCCTGGTCCGGCCACATTGCGGTCGTACTTCGCTTGCTGTCGGCGGGAGCTCAAGCCGATCTTCCCGACGCCGAAGGCCGTACGCCGCTCATCGCCGCAGCATACATGGGACATGCTGACATTGTACGCGCGCTGTTGGACGCTGGAGCTTATATAGACCACGCTGATGAAGATGGTACGCTTTATATATATTAAAAGAGGGCTCTAAATTTGCGCTAACTTGTTATTTAGTATGTACAAGGTGATATCTTCTCCTTTTTCTTCCTTTATTATGGCTCCACCAATGTTCATCGGTGATTTTCCAATGTCAAGTATTGCCTTTATAGTGTTTAAAAGCCGTTTAATCGGTATTTAAGATAATCCCGCCGACCTTGATGTGTCTTATTAGTCGTCGACTAATCACAACCATCATAGCACGGAGATTAACCCATCACGTCTCGGCGAGCGCGTTCGTTATTCACCAAGGCGTGACATGGAATCAAGGCGATATCAGCAATAGATAAAATAATTATGTCAAATTGCTTAAGCTTAGTGTTTCAGTGACTTACAGATAACGCACACGCTAAACTGGTGGACCTAGAGATTTAAATACACACACACCTTCACGGCTTTCATACCTTGCGGTGTGGCCAGAGACACAAGTAACAGTGTCCACTTGACATCAGTTGTCCATATTAAACAGAACAGGTGGCAAAGCCGGTTGCTGCCCCTAATGGACCTAAAATGTGTCGCTTCTTTAAGGGTCCTATATTGGGAATTTTTCTGGGATAAACTATTCCCAATTTCTCTGTAAATAATCCTTCTGTGTCACTGTAATTTAGCATATAGTTACTTATTGAATATATCTAAGTGAAATAGCTCTTATTTTTTCAATGGGTTTTATTGAATAGGAAATATGGGTAGTTTAACTTTGCCCCTGCTGTCTCTTTCATAATCTATCACAAAACTCTAATTTTTTTTAAAAGCGCTGTTATACCATTACCCTTCAATTATATATGTCGAATTTTTTGGTAGCTTATTGAAAATTTAAAATAATAATTATTTTATTATTTTTGCCAAATTAAAAAATCATAAATTTTTTTTTTGAATTTTCAATAAGCTACAAAAAAAAGCGATATATATAATTGAAGAATAATGGTATAAGAGCGCTTTAAAAAAAATTTAAAGTTTTGTGATAGATTATGAAAGAGACAGGGGGCAAAATAATCCTTTATTCTACCACCCATATTTCCTATTAAATAAAACCAATTGAAAAAATAACGACTATTTCACTTAGATATATTGAATAAGTAACTATATGCTAAATTACAGTGACACAGGTGGAGTATTTACAGAGAAATTGGGAATAGTAATATCTCCATACAAATTCCCAGTATAGGACCCTTAATAGACGTAAAATATTTATTATTTTTAGAAGAAGTTCGGACGCCGGCTTTGCTTGCCCTCCGAAGCACTTGAATACGCTAGGGGAGTGGTTTTAAGTCTGAGGGTCGTACGCCGCTCATCGCCGCAGTGTACATGGGGCACGCTGACATTGTACGGGCACTGGTGGGCACAAATTAAACTTGTTTATCATAAGAATCTATTATTATGTCTGCTTGAACTATTACTGTCATATCGGGCTTCTGAAATCTCTTTTTTCTTCTTCACGGGTTGCCTTACAGCTCCCGTAACAAATACCATCGGCTAAAAGAGGGAGACTTGGTCTTCCGCTGGGTACCCTGGGACTGATGCCACGGTAAATTTTTGGTTATAATATACATAACTTATGCCTTTTCCAGGTCGCACCGCGTTGTCAGTAGCGTCCCTATGCGCGTCCGGCACGGCGTGTGCTGCGTTGCTGTTGGAGAGAGGCGCAGACGTTAGTAAGGCGGACAGGGAGCGGGCGACGCCTCTTCAGGTGGCCGCTTTTGAAGGACACACGTGAGTCTTTAGTCTGTAGATTAATAATAACTTAATAAAACTCGGGTTCGGTTCCGGGTCCCGACCAACAGGTTTTTTTAATTAAAAACTTAAGTACATAATCCGACAAACCACACTTATAGTTCCTAAAACTTATCTAGCCCGGTGGCTAAAATTGGAACTAATGATACCATATTATTTAAAACTGTTTTTTTTTCCTTTCTAAGTAACTAAGTAAAATGTTAATGTTTTTTCTACGTATTGTTCTTTATATTGAACAAACATTTTTATTGGCAAAACTAAATGCGATAACAGCGACGCTGTTACCAGGCCAGATAAGTTTGTGGAACTATAGAGGCTTTTCCATCTAAATATACCTCAACAGAATTGGCCACTCGTAAGGTTATAGCCTCACTAATACCATCGGCTAAACGAGGGAGACTTGGTCTTCCGCTGGGTACCCTGGAACTGTAACACGGTTTTGGAAGCTGTAAGACAACTCGCGAAGAAGAAAAAAAATTTGTACGGAGTTAATTGTTTTCTCTTTAAAATATGGAACCATAATAAATACCTATTATATTCTGCTGCTATAATATTTTTTTCAATATGAATTCTTAATAAACCCAAAAATTTACAGCGAGATTTGCGAGCTGCTGCTAGAACACGAGTCGGACGTAGAGGCGAGCGACGCGGCGGGCAGGAGCGCGCTGTGGGCAGCCGCGTGTGCCGGTCACGCGGACACGGTGCGCTTGCTGCTGTTCTGGGGGGCGTGTGTCGACAACATGGACGCGGAGGGGCGCACCGTGCTCAGTACGGCGGCCGCGCAGGGTGAGTACAGAGTAGTTAGACGGTGAGAGTCCGTCTTTAAAATCAATGGACAACATTTCATTTTTCGTAAGGTACCAAAATTCGAAAACCGTTTGGAGATTACATGCTAGAAAGCTTATTTTTCATTTATTTTTATTTTTATATCCTTTAATTTTCGAGTTATTTTAAAAATACTGAAATATTGAAAAATGAGGATTAATAGGTGCCCTAATTTGTGCTAACCCTCTAATTTAAAAATACTAATGTCTGTTGGCAGAGTTGTTAGTTATTGAACTCAGGTGTTGCCTTCTATTAATTTTACCCATTTTTATTCCATTTGAAGCTAAATTAATAATTATTCTTTAAATAATATTATAAAAATACTTCTTTTATATAATATTTTTTGGAAGTTTTGCTAGTTTCGAATAGGCTATCACAGGAAATATATTTACGAGTGAAACCGCGGACAAAAGCTAGTATTATTATATACATTATGAATAATGTTGTGGGCGATTTGAGTTCCGGCTACGGCAACACCTATTTGGAACACGGTATATTATACTCTTTGCATTTCTATAACGTTTACTCTGTGGCTTGACTGACACTATCAGTCACTTTCTTTGGGTGACAGTTTATATTTCTTAATTTTAGTCCTAGCTAAGGTTTTTAGTTTATAAGTCCTCAGAATTTATAAAAATTCATAATTAAATTAAAAATATAAAAACTCAACCAAAAATAAAATACAAAAATACGTGTAACTTATTTTTTAATATATTTTTAATTAAAGTAATAAAAATGGGTGATTAAAAAAAATGAAATGTTGTCCATTCAGTGTTGAGACTTTAACATCTGTCAATAAACTTGACGATTTGACCTCTATATTTTGTATAGAAAACTCTCGGGATTGTAGAGCGACGGAGCCGGCACGCTCTTCTTTTTTATTCAATTTAGGTGAAAAAATAAAATTCACGAGTAAAATGCGGACTAAAAACAAAACTCTCAATTAAGAATATCAATATTTTTAAGACCTTTTTTTGTGTGTAATAACTAACTAAAAAGCTTGTGCCGTTTTGGAGAAATTTTGCAAATCATGACGACAATAGTTACACATTGGGGATTTTTTTTGTCTAAAAAGGGTATGTTAAAAACTCATTTATTTTCAATTAAAATAATGTATTGGATCGTTAATAGTTCTTTGGTTATTTTGACTTAAATATCGAATAATTTAGGGATTTTACCGCTGTTAAGGCCTTAAGGCACATTACCCTATCCTTGATCAGAGGAAAAGTTTGTCACTAGCCTTTACATGGAATATGCTCTCTAATCCATTTGAGATGTACCTAATACTCTACAAAATAGTCCGTGGTATATATTATGTGCGTCGGTGGCCGAGTGGATAAAACGTCTGGTATTAACTAGGCAGACACCGGGTTCGATTCCGGATCCCGATCAATGGGTTTTTTATTAAAAACTTATGTACATAATCCGACAAACCACACTTAGAGGCTCTCGTTAGATATAGCCTCACAAATACCATCGGCTAAACGACAATATATATGTTATTTAATTTCAGGTAACGTGGAGGTAGTGAGACAGTTGCTAGATCGCGGCTTGGACGAGCATCATAGAGATAATTCGGGTTGGACGCCATTACATTATGCCGCATTTGAGGGTATACCTACTTTAATTTTATTGTATACCTACTTAGATTTTCGCCCCGGCTTTGTACCGACAATTTTTTTTAAATGTGACAAGAATTTATCCTGAGAAATTTTCCGGATAAAAATTAACCTAAGTTGTTCCGTCCGTTGCTCTGTTTTGACTTAGAAGTAGAACAAACAAAGAAACAAGCACACGTTCGTTTCATCTATCTATCATCACGCCTTTTATCCCAAGAGGGGTAGACAGAGACAATCGAATGACATTTGTTACGATCCTGACATACCTCTTTCGCTTCTTTTATATTGATCGTACCTTTCATGCATGCTCGGCTATTGTGTGTACTTTTAATATTGTACTTTTATTACACCTAGCTTGTCCTCTGCCAGCATTTCCTTTCACTTCAGCCATATAAACCTTTTTAGTCAATCTTTCATCCTTCATTATTTTCCTCATTTTTGTCACCTTCGCTTCAGAACCCTAAAGCAGATTCTAAGTCTAAATAACCACTGTGAACCCTGAAAAGTTTATTCAGCCGTTTCGGTGCCTATTCTAGACACTTCAATTTTCCCTTTTCTCTCTATTTCTCTTGCCCGTCGTCGGTGGCCGAGTGGTTAAGACATCTGGTATTAACTAGGCGGACCGCGGTTTGATCTCAACCAATGTGTTTTTATAATTAAAAATCCGACAAACCACACTTAGAGGCTTTTCCATCTAAATATACCTCAACAGAACTAGCCACTCGTTAGGTATAGCCTCACAAATACCATCGGCAAATAAGCTGTTTCGGGAGCCATAAAATCTTCAAGAATAATTCCGTCGCAGTTCACGAAATTTGTCCCTACTTTATGCCCCATAGCGAGAGCTGAGATGTTAATTCTTAATTTTTTTTTGCCAGGTCACATTGAAGTTTGCGTGGCCCTCTTGGAAGCTGGAGCCAAAGTGGACGAGCCCGAGAACGATGGTAAGGGACCCCTAATGTTGGCTGCGCAGGAGGGGCACGCGCGGCTCATTGAGATACTGATAGACGATTGGAGCGCGCCGGTCGACCAGCACGCGCACGACGGAAAGACAGCTCTGAGGTAAACAAATATTAATAATAATGACTTTATTTCACACCTTTGTATATAGATTTAGTATTAAATTGTATAAACTATGTTATACTATCCGCAATACAAACTGGCGAGTTGGGCCATAAAAGTCACTTATCGTAGAGATGGACCGTGTCGATAAAATATATAATGTTAATGTAATTATTATAAGTTTAAAAGTAATCTTATATTAATTGCGTAATTTGTTTTTAGCTGTAAAATAATTTACCTGCTAAAATAAATTGCCTACTAAATATATAATATATTGTTGTCACCTATTGTCAATTTGAAACTTTTTTTTTTTAATAATTCAATATAGGTACTAACCTAATTATATAATATTTATCTTAATGTATCAATACTGAATTAAAAGTAAATCAATCATATTTATATTCATTGTTTCATTATTTTTATCGACATTACTTTGGTATGCGTAAAACACTACTTGCACAGCACTACGGGTGTGCGTCCCACTCCATAAGACCGTGCAGGTGCGAAAGAGATAGCAAGATTCCGATGATTTATGGCCCGAGTCGCCAGTTCGTATTGCGGATAGTATAGTAAGTATACAGTAACAATTAAAATTAACCCAAGATAACAAATCAGTTCAGCAAGTTATCCAATCATAAATTCTATTAGGAATACAACGTTTACACCCCATTTTACCACCTTAGGGGTAGATTTTCGATAATCCTTCTTTGTGCACCTCTACCCAAAGGAATATACCATCCAATGTTCATATTTATATCTTCAGTGGTTTAGGCTGTACGTTGATTGTCAGTCAGTCAGCGACACGACAGTTTTATATATTTAGATTAATTTAAATTAAATCAATAAAATTAAAAGAAACGAATACAAAAACAATCAAATTAATAAACCACACACATCTTCACGACCTTTATACCTTGCGGTGTGACCAGAGACACCTGCAACAGTGTCTGTCTACTTGATGTGAGTTGTCCATATTGATTAGAACAGGTGGCAAGCCTATCTGTTATTTTTAGAAGAACTGCGAGGAGTCGATTAAGAACATATTCTTAAAGAAAATAGGTGCTTAGCATTTTTTTTGAACGAGTGGGAATTGAACCTGGGTTTCAAAACAATGCTCTACCAATTTTAGGCTAAATATAGTACCCACCTATTATTATGTAGGTACTCAAAACAAAAGAAGTCTATGAGGAATGAGTAAAAATGGCGAACAATTGACGTAGCGGCTAAATTGTCCAGAAGACCCTAGATTCCATCTCGACAACTTACAAATGATTTCATACACAGCAGACGGATTCGTTACCTTTCGATTTTATACAGGCACACCTCTCTCTAACTTTGTCGATCTTGCAGGCTAGCAGCGCTGGAAGGCCACTTTGACGCCGTCAAGATATTGTACGAGCGAGGGGCGGATGTTGACGCGCTTGACGCGGACCGACGCAGCACCCTGTACGTACTGGCGCTGGATAACCGGCTCGCGATGGCCAAGTATCTGATCAGGGAGTGTGGCGCTAGTGTGCACACTAGGGATGTTGAGGTGAGATTACGATGAAGAAAAATGTTTGAAGCTTTTGTTTGTGGCAAGGGCAACGTAACTCGATATTTGTCGATTACAAATGACCACTCGACATATGTCGCACGCTGGGTATCTCTAAAAAAAACATGGCGGATATCGAATGACGTAGCTGTCAACATATCTTTGTGAATAACGCACGCGCCCGCCAAGACGTGATGGGGAATCCAGTTTAATCCTGTCCGTGCTGTGATGGTTGTGATTAGTCGACGACTAATAAGACATATCACAGTCGGCGGGATTATCTTAAATACCGATTAATCAGCTATAAACACTAAAAAGGCTATAATACTTGACATTGGTAAATCACCGATTAACATTGGTGGAGCCATAATACAACAAGAAGAAGAGAATCGGCCCCCTGTACTCACCAAACACAATCCACTTGTCTTGGCCCTTGTATAACCACTGTGTTATCAATAAGCCGGTATAGTGAAGGTGACAGACATAGGACTATAATGAACTCTTGTTTGTCACCTCCATTTTCACTTTCCATCAAGTGGTTGGCGAGTCACATAATATCGTGAAAAATATAAATAAAACACTATGGAAAGGATTTGTAGTTTTTGTATGAATAGCCAGCTAAATATTTAATGTGTATGAATAAAAATGTAATACTGTTCGTTGGTAAGCGCATCCCTTGAGAACGGCTGGACCGATTTGGCTATTTTTTTAAATGTTTATAATAGTCTGAATTAGGTTTTTAGGGAAAGAAAAATTGGAAAATTCGGGAAAAACTCTAAAGTGCTATTTTCTATGGGATTTTTGTATTAACTCAAGACTAGCGAAAATATAGTTAATAATAATATAATTGCTAAACAATTTCAGGGTCGAACACCACTGCACGTGTCAGCTTGGCAAGGACATACGGAGATGGTCAACATTCTAATAAAGATCGGTGAGTTCTGTATATAGGTATCTTCGAAAGACACTAATCAGTTTATTATTTACTTACAGCTCCCGAAAGTATGTTATCGGTCCCTGGGTACCCAGCTGAAGGAAGACAAAGTCTCCCTCTTTTAGCCGATGGTAATGTATCCATACTATCAGAGCTGAACATCAAGTCTAAACCACGACTCTCCACTGTGTGCATGAGACGAATTCTGCAATATTTCGGACACATTGCACAAAGAAAGGGCAACAACCTGGAAAAGCTTGTGGTGATGGGCAGGATGGAGGGAAGAAGACCTCGAGGACGAAGCCCCAAACGATGGTCCGATCAAGACCAGTATTACCACAGTCTTTCATCAGGCAGAGGACCGCAGCCGATGGAAGAAAATAATTGAGGAGAAGCTGATGAGGCGGGGTCACGATCCTCAGCAATAAGGGACCGACTGTGAAGGAGAGATTGTGAGGCTATACCTAACGAGTGGCCAGTTCTGTTTAGGTATATTTAGATGACAATCCTCAAGTGTTACAATTTTCGGATTACGTACAGAAGTTTTTAATTACAAAAAGCCCATTGGTACATGGCAGGGATCGAACCGTTCCTCCTAGTTAAAACAGACGTCTTAACCACTTCTTTTTAACCAAATCTTATCTTCCACACAGGCGGGGCGGCTGTGGACGGTCGCGATCGTTGCGCTCGCACGGCCTTGCACGCGGCCGCTTGGCGAGGTCGATCGTCCGCACTCAAAGCGCTGCTGAAACATGGCGCTACGCCGGGCGCCGTGTGTACCCAGGGTGCCACGCCGTTAGGTAAGTCCTGGGATCGGTTCTTGGTCAGGTCGAACATTCTAAAAACCGCATTTGTGATATATTAATTTCCCTACAAGATTTGCCACGCCTTAGGGGTGGAATTTAAAAAAAAATCCAAAACACGTGTTTTATTAATGTTTCAAGTAAATTTGTCTGGAAAAATATTATTTCCGTCACCCAATTTTTTCCCAAAGGTGCCCACACATTTAAACGATCTTGTACGAACGGTCCTGTGTCCGTTTTCAAATCATCGTGTCTGTGGTCGATTTCGCTGCCGGACAGATCCTAGACTGCTGTCCACACACACACACACACACACACACACACACACAGAGAGAGAGATATTGTGACTGACGTAGATCATCCGGCGGACGGACCGAAAATTTTCAGTGAGATATCCACCGAGTCTGTGGTGGGTTTTAGGGGTTGAATTTGAAATGGAACCATTGTATCTCTTATTGTTTATTTTATACTACAAGTAGGCATCATTTAGATTGACAGATCTATTTTATAAGTACATTTATAAAAATAAAGATGACAAGAGAATTAACAATTTTGAATTATGATCGATAATATAATTGAAAATAAAAATTTAAAAAATTAACCTTTTCGTTTTGGAACTCTACGTACGATTTCTACGGGCTTGCCATCTGTCCTGTTTAATACAGGTTAATTAATAAAGGTCGTGATGTTAATACATTTTTACTATGTATTTGCAGGAATCGCGGCGCAGGAGGGCCACGACGAGTGTGTCATGTGGTTGTTGCAACATGGGGCGGATCCCTTGCAAGCTGATCATTGTGGTGAGAAATGATGACAGCCATGAAAGTGCACTGGCGCTACTTTTACCTCCGACTTGATTCACTATCATTAGTTATGTCATGCGTTAGCTCAGTTCCTGAACGTGATATAGTAATTTCTAATACACATATATATTTTTACCTTCGTCTTGAATTGTAAATAATTATTAGTTTATATAAAAAAAACAAAAAAACGCTTACTGACGCTTTGTCAGTAACGCATACTTGGGGAAACCAAATGAGCCCAAACTCGATGGGGTTACCTCTTTTCGTTACAGAGTTCCACTATCCACCTCCCGGCCCCACCATCAGTTCAGATCGATAATACCAAATTATTGTATTGTCATCCGAGTTATATACAGTTGCAAGTTTCAAATCGACTTCCAAGATTTACATACATATTACAGGTGAAACTAATAAAAAGCGTGTAAAAAACGGTTTTTGCCGTGTCTTTTTTATATATGTACACCGTTATATATGGAACCGTGTTACCGTTCCCAGGGTACACAGCGGAAGACCAAGTCTTTCTCCTTTAGCCGCTTGGCTTCGGGAGCTGTAAGCCAACCCGTGAAGATAAAATGAAAAAAAAAAAAAAACGTATCAACAGACTGGTGAAATATGTTGTCCTGCTAACCACACTGGTTGTTGCAGGGCGTACTCCAGCCAAAGTGGCGTGGCGGGCCGGCCACACCAACATCTGTCGGCTACTAGAGCGGTGGACGGCGCCGTCTGCTCCCGCTCACGTCGACATGCCGGATAGACAGCCGCTACTTAATTGTATGTTTACTTATTTTGGGGTTACAAATTAATCATACATAATCCATACTAATATTACTTTTTCATCTTTTATTATGACTCCACCAATGTTATCGATGATTTGCCAATGTCAAGTATTATGGGTATTGTTCCCGTAAGTCCAGGTAAATATTGTACTGCCTTACGAATTCTATATTGATTTTTAAAGCACCTGCTTGCTAGGACAGTACCAACGAGCGACCTAATTGTTAAGTTAAGCTATCCGGACCGTCGCGTCGTCCACTAGAACATAACTGACGTCCGGCGCGGGAGTGTCCGTTAACTTGCCCCGCGCCCCTATGACCTAATTAATTAGCTGTGCGGTCTAACCGCTATACCTTTATAGTGTAGGTATATGCCGATTAATCGGTATCCAAGATGATCCCGCCGACCGTGATAATATGCCCTATTAATCACTGACTAATCACAACTATCACAGCGCGGACGGGATTAAACTGGATTCCCGCGGGACGCGTGCGTTGGTCGCCGTGACATGACGTATAATCATACTAATATTATAAATTTGAAACTCTGTCTGTCACGGCTAAACCACTGAACCGATTTTGATGGAATTTGATACGGAGAAAGTACATAGACTGCTTCTTTTTAAAAATCCACCTCCTAAGGGATGAAACTTAGTATGGGCCCCACGGGCGAAGCTGGGACGGGAAGCTTGTATCACATATTTTTAGTCGTTTTGGTTGATTTATTCTATGAGTATTTTTCCGTAGTCCTATTCCCATTTACTTTTAAAGTAAAAACTTCTTTATTCGCCGATTTTAGTTAGGATTCGCGACGCGACATGCTCTCAGCACAAATGCCGACCACGAATTGCCCAGCCCGAGTGCCGCTTCCACGTATGCCTGGGTCGTGTATTTTTGGCCGGCAATTCTCGGTCCGGACGTTTTTTAATTGAAAACTTCATTTTTACCTGTCTTATGCCCGCTTGCACCAATGTTAGGAGCGTCCTAAAGTAACGCGTAACCCATTTAGGTTGTCTTAAACACGATAAGAGGATCTTATGTTTATGACGCCGATTTCGTTCATCCTAAAGTTAGACACTCTTTTAAGGTGAAGTGGTCGATGGGAAAATGCACGAGATTCTATCTCGTCCCCCGCGTGGAGGCGTGGCTAGACCCGCACCACGCGCTATATGTGAATAGGGTATATTATCCAGTATTAGACACATTTAGGTATACATTTTAGTTTTTTATTATTTTTTAAAATATTTTTACGATGATGAGGTGATCTTGGCACGCGCACCCGTTCTTTTTACTATAATTACGAATAAAAACGATTTATTCGACCTGGTAGAAAGTGGTACACGTCTGGTTAGCACTGAGTTCTCCCCCGGACTAAGCAAGCAGAACGCATTTATCTAGAATCGTGCGCACGCGAGCTGGATAGAAATAGTACGTGAGTCATATTGAATTTAACGTAAGCGACAATCTGCTTAAAACGCAATTTAAAAAAAATCTTATACAACATAGACAAAATTTTACAATGAAAGGATAGATAACCTATAAAATATTCGTGTACATTTTTGTAATGATACCATCTATATTATAGCCATAAAATTTGATTAAAAAAGTTTTCAGAGGGTATGTAGGATTTTTTTCTATCGAGTAAAATCACAGATATCTAATATACTAGTCAAAGACAGATAGGACACTTCAAAGTTTGCAGTTAGTACCGCTTGTTTCCGCGAAGCGCTAGTGTCGATTCAGTCGATAGTGATGTACGTAAGTATAAGAAGTTTATTAGCTTCTTGATCAGCATCAATCGTGGTCAATAGTGACGTACCACATCAATCAATATATGGATTTTATTATTTTTTCTAATATTTAAAGGTTTGTTGTAAATAAAGTGCATGATTTTTTTAATAACATTATTTATTTTTATTTACAAAATTAAAAATCTGCTTGAAGGATATGCCAAATTACTGTTCTTTAGTTGTCTATATTCTCTGGTTTCTATCCATTTATGAAAGTTTTGTTTATCACTGTTGTGTAGGTACTACGACAGGTTCCACAGTTAAATTTCTTTGATAGTCTTCTGCATAAATATCCTGCAGTATATGCAGACTAATGTACTTTCACTTTACCACTTACACAGCTAACACAGCACTCACGAGAAGACATAGCACTAAACGTTTGCTGTTAAAATTATTATTTATTTCGTTATCTACTCAAGCCCGAAAGCGAGAATATACAAACAAAAATAATACAAAAACTTGTGAAAATACTGAAATAACGACCACAGCAAGTAGTAAACAAAGCGCGGCAAATCACAATGTCTAGGCGACTGATTATTGTGACGTCATTAAAATGAAAGATGGCGGCGGTGCGATACTAGCGCTCGGCGCAAACATAGGAACTAAAACTGTCACAGGCCTGAGTAAAATGTTTCTAATCATATTTTCAATACAATGACAGGATTTGTCATATCCTTAAAATCAATTATTATTTTTTTCAGTTTTGTAAATAGATCAGGTTTTCTGAAAAATTTGATTAAAAATTGGATTTTGATCGCTGACTTCCCCTTAAGCGTGTATTTCCCTATAAAATCCTTGATAAAATGAGCAACAGTGACGATCTTTTTGACTTTTTGGAAGATCTAGAAGGAGTTTTACCCAGATCAAGGATAATAAGGCCCAGACCCGATTTTTTTTACAAATTTATCATAAATTGTAAAAAAAAATCGTAAAAAAATATTATGACGATTTTTTTAAAATATCGCATATTGATAGCATTATAATCCAACCAAATATATGAACGTTTGTAATACCCCACCGATCGGTAATTTTACACAGGTACCGTTATATCTTCCTATTTTTAAATTGCTTTTGTCACTTTTTAACTTTGTACCCTTTGTTTATAGGTAGGTATATACATTTTTTAGGAACAGCAACGGTTTTTTGACAACAATAATATCAAAAATTATGAAATACATAGAATACTACGCATAGAATCACGCAGGTCAGCCAACCGTAAAAGTAAAAATAGATTGATCAATCACTTAGTAACGAAGCTCCTATCGTAGGACGATCCTGGCATTATTAGGTTGGTGCAACCAAAGTTGATACTTAGGACTCTCTTATATTAGGAGAGTCCTTATTAGGAATATCTTTGTGTGACGTTGGTGCAAGCGGGCATTAGTTTAGTTTGAGAATAAAATTACAGACAAACACAGCTAAATGTGTCATAGAAAATAAAAACAGTTAAGAGCGTCAAAGCTAATTTCAGCCAACTCTCCGGACTACAAGCGCCGCAGCGTCCACAGCTCCAACTCCACCAAGTCCAGCTCTAACTTGACGGGCGGGTCCGGGAGGTCGCACGAGGCTAGCGTCGAGCCTGCACACGACGGGCTCACTACTGACAAGGTAAAGTGACAAAATACATAATACATGGGGATAGGGTGATGAGTTGACAGAATTAAGGATGAAAGATGGACTAAAAAGGTTTATATGAAGTGAAAGGAAATGCTGGCAGAGGACAACCTAATGTCCTAAAAATGTATTGATCGATGGAAATATTAAAAGTACACTGAATCGCCGAGCATGTATGAAAGGTATGATGAATATAAAAGAAGCGAAAGAGGTATGTCAGGATCGTAACAAATGGCATTCGATTGTCTCTGCCTACCCCTCTTGGGATAAAAGGCGTGATGATAGATAGTTAGAAACAAAATGTCTCTGTATAACAAAAGCTCTAAGCGATTCAAAAACATTTTCGAGTGGCTTCAATCTCAGTAAAGTAAATTTATATTATAAATATTTCTCCGAGATTCCACATCCGGTCATGACGCCGACCGGACGCGTTTTCGTCATGGCATGATGTGGAATCCGGTTTAATCCCGGCCGCGCTGTGATGGTTGTGATTAGTCAGTGATTAATAAGACATATCACAGTCGGCGGGATAATCTTAGCTACCGATTTATCGGCTTACTATTGCACAAGATTAAACACTGGAGACTGGCAGAAATTGCGACGAAAGTCAGTACTGTTGCTATATATCAAAAGAAGAAGAAGAAGAAATATTTCTCCCTTTTCTCTCTCTCTCTCTTTTCAATCGTTATTAAAATCTTGGCGTTCGTTTCGTTCCTAACACGCTGCTGCATAAGCGCCAACTGTAGGCCTCACTGAAGATTTGAATAGCGCGCGCTTCTCTACTTCCTGTAATATATTTCCGTCGCATTTCACGAAGTCACTC
This sequence comes from Nemapogon koenigi, assembly GCA_963924495.1. Classification (NCBI taxonomy): domain Eukaryota; kingdom Metazoa; phylum Arthropoda; class Insecta; order Lepidoptera; family Tineidae; genus Nemapogon; species Nemapogon koenigi. The sequence continues at coordinate 2,268,187 of OZ004658.1, read as the reverse complement.
CCACCTGTAACCACATACACACACATTTTTCAAGTGAATCTTAAGTGGCGATTCGATAATTTATGGACGAGAATTAGTGAAATTTCAAGTACGCGTCACGGTTAGGCACCTTTCGTTACATGAGAGAGAAGAAAGATGTAACGTAGATAGAAGGATCTAAAGCTTCTTGTACACAGTGGATCATTATGGCCCAGACAAGGCCATTTCCAGTGTGTACAAGGGCTAGAAAATTGTAATTGTTTCAAAATTTTTTTATTTTATTTATTTGTTTGCAGCCGAATCGCGCGAATCTGTCTCTGTCGTTCGCGCAACAAGTGGCAAGATGCGGCCGCGGCAGTCGCCGGCAGAGAGAGCGGGACAACGACATACCCGAACACGAGGTGTTGGAGAAGGATAGCAAACTGAGGTATTTTGAACACGTTATTTAGTAGCAGAAGCCAAATGTATTTTACTAGCTTTTGCGCGGTTTCGTCTGCCTGGAAATGGCATATCGCCTGAGATAGAAAATTGCAACGTTTGATAACATGGCTATACTTAGTTGGCGCTTTATTAAAATATTGAGATTTTGAACTGAAAGCTTATTTTTAAAGAAATAAAATGTGGTCTATTGTACTCAGGAATAGTGTAAAAATTAATACGAATCAATAAAATTTAAGTGTCTGTGATTTCAAAATTATTACCAACTAGCTTTTTTATATTAATTATATATCTATCTATACTATACTATATCATTATAAAGAAGAAAGATTTGTAACTTTGTTTGTAATGAATAGGCTCAGAAACTACTGAGCCGATTTTAAAAATTCTTTCACCATTAGAAAGCTACATTCTTCGTGAGTGACATAGGCTACATTGCATTTTCAAAAAGTTTAGGGATCCTTACTAAAACTCCAATAATGTAACCCAAGGTGTAAAAAGTGACCTAAGAAATTCCTTACATCGCGTGCGCTGCGAAAACTATTGATGATATAGAGGTAGTGGTAGAGGGTAGGGGTAGGGGTAGGGGGTAGGAGTAGAAGTAGAGGTAGGGGTAGGGGTACGGGTAGCGGTGGGGGTAGGGGTAGGGTTAGGGGTAGGGATAAGGGTAGGGATAAGGGTAGGGGGTAGGGGTAGGTATAGGGTTTATTTTATTTTGTTCGTAAATATCCACGGGCGAAGCCGGGGGCGGAATGCTAGTATATAATATTATAGGGAGGTGGATTAAAAAAAGTAGCCTATGTCCTTAGGTTATCAAATTAGAATCAAAAGAGTTACTTTCGCATTTATAATATTAATTACTTATGGAAATGTAAGTGGAATTAAGTATGCCATTATTCCAAGACTAAAGCATAAATCACGGTTGTTAGATTTGTTTTGTCTGTGTGTCTGTCGCCATGTTTGTTTGGTCACAATAGGCGCCGAAAAACGGCTGAAAGGTGAACGTGAAAAATAATATTTACAGGTGAATGACAGGTGACAATTGCGATTCTCGTTACAGTAGTTGCCTCACTACTTTAGGTCAATAAGGGTGATGACGTTTGTTTGGAAATATGTACTTTTAAATTATAACTGTAAATTAGAAAATTTTATATTAGTATTTTCATTAAAAAATCATTTATTTTTCAAATCCCCGCGAAAACGATGATGACGTCACATCTAAAGCTAAACCAACAAAATGATGGTCACAGATTAGATAAAATAACAAGAAAATAATTAACTTAGTCAGTGACAGATTGACATTTAGATGAAAGTGACGTCACTTCCCGTTTGCGGTCACGTGACCGGAAGTATGAATTAAATATTTTTTATTTAGATATTAAAAAAGAAATATTTATTAAACAAATAAATTAACATTATTTTCAGTGATAATACGTTATATAAAAAATATTATTGTGTATTTATTTTCTTTCACACTGTCAACACCCCTTGCTTGTCGCACAATAAAAAAATTAGTATTTTTTGTGCCTGCAGAAGCTACGCGGCGAACGAGAGAGATGCCGATATACGGGGGTACGCGCGCGAGAAGGACAGGTGGCGCGAGGAGCGGCACTGCATGCGGGAGAAGGATAGCTACTGCGGCTACGAGCGAGACAACATGTCCCCGCTGTATGCGTCGCCGCCCCGGAGTCCTATCAGCGATATATGTAGTCCCACGCAGCCGGCTGTCGCTTTTGGTTAGTGCCACTTAAGAGCAAGCTTGTTAGCGCAATGAACTCAGTAAACCGCGCGACTTATTTTGTCGATATCTCTTTAAAAAGTTGTTAGAGATAAAATAATCAAGGATAAGATACGATAGGCCAAGCGTACCAGAAACATGAGAAAGAACGATTTCACAGAATAATCGGTCTTGGGAAAATACACAAAACGGACATATGCTCTTCCAGTATTATACAATAACTGATAGAAATAGCAAATTGTAGTTAATGTTTTCATAAATTATGTGAAATAGTCTATAGGATAAATACGAAAAAATTTTACATTAGTAAATATATTTAGAGAACTCGAGTCGCAAAATCGCTTGAAATTACGCGTGCAATTGATGACTTTCAGGGCTTCATAAAACATACTTAAAATTTCATATTTAAAAAAAACATACTGTGTCAAATATATTTATCTTTCGAAAGCTATTTAAATTTCGAAAATAAGACATAAGTATAGTTATCGCATAATTCAAGAAGCTGTGAAGCATGTACTTTGTATGGGACAAAAGTTATGAGGCGTCTCCTTGCACTTTAGTATCCACTTTTTCCCAGTTATCCATATTAAACAGAAGCCTGTTGGTGCACTTATAGGCCAAGATGTGTCATTGCTTTAACAGACGTAAGAGTCTGTTACTTATAGAAGTGAGGATGTGCCCTCCGAAGCACGAGAAATCGATTATGACACATATTTTTAAAGAAAATTGGTGCTAAGCTTTTTGGCACAAATGTTTTCGAACCTACGAGCGAGGTGCATATGACCCGCTGTATGCGTCGCCCCACGCATCTTTTTACTTGGTACCTATTCTATTTTTTCTATTATGGTTTTGATAATTCCGCCAATGTCAAGTATTATAGACGTCACAGTATCAATATGCCGATTAATCGGTGGCTAAGATGTTCCCGCCGACTGTGATATCACTGACTAATCACAACTATCAGGGCGCGGACGGGATTAAATTGGATTCCCCATCATGTCACGAATGGACGCGTGCGTTGGTCCCTCATCATGACGTAGATGATGATGATCTTGCTTGGTACCTAACAGTGACAGTGTCAATGTTTGCCAGTTGAAGCCAATTGGCCATGCTAACTTTTTAAACAGGTACGAAGATCTCGAAACCGTTTCGAGATATAAGCTTTCAGTACAATTTCTATTTATCAGATTTTAAATTAAGTCTATACTTTTTAAATCAATAAAAAACAATAACTTTCATTTGACCGATGTATGACGTCATCATAAGTAGTATGAAAAAGAAATACCTTTGCCTACAAAAAAGGGTAATCGTCAATCTTTGAGTGACGTCTTTATAAATTTATATTTTACGTGTAATTATTTTCTTTGTTATTAGGACATGACGAGATGAAACACTATTTACTTGCCATTGTAAAAACTATTCAATTTAAATAATTATAAACACGAGTATAATATAAACAAGAGTAATTTTTAGGTTAGTAGACCTTGACTGACGTTTGCTTGACTTTAATTTGATTGACTGTCACTTTTTTATGTGTAGTGGCCAAGATTATAATCCTGTTCCAAATTCTTGTGACGTCAAGTTTACTTTTCGCGGGTAAAATTTGTAAAATATATTAAAAATAGACGCAATGGATAAAAAACAAAAATATCGAAATTAGTTTCTTAAAATGGGCTATATTTTCAAAATAAATTATAAAAAGAGTTTATCATAAATATGTAGCATGGCCAATTTTTGTTTTAGGAATATGTGCTTCAATCCATTTCTCGTGATTCACGGCTACCGCACTTCCTCTATAGATAATAGATATTTACGTCTGTTAAAGAAGAGTGCCACATCTAGTTTCATGTACATCATTAGTGTAGCAACAGGCTTGCCACCTGTTCTGTTTAATATGAACATCTGGCTAAAAGTGGACACTGTCACTAGTACCTCTGGTCACGCCGCAAACTATAAACGCTATGTGTGTGGTAATTCTAAAGAACCCTGTAATTTTGTAAAAATGTTTATTATTTCACATTTTCAGGCTCGCAGCCCCCCAGCCTGACGACTGTTCAGCCGGCGGTGACTGATCAACACTTCAACCGCGACACCCACATGAGGATTATATTGGGGAGGGATTGCAAAGTGCCTGTTGAAAAAAATGAAAGGTGAGTTGTGCTTGATCAGTCGGCAATATTCATTTTACAGACTGCCTAGAAATTTTCACCATAACTTATTAGATGCTTGAACCAATTTAAAAGTGCTTGTTATTGTTAGAATCCTTATGTCATCCCGGGTGAAATGAGGCAAATAAACTGTCAAAATACCATAAAATACGATCACAAGATGTCATTTTGTAACGGTAGTCGTATTTTTTATATAACATTAGTTCTGATTATCTTTGTATTAGCAAATAATTATTAATAAATATTAGCGGAAAAATAGCGCCAAATTGTGAGGCCATTTTTAATTTTTATGTATTAATTCTCTTGAGAAAATCCACAGAATTTGTGTATATATCATGTACGTTTTCAATTTATATTGTAAATACTTATATGTTTTTTGTAAAACAAATGCTTGCTTGTTTGATTATTTTTATTATGTTTTTTTACTAACATATATTTTGAATTTTGGATGTACCTACTTGAGGCGCTATAAGGTATTTTTCGTAAAACGAAACGGAACGGTTTTTTACAACAAGAAACGGTTTCGAGAAACAGTTTCTAAAGCAATGCTTTTTTGGTCCTGATGCATAATGTGTATATCGCAACAGCCCCCTTAGACAATGTACGAACGCTAGTATTCTATTCTCTCGGAACGCTAAATCATAATATTATATGCCGAGACTTCGAGAGACTATATAAATTAAATAAAAAGTATTTTAGTTAAGCCCATAAGAAGCTTAATATATGCATTTTAACTACTTAAATAATAAAAAAATCGAAAAACAACAACTGGGCATAACCTCAAAAAGTTACCTGATGGACCAATTTCTACAATGACTTTGTACTTCAAGGAGTTTGTATACAATATAAACCCCTTGGTTTCTTGTCAGAGTGAAGGACAGTTTAGTTAGGTCACGTGGTTGTATTTCAGTCGTTCCAAACATTTAAAGTTATCTATTCTACATTCTATTCTATTCGTTCAATTGTACATTGTCTAAGCGTTTGTTTGCGTCTGACGCAATAAAACAGTTCTCTTGGTAGTCAGTTATTACAGTGTATACAGCATTATGGTTAAGAACATGAAAACAGTTCTTAAAACGTTTTCGGAAATATTTTTGGTTGAATTTGGAACAAATAAAGACATAGAGTACAAATTTTAATAACTGCGTTCACCGTTCATGCTGTGTACGTGCACTGTAGTCAGAAACCGGTTTTTCTGGGAACTGTTTTTCGTAATGGCAAGAAAGCGTCCGTTCGTTTTATGACAAAAACTGTTTCTTGAAACACTTAATTGAAAATAACGCCCAATACTAATTTAAACGATTGTCTATCTATATGTATGTTGTATCAGCTTTGCTGGCGGGTTTGCTTTTATGATGAAATGTTTAAAGCATTATTATTTGCTAGCCTACACACCTAGGGTGCGTCGGTGGCCGAATGATTAAGATAGCTGGTATTAACTAGGCGGACCACGGGTTCGATCCCGGATCCTGGCCATGGCCAATGGGTTTTTTAACTAAAAACTTATGTACATAATCCGGTTAACCACACTTAGAGGTTTTCCTTTTAAATATACCTCATCAGAACTGGTCACTCGTTAGGTATTGCCTCACAAATACCATCGGCTAAACGAGAGAGTCTTGGTATTTCGCTGGGTTCCCTGCAACCCGTGATGCAATCGACAAACCATTTTGCCGTGAATCGGTAGAATAACTTTGGTAATCACGTCATTGTGTCGCACTCTTTATGAATTGAAGTATACCTGGGTCTTAAATCGTAGTCTAAGCAGCTACAACAAAACAACCCTGGACATATAGCGCCTTATAGTAAATAAAGTTGAGTTTAAATTGTTATCAAATTTACTGCCTTCGCGTCCACTTCAGTATGCGCTGACCTTAAAGGAACCTTATGGACAATGTAGTTCTAAATATACAGGGTATCTCAAAACTCAAGGACAGCAGGTAAGGGATGGATAGGATGAAATTCTGAGACGAAAAGTCCTTTGGCGTTTCGCTATGACGCATCCTTGATAAGTTATTACCTAATTAAGTAAAGAAGAGTAGAGGTAGGAAAATTGTCAGTTTGAAATAAGATCTTTTGTTAAAATTCGACAAAATATCGTTTACTCATAGTATACCCCCTTAGGGGAGTAGATTTACAAATCAAATTTCACCAAAATCGGTGCAGTGGTTTACCCATGGAAAAGTAACAGACAAAGTTACTTTCGCATTTATAATATATTATGGATTAGATTAGATCGAAAAAGGTCAAAAGACTATTTGTCTCTGAATTTCATCCCCTGTCCACCCCTTTTTTTGCTGTACATGACTTTTGAGACAACCTATATATCATCAAGTGAGGTGCAATGGGCTGCTAGGGGTCGCCAGGCGTACTCCCGCTTAGTTGGCAGTCTCGGTCGTGCTAGAGGGAGAATATTTAAGAAGTCTGTTAAGAAGCAACCGTGAGTCAAAGGAATGCATTTGAGGGGTTTAATTTCATACATGGAGATCATACCATTTTCATCCATATGCATACGCTGGGTTTCATACTGGTTCATCCATTTGCAGGCAATGTACTTGTGGCCAAATAAGTCTTATGATCGTACCAATATTGATCGATGGCAATAGAATAGATAGATATATACTTATACGGCCCATATAGTTCAAATGTAAAAAGTAGCATATGTAGCTCCGGCTCTCTAATTATATCTCTGCAATATATTATACCTTTGTTTGACTTTGTTTCCTGTTTCTTTGTCTGTAAAAACAAATTATTCATTTCATTTTTATTCATTCATATTATTATCATATACTCATGCTAAAAATGGAGGCATTCATCTCTAATATTTTGTTTTGGGTATCGTTGATTGTTGACTAAAAACTAATGCTTTATTAATGCTTTAAATATATTGGTTGACGGGGAACAAGAGAATGGAAAAGCACTAATTCATTATGTATAGTGAAAACTAAGGTACGATTTTTATATTTTTATGAAACTAATTTGATTATGTTTGTTTTCTACGACAAAATCTACGTCAACCACGGAAGGGGATTGCTACTTTACCTAAATGAAACTTTGAATATTTATAAAAAAAATATATAATTTTTTTAATTGCTTAAGTTTTACAATAAAAATATAGTATACCTTAGATTTTACTTTACATACCGAAATGTGGTTTTATGCAAAAATGTTTGATAACTGCTTAATTTTTTGATTTTCAAAGAAAAGAAATAATTATTCCAATTTAAAAAAAACACTATGCCATGTTAAATAAATTTAAAAAAAAACAATTTTATTGTGCGACCTGCTTGTTATCTTATTGTTTATAAAAAAAATCATCTTTCCCGGGGAAATGGGATATTTTTCCTGGATAAAAACTAGTCAAATGTGCCACAAAATCACGTCGATTCGTTGCTCCGATTAGACGCGAAAGACATACAAACAAAATAAAAAATGCTACAATGGCGCCCTCATATCAACTAAAATATTTATTTTGTTAATTTTTTAGCAAAAACAAAAGGAACGGCATCGTGACCAACCCCGCCATGCGACTGGTGGCGAACGTTAGAAATGGACTTGGTAAGATTTTTTGGTCTTTATCTATGTGGTTAAGACGTCTGGTATTAACTAGGCAGCCACAGGTTCGATCCCGGAACCCGGCCATGTACCAATGGGTTTTTATCCAAGAGGCTTTTCTATCTAAATATACCTAACAGAACTGGCCAATCGTTAGGTGTAGCCTCACAAATACCATCGGCTAAACGAGGGAGACTTGGTCTTCCTCTGGGTAGCCTGGGACCGTAACACGGTTTCGGGAGGTTACAGCAACCCGTGAAGAGAGAAAAAAATTCAATCGATTCTATCCGTAAAGTAATCGTCTTGAAAAGCGTGATGATAGATTCTTTTATATTCATAATCGGTTTTTTTACAGATAGTGCAGCAGCGAATATACGTCGCACGGGCGTGGCGCTAGCTGCCAGTGCAAGCTCCTCGAACCCTGCCGTTAAGACTAACGCTTTTCAATGGAGGAAGGAGACGCCGCTATAAACTACATACTAAATTCCCAATTGCTATCTCTGTCGTTCTTGATTTTAATGTAGTTTTGTCACATGAAAGTCTTAAGCCTTTAGAGTTATGTGAATTAGAGAGCGGGTGTGAAAAATATTTGAAAATTTAAAATAAAAAACCACTGCCTGGAAAGCAAAAATATTCAAAAAAAATAAAAATAAATATAAGGATAATACCTAGGTATTATCTAACACTTTAAATTCTGTATTTAAAGTTATTTTATATATATATATATATTTAATTTAGCCATCAAACATAGTGAGTAGGTAAACGAGCCATTTTGCCATATTTCTGAACTCGTTTGTTTTACTGGTAGTACCACTGGGCACATCATTGGTCATGATACCACTGTTATTACAAACGAGTGGTACTACGCGGCAGAGCTAAAAATAAGTTATTATTAAAATCTTGTTTCGGGCATATGGCGGAATTTTACCTCCAATTTTGCAACCTAGAGATGTAGCTTATTTATTTCGGTCGCCGCTTTCTGTTGCGAGAAAGGGACACCGATATAAATGTAGTACGAAACGGTACGGCGATCTCGCTCACTCTCATCTGATTATGCAATCACTTGATGAGTGGCAGCGTGTATGAAAATATAATGATTCCAAGTGAAAGTAAGAGACAGCGATATTAATGTCATTTGAAATGGTATACCCGTCTTTTTTACTCTTTGTAACTTTTTTTTTGTAATTAGCATGACGAGAGATTTGTTCTTTTTAAATATATTTAAATTTTTAATACTTTTTGGTGTGTTGAACTGTTTTTAGGTAACGTCATGTAAAAAGAGGAAGGGATAAGTTTCATATATTTCAATGAAGGAGGTGTTTTTGATATTAAAACAGAATGCTATTTTTACGTGACGCGATCTATAAAAAAAAGAAGAATTGAATTGAAAATATTTACCCATTGTATAAAACGGTTGTGCATTAAGTAATATTTGTACTCTATAAAAATGTCTGATTTTTTTTTTATAATGAAGCTACAAAAAAAACCTAAAATGTTGTGAACATATTACGCTTAACACCACGTGGAGTTAGAGTCGCTCGACTGATGTTTAATCTCTTTGTATTTTCTATAATATACGTAAAATGTCGAAAATATTTTGTGATTAGAAATCTAGCATGATAGCGGTAGTTAAAGTTTTACTTAAGGCTTGTGTGGGCCTCAGCGTTGCCAGATTTTTTTCGGGCAAAGCGGGATTTTGACCATTTTAAGTAAAAAAAGTAATTAATCAGTACTTTTCTATTACTTATCATTTTATTTGTGTTTGAAATTAAGTTTACGATGATGAAAGATAGCTATAAATATTTTTAATCTGAAGATTAACTTTTTTTCTTCAATATTTAATGTTTTTATTTTGAGACTGGGACTGAGCCTGTCCCGTTTAATTTTGGGCTAAAAATCGGGACGTCCCGCCAAAATCGAGACGTCTGGCAACGCTGGGTGGGCCTCCAGACTTGGTTGATTTTTCTAAATGTCTGTACGTTTTGATTTCTTTCCGATAGATTTTACGATATATTTGATCTGAACTATTTTTGCCGTGGCACAGAAATGAATTAAGAAAAAAATCAAAGCAGACGGTCATTTAATAGTTCTCTCTTACCAATTTTTTTGTCATAATCAGAATAAGTTTGGGGTTAGAAAAACTAAAGTCCGTCTTTATGTCTTTATGTACTTGAAGGTAAACAAATTTTTCATGACTTTTTATTATGAAAAATTAAATAACTGTTTTAAAAAATATGAATTAACATTTAAAATTGTTAATATAACGTATTTTAAGAATTTTAAATTACATCTCTATTATTTTGTTTGTCGGTATCAATATATCTCCCTTAATATAGTATCAAAGCTAATGTTTGATACGCCATTTTGAACATTTTTTTCCCCTCTAATGACAAAAAATAAAAAGAAAAATCAAAATTATAGAAAATGGACAACATTTCATTTTTTTAATCACCCATTTTTATTACTTTAATTAAAAATATATTAAAAAATAAGTTACACGTATTTTTTTATTTTATTTTTGATTGAATTTTTATATTTTTAATTTAATTATGATTTTTTATAAATTCTGAGGACTTATAAACTAAAAACCTTAGCTAGGACTAAAATTAAGAAATATAAACTGTCACCCAAAGAAAGTGACTGATAGTGTCAGTCAAGCCACAGAGTATACGTTATAGAAATGCAAAGAGTATAATATACCGTGTTCCAAATAGGTGTTGCCGTAGCCGGAATTCAAATCGCCTACAACATTATTCATAATGTATATAATAATACTAGCTTTTGTCCGCGGTTTCACTCGTAAATATATTTCCTGTGATAGCCCATTCGAAACTAGCAAAACTTCCAAAGAATATTATATAAAAGAAGTATTTTTATAATTATATTTAAAGAAAAATTATTAATTTAGCTTCAAATGGAATAAAAATGGGTAAAATTAATAGAAGGCAACACCTGAGGTCAATAACTAACAACTCTGCCAACAGACATTAGTATTTTTAAATTAGAGGGTTAGCACAGATTGGGGCACCTATTAATCCTCATTTTTCAATATTTCAGTATTTTTAAAATAACTCGAAAATTAAAGGATATAAAAAATAAAAAAATGAAAAATAAGCTTTCTAGCATGTAATCTCCAAACGGTTTTCGAATTTTGGTACCTTACGAAAAATGAAATGTTGTCCATTAGACAAATTTATTTATTTTGTAAAAAACGTCATCTATTGGAGATCAGTTGAACTATGACAACAATATTGACACCACTAACGTTGCGAAGTTATTTAAAAAAGACATGCAAAAATTGTTTACTAAATAAGACAACTCTAAAAAAAAACGGCCCGTATATTTATTTCTTTCTTGCACTCTCGATATGTAAGGGACGGCTATAGATGTCCATACAGGTCTTAAGTGGTGGTAGTGGTTTTTAGATTCGGAATTATGTGGTATCTATGCTAAGGGAATTAGAATGTGTGAAGTGAAATTTAAAGTAGTTTGAAAAAAAATGGCGCTAATGTTTCTTTTTTCAAACTACCCACAATGATAGTATATTTTTAAGAAGTAAATGTAACATTATTTACACCCGAGGTGACATAGGTTGTATTATCACTAAGCGGTCCGAGTTGGCGTTGTTAAGGAAGATTCGCGGTGCTTTTTTTATTCTAGTGTTTTCCAGTTTCAAATTAAAGTCAGTTCATTATATACAGCGAAATAGTTACGTCTGTTAAAGAAGTCACACATCTAGGTCCATTAAGTGCAGCGACAGGTTTGCCACCTGTATTCTATGTATAACTATAAATAAGTAGTTCTGTCGGGTCGCGGGAGGGGCAGTCTATGATAGCTGGGCGTGGTGACGAGCCTAGTTCTGTTTAATGAATAAATGGTAAAAATAAAGTCTCTGGCCACACCGCAAGGTTTTAAGGTCGTAAAGATGTGTTTGTGTGTATGGATTGGCTGTGAAGTAATTTGAATGTTTGCGTCCTCATTTTGAGCCAAGAACAACATTAGTGCAAGTGTGGCGACACATATAGTGTCGAAGAAACAGAGTAAGGATGCTAATAAGGTCCTTATTTTGAGGTCAAATCCCTATAGACGTGATGTCATAATATCACGCATTTACATACAATGAAGTGGCGGCACAAATTGGGTTTACAGCAATTTGAATACCTACGTAAATACGTTTATAACTGTTTATCTATCATATATGTATATGCAACCGCGGACTTTTTTGTAGATCGTACGCCATGAAATTCGCTGGGCTAACGTTTCCCCCGACTTGATTCACTTAGGGGGAGTCCGGGAGAGTTGAACCGCTTTTTACATATACCATCATATTTTTTTGTTCATAGAGTTTAGAGAATCGATTATACGTTTTTACGATACCTTATTATAGTATCTACATTTGTGCATAATTGTAATTTAATATAACACGCAGGTATAAATTTTATTTGAATTTTTATAAAAAATGAGATATGAGTCAAGTCTCCCCACCAGCAGGGACACTTGAACCGGGGTATGGGGAGAGTTGACCATACTATTTTGGAAAAAAGAAAAATAATTTTCAGATTGAATCGTAGCTTTATTAAGTTATCTTATACAATAATTAACTTGCTTTTAGTACTCCCAGCAAGGAAAACATAAAAAACTACAAATTTCCATAACAATAAAATTGTAATAAAATGTTCCAAAATAAACAAAACTACAACAATAATCTTTTTAAACAAACATGTTATTAAGTACTTATTTTAGTTTTTTTTTTTATTAACTTATTTCTAATAATTTTGCATAATTTGCTAGTCTCAAAATTATTGTAAATCAACATGAAATCTTTTTAATTTATATCTTTCTCAAATAAACGTTACCTTAACCAAATTACCAAACATTAATTATTAACTCAGATAACATATTACTATCAAACTTTGTAACAATCAGTCTTTATTAACTTTTTTAAAACTATTAAATAATTTCTAATAAATCTTTGATCGGTATCAAATTTATTTTAAATCACATAAAGGTTTTCTAATAGAAGCGCCTTCCTTAATTTCGCGTATGGCATTTTCTAACTCCGTTTTTGTGTATTTTTTTAGTTTGCGTGCATTTTCAGGAGGCTTGTATTGAAAAGGCGTCGTGTAGGAAGGTTCTGTAAATAAACATGGAAAATTAAGACAGAAAAAAAACACTTAAATGATTTATAATTCCTACAAAAGGAGACATGAACCACTGAGCATGTCTCCCGCACCCTCCCTGGTTCAACTCTCCATCTCACACTAGTTTCATATTTAGCTCAAAGCATAGAAAAACCTCCAATCGTAGAGAAAAACTACTCAGCACACCTCAAACTATATTAATCTGGTAATATAATAATAGTAACAAACGTACGTACCTCAATAAACACGACTGCAATCACAAAATTACCTAATTAAAAAAAAAAACACTGCAGCAACAAAAACACGTTTTACATCATCACTGCTAAATAAAAGAGCTTTGATGCAAAATGGCGGCATACTTGTGATTGGCCTCTCGCATGTGACCAATGAACGCATTGACATTCCGTTCGCGCTAAATTTAAATATAATTTTGAAAGATGGTTCAACTCTCCAACCTGGGCAAGTCTCCCGGATTCCCCCTACACTGTTAATGCTCAGCTCCTAAACATGATAGGTCTATGTTTAATACTCTTAAACGTTTCTCGTGAATCAACCTATCTGATAATGAAAACCGCAACAAAATACGTTCAGTAGTTTTTGCGTGAAAGGTCACAGACAGCCTATATATTTTCGCCTGGGCAAAGTTTTCGGACTAAAATATTAGTTCCATTGTTCGCCGCGAGTGTTCCTTGATGACGCTGACTCGAGTCTCCGTTTTCACAGATCCTATATACATAGCCTGATTATATACAAGTAATATATTCTATCTAAAATATATGCTTTATTTTTTATATGAACAACATAGGTATCAACTAGTTGTAATGAAATCGACTGCAATAATTTTTATTTTGTACACAATTTTTTACTTTAAATGTATGTCTTGTGTTTATTATTGTATGTTATGATTGTTGACTAATAATTGTCAAGGAAATGCGTCTCAAAAAAATCTTTCTTTAACTTAATCTAAGATGGCGTCCATGAAACAAAATGGCGTCCAAATTAACGTAAAATGAAACGATTAATATAATTTACGAAAATTGAAAAGATGTTCCTTTAGGTTTTTTAATGTGACTAACTTAGTAAATGCGCAATTAACGTGCTTTATTCATCTTTTTTTAATTAATGGCCAGTAATAAAAAGCATTAAAAAAATTACTCTAAAGTCGCAATATTTGAATCGGTACTAGGCCTATATATAAATGTCTTTTTTAAACAAAATTCAGCAGCAATTTTTCAGTATTAATAATTGAAAACGTACTGATTTATATTTTCATTATAATTTTAAGTACAATGAACACAAAAGAGGTCTGATCTCATAAAAAAATAAAAGTCTAATTTTTAAAGTTCTATATTCGATTTGCATTTAAATAAAAAAAAAAGTTGCATTTATTTTTAATTACTGCCTGATATGAATATATGTTTGCTTCTCTCTCATCTGCTATGGTCATTATACGTGTGAGAGAGAGAGACAAATAGATATAGCAATATATGTTCAATTTCGATTCACGTAAATTCTTCTTATGTCTTAGTATTTAATGAAAAATATGCCATTAACTAGATGTATCCTTTATTTATTAAGATTAATTTTTAATTGTAACGAAAAACATATTATATTATGACTATGTATGTAATATAATATATTAACGAAATTAATGTGAAAAATATTGTAATGTTAAGTAGAATTTTTGAAATTCTCTGTGTGGTAGAAAAAAATAATTAAAATTTAGTATTAATGCCGACAAATACAAATTAAATAACTTCCAGTGATGACAATCCAAAAAAATGTTACTCGAAGCGTCAGGTGAATATAGAAATCATATAAATAATAGCTGTTCACCCGTGGGGCCATACTAACTTTCATCCCCTACTACACCCCCCTTAGGGTTCAAGCTTTTTCCGTATCAAATTTCATCAGAATCGGTTCAGTAGTTTAGCCGTGAAAGGCAGTTACTTTCACTATTACAAAGAAACAACGTTCTATATTGAAAAAAATATTACAAAAATTCTTTCTTCTCCAGACGCTTAATAGGCGCGAATAAGAAACGAATAGTACAAAATTGTATCAATGACTGGATTTAGTAAGACTAAAAATACTAGCGAGCCTTACAGTAGTCTCATATGATGTGTAACATCTGACATCTCACCTTGGTAATAAGCAACATTATCATTATATCCTGAAAACATTAACACTTTATACACAACACTGTAGATTAAGCGCACAGCTGATGCGTTCTCATTCTCTAGTTCCTTTTCTCTTTCTCGTCACACACACGCACACACTGTTGGCTGACAGTACCAACCTCTCTAAAAATGGGTTGGTACCATGTGACGGCCAACTCTACAGGTGCGCGTTCATTGGTCAAATCAAATAGCGCGCGCTTCCCCGGCTTCCTGTTACACACTTCCGTCCCTTTTCACGAAATCACTCCCACTGATTGCAGGAAAGCGAGAGTAAAGATGTTACACATCAAAAATCTTTGATAAGTCATTCTTAGAGGCAGGCAATAACTTTTTGATTGGCCGAAAGAAAGGATCGCGCCCGATTGCCATTCAGTTCGACAAGTTCTTTTTAATATTTATTTTTAAAGATTGGGTTATTTGAACTCACCCTATTATTAAGGGTGCGTGGCTGTCGAATTTTAAATAACCATCGTTTTCAAAACCCTGTGTAATAACAATATGGCTTAATCCCATTTAAAATAATAAACTATCAGCAAATTGAGTTGAAAATATTGTATAAATATACTCATTTTTCTAGAATTCATTGAGAGTTACCATATTTTTGACAGAAGTAAGATGACTGACTGCCAAGGACCCTTATAATAAGACTATTCAAAAAATAACCCAATGTTTTAAATAAAAATATAAGAAAGATTTACATAAAAATAATTTAGTACCAATACATTTCGTTTAATCCAAAGTAAAAAAAAAGTGACGTGACATCTTTCGTGTCGAAAAACGTTTTGTCCCTACAAGAGCCGGCCAAAGAAAGCCGATCCAAGAATGTCCTGCACAAGCAAATTTGCTTGGCCGGACAAAGACAAGTACACAGAATTTGCCCGCACATTGTTGGGCCGGACGTCTCGGCCCGGGCATTCCGTGCCGGTCCTTGTATGGACATAAACGACACGAAAGATGTCACGTCAAATATATGCTCACACCCCTGTTCAGACGGCGCAGCGGTTACACCAGTGGGGTAGCATAATAAAATTAGGTTTTGACTCGAAGGTTAAAAACCAAGGAATGCTCTGGGTGGCCATTGGAACCCGTCGTCGAGTCCTAAGTATGCTCGCCCTACCAATTTGAATTAACTGTCGGCCGATAAGTTAGTCTGTAGGTAATCTGTCTCATAGGTAATATTATTATTGTCTATCGAAAGAAATATGTCAAAATGAATCTTATTGCATGGTAATAAAGGTCTATAGAACCAAATTAATACGCCCAATATGCTACAGTGGGTAGGACGCTTTGATAAAATAAAAAATATAGATACGTTATATATACGTTACGTCCTAACATTTCATAAAAAAATCCGGTCCGTCGCAGCTACCACACGTGACCACACTAATTTAACATCTATAAATATAAGATTTGACTCAATGGCGTACGTGTTCAACGACAGCGTTAATTAATGCGACGGACAATCTATGAGACCGTGGACTCGTAAATTAGGTGTCACAAATCTATATTTTTTTTATTTTATCAAATGGAGGATAGGTCCATAAAAGCGCGCGAGTTTTTATTGATGTTCACATACATGGTCATCGCTGGTTTTATATTTTCATCTTTCAACTTGCGCTAATAAATCTACTTACCCGACAGATGTCATGACGCATGCGTTAGCGCAAGGGATTTTTTAATTGCTTACACGAGGCTATAATATTTTTGGTTTAAAAATTTAATTTGATAAATATTAAGTTGCCAAAGTTATGTTTATTAAAAAAATATTTAAGGGCCTAGTTTTGCAAAGTATATCCAATATTTACCTAACATAGTCTCGAAATAAGTACCTATGAAATGTAAAAAAATAGGCCCTGTGCGTTCAAGAATTGTCATAGAATATAATAATATGGCTACTGGCACAAGAGTCATGACAAACATGTACACGTAATTTGTTAAAATTAAAAACTAAACTGAAGGAAAGCAATAAATAATATTTTTATTGATTTTTGAGTATTTTTTGCATTTTTTTTTGCCATAATAGTTTATGAATTTAACATTTCTTGTATATTTTAGCGTTTATTTATTTATTATGAGCTTTTTTTTTTACAAAATATGTTTTCGTGTGTCGAATATTATTGTGATTTAGAACTTTGTAATACTTATATGAATAGTATGATAGTAAGTGTATGTTGTGAAGAATTGAGAATATATGGAAATATATAATTTCTCTTATATTTATGTGTTTTTTTTTACACAACCAAACGGCAAGATTTATCAGCTAAAGATTTGCGACTAAAGGTACACAACTCGCCACCGTACGGTCCACCGAAACTGACCACAGACTCGTCCAATTCCGGAATGAGAAATTTTCGGTGCGATGCCGGACCAATGTGTTGTGCGACGGCAATTCACAACATTTCATTTTTCGTTAAGTACCAAAATTAAAAATCCGTTTGGAGATCTTCCTTTGCTTAACACGATATACATATTTAATTATTATTTTATTCAGTGGTTTAAGAGATATTTTGAAAAAACTACACTGTGTAACGAGTACCGCTCAAAGCTACTATACTCTCTGCCTTCAAGGGAAACTGGCATTAAAAAGTATTAGTTGTAGTTGTAAAAACCTCAGATCAATTAATTGATCTGAGGTAAAAACAAAACAGGATACAAGGGGACTAGTGATGGAGCCATAACACGAAAAAATAGAATAGAATAGATACAAGGGAATTTAATTTACGTGCTTCTCTAGCCATCTTTGTTGATAAAAGTGAATAAAATTTAATTTTAAATTAATAAACTCAAAAATAAACAATAAGAAACAAAAGAACCATGAACGAACTATTGAACGAATGAAACGAACGAACGCACGCAGCTCATGTCATTTCTTTTTTTTTAATACAGAATGCGCAATATTTAAAAATTAATTTAAGAGTGATAAAGTTAAAATTTTAGAAAAGCAAAAAATACGGGTACCTTAATTTTTCACCTACTTTCATATAAGCTAATAAAATTAGGGTGTTAAAATTTTGAAATGTTGTGGATTATGGTTAGTGAGATGGATACAGAAAGTGGTTGTAAGCACTTGCCGGCAGAAAACCTCTTTTTCGTGTAGTCTGAGCCCCCTCTACAAATTCTTGTAGACGAGTAGGGGTCCAGCGCTTGTCGGTACGCCGCTGAGCCGAATTAGAAGAAAAAAAACCTCTCCTACACATAACATACCTAAACAAACGCAATCACACCTTAAGAGGATCGTGTAGCTCAGCGTACGCAGCGAAATAGATATTTAGAAAATCATATTCTGTCTCAAGCGCGCTCTTCCCACGGGCATCAGTGCGACAGAGAACACTGCAGCTCGTGAGTGTTCGTAGGTATGTTCTTCGTTGAAAATTGCGTTTTGGGGGAAAACGATTTACACCTACTAAACTATAACGAAACCTTATAATTTTGGTGTCAAACGTTTTAGCAGATTATAATCTACGTACGTACGTTTTGCTTTTTTTGAAATTTTGCTTTGTTTCTCAAATACAGACGGTTCATTACGAGCAAGTTATGAACCAAAAAAACCGAGATTTGAGGGGCTTATAACTTTTGACCTAGTACGAATTTTGAAAAAAGGAAAAAATACGTACGTAGTTTTTCATTATGTCAGTAACATATTACAAAATCGTTAAAATTAAATGATATTTAGGGGTAGTAAAACGTTTTCACCGTTTGTATGGACATGGACGCGGTACACTACACTCTTAAATGAGAAAAAAAGAAAACATTTAAAAACACCTTTGCAACAGAAACAACAGCCACGTTTTGTAAACTTTGTTTTATAATATGTAGTGATAACCAGTACAAAACTTAGTTAAGCTAGTATAAGCCATTGTTTGCACCCCTTAATCTCTTCACAATAAGAAACTCGACACCCCCTCACAAGCCTCGTTAGTTCCGCTACTTGCCACGTGGCGCGCTCGTGTCGACACTTGTCACTTGAGACATCCGCGATCATTGAGGATATACCTACTTATTCTTACAATAAGTGCAGGAACAAAACAGTTAGCTGCCTATTTAGGGTTTCGTAGTCAAAGATTAAAACTGAATATTTGGTGGCCGAGTGGTTAAAACGTCTGGTATTAACTAGGCAGAACACCGGGTTCCCAATGGATTTGGGAGGATGGTTTACTTTTAACTTTAAAAAAATAAATCAATTGTTTAGTGTATTAAAAATTAAAGAAAAATTGGGGGGGGGGGGTTGGCACTATGTATACGTACGTACCTACTTATAATTTAGGTTTATATTTATTTCAGATTCCTGAACGTATCAATACTAAATTTCGACAGTTATATGTAACTGAATAACGACGTGACACTGGCAGAAATGTACTTGTCTTAGTACAATTGCCAATCAATAAATAATAAAAAAAAAAAATTTAGGTTCAGGGTGAAACTCTACTAAAGGCCGTTTTCACAGTAGGTACTTGATGCTCCGTCCGCGCTGTGATAGTTGTGATTAGTCAGTTTTTTGGCTTTAATTGTCTACTGCTCTTAAACGGCTATGACGTTTGGAAATATTTACATACCTAAAAATAAATAACACGTTGTACTTTAAACACGTAACAAAGTATATCGAAATTTATTAACATTTTCCTTTATATAATATCGAAAAATATCAATTTCTAATTCATCTCATCATCAGGTCATTGGCGACATTAAGCGCCTTAAGGATTTGAAATTTAAAGTAAGCTACCTGCGTTGTAGCATTTTGCCAGGTCGTTCTTTAGAATAGTGTGTTCTGCGTTCATAATAAAATTCTGTTGCACATTATAACAAATTTTCTTGACCTATTATGAAGGGCAATAAAATTATTATAATGTGCAGCGGAATTAATTAATCTTAAGTACAATATTGTCCAATATTCCATAATACTTATAACATTTACAAATCAGCATATTTAAACCTAGTAGCGCCCTCTATCGACGAGTCCGCTTGTAAAATAATGTCTGTGAGATAATGTAAGACATATCACAGTCGGCGGGAATATCTTAGATACCGATTAATCGGCTATAAACGCTATAATACTTGACATTGGCAAATCATCCACAATGAAAGAAGAATAACTTAGTAACTCAGTTTTTACTTTACATACCCAATTCCGGAAACCACGCTGCTAACAAGCGGCTAATTCTTCTCAGGCCTATTGACTGTCACGAACGAGGCTTCCTAGGGATCCTAGTCACGTGTGTTTGTGCAGCTTTTGAATATACATCAACCAGTCCCGCGAGCATAACCAAAAAAACTAAGAAGACTGAATCGTCAAAGAAACCGGTCTTTTTTGTCTTGCTTTATCTCTATGGAACTTTATATCTTTCTCTTTTTAACTGAGATTTTATCTTTGCAGTGAGATTCATTCTTCTTGGTCATGCTCGTGGGGCTGGGGGGTAACTCTTGACGTACATTTTAATCCTAACCCTAAAACCTGAGTAATGAGTATAATTGCATTAATTGCAACAGTAGCGACAATTTGATTGAAATTTAATTGTGTTAAACAATTAGTTGTCTCATGTGGTACTCGATTTAAATAAAATCGTCACATTTGTTGTCATCGCAACAAAATTAAATTCAGGATTATAGGATTTGAAATTGAAATTTAGAGTAAGCTAGCATTTTGTCACGTTGTTGTTTAGAATAGTGTGTGTTTACGTTCTTGGTGCAGCTACTCTCTATAATATGTTTCCTTGACATTCTACGAAGGTCAGGAAAACCTCTTATATTGTGCAGCTGCACCAATTAATATTTGTACAATATTGTCCAATATTCCATAATACTTATAACATTTACAAATCTGCATATTTAAACCTAGTAGCGCCCTCTATCGACGAGTCCGCTTGTAAAATTAAATTGTTATACCTATCCATACTAATATTAATTAATATATACCTACTAACAAAATTTAAATATTATAATAAAAATACAGGGAACCCCATGTACTCTCTAATCATGAATATGTAGTGATACATACTCACAAGTAGAAAACTTCTCGAAATCACTGTCCTGCGGTAAAGTGCCAAGAAAGCTAGCAGCGTTTGCTCGCTGTATGGCTATGCTAACACGTTGCTCAAGGTATGCTCCAGCCCTCTCATCTCCTGAAATGTCGATTAGACGAGATGATAGTTCCTTATATCATTTCTTTGCTCCGAGAATTATTATGGAATGGTGTTTTTGGCTTTAATTGTCTACTGCTCTTAAACGGCTATGACGTTTGGAAATATTTACATACCTAAAAATAAATAACACGTTGTACTTTAAACACGTAACAAAGTATATCGAAATCAATTAACATTTTCCTTTATATAATATCGAAAAATATCAATTTCTAATTCATCTCATCATCAGGTCATTGGCGACATTAAGCGCCTTAAGGATTTGAAATTTAAAGTAAGCTACCTGCGTTGTAGCATTTTGCCAGGTCGTTCTTTAGAATAGTGTGTTCTGCGTTCATAATAAAATTCTGTTGCACATTATAACAAATTTTCTTGACCTATTATGAAGGGCAATAAAATTATTATAATGTGCAGCGGAATTAATTAATCTTAAGTACAATATTGTCCAATATTCCATAATACTTATAACATTTACAAATCAGCATATTTAAACCTAGTAGCGCCCTCTATCGACGAGTCCGCTTGTAAAATAATGTCTGTGAGATAATGTAAGACATATCACAGTCGGCGGGAATATCTTAGATACCGATTAATCGGCTAT
Source organism: Nemapogon koenigi (assembly GCA_963924495.1). Classification (NCBI taxonomy): domain Eukaryota; kingdom Metazoa; phylum Arthropoda; class Insecta; order Lepidoptera; family Tineidae; genus Nemapogon; species Nemapogon koenigi. Next base: position 2,246,253 of record OZ004658.1, on the reverse strand, counting down.
AAACGCTATAATACTTGACATTGGCAAATCATCCACAATGAAAGAAGAATAACTTAGTAACTCAGTTTTTACTTTACATACCCAATTCCGGAAACCACGCTGCTAACAAGCGGCTAATTCTTCTCAGGCCTATTGACTGTCACGAACGAGGCTTCCTAGGGATCCTAGTCACGTGTGTTTGTGCAGCTTTTGAATATACATCAACCAGTCCCGCGAGCATAACCAAAAAAACTAAGAAGACTGAATCGTCAAAGGAACCGGTCTTTTTTGTCTTGCTTTATGTCTATGGAACTTTATATCTTTCTCTTTTTAACTGAGATTTTATCTTTGCAGTGAGATTCATTCTTCTTGGTCATGCTCGTGGGGCTGGGGGGTAACTCTTGACGTACATTTTAATCCTAACCCTAAAACCTGAGTAATGAGTTTAATTGCATTAATTGCAACAGTAGCGACAATTTGATTGAAATTTAATTGTGTTAAACAATTAGTTGTCTCATGTGGTACTCGATTTAAATAAAATCGTCACATTTGTTGTCATCGCAACAAAATTAAATTCAGGATAGGATTTGAAATTGAAATTTAGAGTAAGCTAGCATTTTGTCACGTTGTTGTTTAGAATAGTGTGTGTTTACGTTCTTGGTGCAGCTACTCTCTATAATATGTTTTCTTGACATTCTACGAAGGTCAGGAAAACCTCTTATATTGTGCAGCTGCACCAATTAATATTTGTACAATATTGTCCAATATTCCATAATACTTATAACATTTACAAATCTGCATATTTAAACCTAGTAGCGCCCTCTATCGACGAGTCCGCTTGTAAAATTAAATTGTTATACCTATCCATACTAATATTAATTAATATATACCTACTAACAAAATTTAAATATTATAATAAAAATACAGGGAACCCCATGTACTCTCTAATCATGAATATGTAGTGATACATACTCACAAGTAGAAAACTTCTCGAAATCACTGTCCTGCGGTAAAGTGCCAAGAAAGCTAGCAGCGTTTGCTCGCTGTATGGCTATGCTAACACGTTGCTCAAGGTATGCTCCAGCCCTCTCATCTCCTGAAATGTCGATTAGACGAGATGATAGTTCCTTATATCATTTCTTTGCTCCGAGAATTATTATGGAATGGTGTTTTTGGCTTTAATTGTCTACTGCTCTTAAACGGCTATGACGTTTGGAAATATTTACATACCTAAAAATAAATAACACGTTGTACTTTAAACACGTAACAAAGTATATCGAAATCAATTAACATTTTCCTTTATATAATATCGAAAAATATCAATTTCTAATTCATCTCATCATCAGGTCATTGGCGACATTAAGCGCCTTAAGGATTTGAAATTTAAAGTAAGCTACCTGCGTTGTAGCATTTTGCCAGGTCGTTCTTTAGAATAGTGTGTTCTGCGTTCATAATAAAATTCTGTTGCACATTATAACAAATTTTCTTGACCTATTATGAAGGGCAATAAAATTATTATAATGTGCAGCGGAATTAATTAATCTTAAGTACAATATTGTCCAATATTCCATAATACTTATAACATTTACAAATCAGCATATTTAAACCTAGTAGCGCCCTCTATCGACGAGTCCGCTTGTAAAATAATGTCTGTGAGATAATGTAAGACATATCACAGTCGGCGGGAATATCTTAGATACCGATTAATCGGCTATAAACGCTATAATACTTGACATTGGCAAATCATCCACAATGAAAGAAGAATAACTTAGTAACTCAGTTTTTACTTTACATACCCAATTCCGGAAACCACGCTGCTAACAAGCGGCTAATTCTTCTCAGGCCTATTGACTGTCACGAACGAGGCTTCCTAGGGATCCTAGTCACGTGTGTTTGTGCAGCTTTTGAATATACATCAACCAGTCCCGCGAGCATAACCAAAAAAACTAAGAAGACTGAATCGTCAAAGGAACCGGTCTTTTTTGTCTTGCTTTATGTCTATGGAACTTTATATCTTTCTCTTTTTAACTGAGATTTTATCTTTGCAGTGAGATTCATTCTTCTTGGTCATGCTCGTGGGGCTGGGGGGTAACTCTTGACGTACATTTTAATCCTAACCCTAAAACCTGAGTAATGAGTTTAATTGCATTAATTGCAACAGTAGCGACAATTTGATTGAAATTTAATTGTGTTAAACAATTAGTTGTCTCATGTGGTACTCGATTTAAATAAAATCGTCACATTTGTTGTCATCGCAACAAAATTAAATTCAGGATAGGATTTGAAATTGAAATTTAGAGTAAGCTAGCATTTTGTCACGTTGTTGTTTAGAATAGTGTGTGTTTACGTTCTTGGTGCAGCTACTCTCTATAATATGTTTTCTTGACATTCTACGAAGGTCAGGAAAACCTCTTATATTGTGCAGCTGCACCAATTAATATTTGTACAATATTGTCCAATATTCCATAATACTTATAACATTTACAAATCTGCATATTTAAACCTAGTAGCGCCCTCTATCGACGAGTCCGCTTGTAAAATTAAATTGTTATACCTATCCATACTAATATTAATTAATATATACCTACTAACAAAATTTAAATATTATAATAAAAATACAGGGAACCCCATGTACTCTCTAATCATGAATATGTAGTGATACATACTCACAAGTAGAAAACTTCTCGAAATCACTGTCCTGCGGTAAAGTGCCAAGAAAGCTAGCAGCGTTTGCTCGCTGTATGGCTATGCTAACACGTTGCTCAAGGTATGCTCCAGCCCTCTCATCTCCTGAAATGTCGATTAGACGAGATGATAGTTCCTTATATCATTTCTTTGCTCCGAGAATTATTATGGAATGGTGTTTTTGGCTTTAATTGTCTACTGCTCTTAAACGGCTATGACGTTTGGAAATATTTACATACCTAAAAATAAATAACACGTTGTACTTTAAACACGTAACAAAGTATATCGAAATCAATTAACATTTTCCTTTATATAATATCGAAAAATATCAATTTCTAATTCATCTCATCATCAGGTCATTGGCGACATTAAGCGCCTTAAGGATTTGAAATTTAAAGTAAGCTACCTGCGTTGTAGCATTTTGCCAGGTCGTTCTTTAGAATAGTGTGTTCTGCGTTCATAATAAAATTCTGTTGCACATTATAACAAATTTTCTTGACCTATTATGAAGGGCAATAAAATTATTATAATGTGCAGCGGAATTAATTAATCTTAAGTACAATATTGTCCAATATTCCATAATACTTATAACATTTACAAATCAGCATATTTAAACCTAGTAGCGCCCTCTATCGACGAGTCCGCTTGTAAAATAATGTCTGTGAGATAATGTAAGACATATCACAGTCGGCGGGAATATCTTAGATACCGATTAATCGGCTATAAACGCTATAATACTTGACATTGGCAAATCATCCACAATGAAAGAAGAATAACTTAGTAACTCAGTTTTTACTTTACATACCCAATTCCGGAAACCACGCTGCTAACAAGCGGCTAATTCTTCTCAGGCCTATTGACTGTCACGAACGAGGCTTCCTAGGGATCCTAGTCACGTGTGTTTGTGCAGCTTTTGAATATACATCAACCAGTCCCGCGAGCATAACCAAAAAAACTAAGAAGACTGAATCGTCAAAGGAACCGGTCTTTTTTGTCTTGCTTTATGTCTATGGAACTTTATATCTTTCTCTTTTTAACTGAGATTTTATCTTTGCAGTGAGATTCATTCTTCTTGGTCATGCTCGTGGGGCTGGGGGGTAACTCTTGACGTACATTTTAATCCTAACCCTAAAACCTGAGTAATGAGTATAATTGCATTAATTGCAACAGTAGCGACAATTTGATTGAAATTTAATTGTGTTAAACAATTAGTTGTCTCATGTGGTACTCGATTTAAATAAAATCGTCACATTTGTTGTCATCGCAACAAAATTAAATTCAGGATAGGATTTGAAATTGAAATTTAGAGTAAGCTAGCATTTTGTCACGTTGTTGTTTAGAATAGTGTGTGTTTACGTTCTTGGTGCAGCTACTCTCTATAATATGTTTTCTTGACATTCTACGAAGGTCAGGAAAACCTCTTATATTGTGCAGCTGCACCAATTAATATTTGTACAATATTGTCCAATATTCCATAATACTTATAACATTTACAAATCTGCATATTTAAACCTAGTAGCGCCCTCTATCGACGAGTCCGCTTGTAAAATTAAATTGTTATACCTATCCATACTAATATTAATTAATATATACCTACTAACAAAATTTAAATATTATAATAAAAATACAGGGAACCCCATGTACTCTCTAATCATGAATATGTAGTGATACATACTCACAAGTAGAAAACTTCTCGAAATCACTGTCCTGCGGTAAAGTGCCAAGAAAGCTAGCAGCGTTTGCTCGCTGTATGGCTATGCTAACACGTTGCTCAAGGTATGCTCCAGCCCTCTCATCTCCTGAAATGTCGATTAGACGAGATGATAGTTCCTTATATCATTTCTTTGCTCCGAGAATTATTATGGAATGGTGTTTTTGGCTTTAATTGTCTACTGCTCTTAAACGGCTATGACGTTTGGAAATATTTACATACCTAAAAATAAATAACACGTTGTACTTTAAACACGTAACAAAGTATATCGAAATCAATTAACATTTTCCTTTATATAATATCGAAAAATATCAATTTCTAATTCATCTCATCATCAGGTCATTGGCGACATTAAGCGCCTTAAGGATTTGAAATTTAAAGTAAGCTACCTGCGTTGTAGCATTTTGCCAGGTCGTTCTTTAGAATAGTGTGTTCTGCGTTCATAATAAAATTCTGTTGCACATTATAACAAATTTTCTTGACCTATTATGAAGGGCAATAAAATTATTATAATGTGCAGCGGAATTAATTAATCTTAAGTACAATATTGTCCAATATTCCATAATACTTATAACATTTACAAATCAGCATATTTAAACCTAGTAGCGCCCTCTATCGACGAGTCCGCTTGTAAAATAATGTCTGTGAGATAATGTAAGACATATCACAGTCGGCGGGAATATCTTAGATACCGATTAATCGGCTATAAACGCTATAATACTTGACATTGGCAAATCATCCACAATGAAAGAAGAATAACTTAGTAACTCAGTTTTTACTTTACATACCCAATTCCGGAAACCACGCTGCTAACAAGCGGCTAATTCTTCTCAGGCCTATTGACTGTCACGAACGAGGCTTCCTAGGGATCCTAGTCACGTGTGTTTGTGCAGCTTTTGAATATACATCAACCAGTCCCGCGAGCATAACCAAAAAAACTAAGAAGACTGAATCGTCAAAGGAACCGGTCTTTTTTGTCTTGCTTTATGTCTATGGAACTTTATATCTTTCTCTTTTTAACTGAGATTTTATCTTTGCAGTGAGATTCATTCTTCTTGGTCATGCTCGTGGGGCTGGGGGGTAACTCTTGACGTACATTTTAATCCTAACCCTAAAACCTGAGTAATGAGTATAATTGCATTAATTGCAACAGTAGCGACAATTTGATTGAAATTTAATTGTGTTAAACAATTAGTTGTCTCATGTGGTACTCGATTTAAATAAAATCGTCACATTTGTTGTCATCGCAACAAAATTAAATTCAGGATAGGATTTGAAATTGAAATTTAGAGTAAGCTAGCATTTTGTCACGTTGTTGTTTAGAATAGTGTGTGTTTACGTTCTTGGTGCAGCTACTCTCTATAATATGTTTTCTTGACATTCTACGAAGGTCAGGAAAACCTCTTATATTGTGCAGCTGCACCAATTAATATTTGTACAATATTGTCCAATATTCCATAATACTTATAACATTTACAAATCTGCATATTTAAACCTAGTAGCGCCCTCTATCGACGAGTCCGCTTGTAAAATTAAATTGTTATACCTATCCATACTAATATTAATTAATATATACCTACTAACAAAATTTAAATATTATAATAAAAATACAGGGAACCCCATGTACTCTCTAATCATGAATATGTAGTGATACATACTCACAAGTAGAAAACTTCTCGAAATCACTGTCCTGCGGTAAAGTGCCAAGAAAGCTAGCAGCGTTTGCTCGCTGTATGGCTATGCTAACACGTTGCTCAAGGTATGCTCCAGCCCTCTCATCTCCTGAAATGTCGATTAGACGAGATGATAGTTCCTTATATCATTTCTTTGCTCCGAGAATTATTATGGAATGGTGTTTTTGGCTTTAATTGTCTACTGCTCTTAAACGGCTATGACGTTTGGAAATATTTACATACCTAAAAATAAATAACACGTTGTACTTTAAACACGTAACAAAGTATATCGAAATCAATTAACATTTTCCTTTATATAATATCGAAAAATATCAATTTCTAATTCATCTCATCATCAGGTCATTGGCGACATTAAGCGCCTTAAGGATTTGAAATTTAAAGTAAGCTACCTGCGTTGTAGCATTTTGCCAGGTCGTTCTTTAGAATAGTGTGTTCTGCGTTCATAATAAAATTCTGTTGCACATTATAACAAATTTTCTTGACCTATTATGAAGGGCAATAAAATTATTATAATGTGCAGCGGAATTAATTAATCTTAAGTACAATATTGTCCAATATTCCATAATACTTATAACATTTACAAATCAGCATATTTAAACCTAGTAGCGCCCTCTATCGACGAGTCCGCTTGTAAAATAATGTCTGTGAGATAATGTAAGACATATCACAGTCGGCGGGAATATCTTAGATACCGATTAATCGGCTATAAACGCTATAATACTTGACATTGGCAAATCATCCACAATGAAAGAAGAATAACTTAGTAACTCAGTTTTTACTTTACATACCCAATTCCGGAAACCACGCTGCTAACAAGCGGCTAATTCTTCTCAGGCCTATTGACTGTCACGAACGAGGCTTCCTAGGGATCCTAGTCACGTGTGTTTGTGCAGCTTTTGAATATACATCAACCAGTCCCGCGAGCATAACCAAAAAAACTAAGAAGACTGAATCGTCAAAGGAACCGGTCTTTTTTGTCTTGCTTTATGTCTATGGAACTTTATATCTTTCTCTTTTTAACTGAGATTTTATCTTTGCAGTGAGATTCATTCTTCTTGGTCATGCTCGTGGGGCTGGGGGGTAACTCTTGACGTACATTTTAATCCTAACCCTAAAACCTGAGTAATGAGTATAATTGCATTAATTGCAACAGTAGCGACAATTTGATTGAAATTTAATTGTGTTAAACAATTAGTTGTCTCATGTGGTACTCGATTTAAATAAAATCGTCACATTTGTTGTCATCGCAACAAAATTAAATTCAGGATAGGATTTGAAATTGAAATTTAGAGTAAGCTAGCATTTTGTCACGTTGTTGTTTAGAATAGTGTGTGTTTACGTTCTTGGTGCAGCTACTCTCTATAATATGTTTTCTTGACATTCTACGAAGGTCAGGAAAACCTCTTATATTGTGCAGCTGCACCAATTAATATTTGTACAATATTGTCCAATATTCCATAATACTTATAACATTTACTAATCTGCATATTTAAACCTAGTAGCGCCCTCTATCGACGAGTCCGCTTGTAAAATTAAATTGTTATACCTATCCATACTAATATTAATTAATATATACCTACTAACAAAATTTAAATATTATAATAAAAATACAGGGAACCCCATGTACTCTCTAATCATGAATATGTAGTGATACATACTCACAAGTAGAAAACTTCTCGAAATCACTGTCCTGCGGTAAAGTGCCAAGAAAGCTAGCAGCGTTTGCTCGCTGTATGGCTATGCTAACACGTTGCTCAAGGTATGCTCCAGCCCTCTCGTCTCCTGAAATGTCGATTAGACGAGATGATAGTTCCTTATATCATTTCTTTGCTCCGAGGCCCCATGGTTGAAACCCCAAACGGCGCAAATAAGTAATATTGTGCAAGGGATGCGTACTTATGCTATTTAAAGTTTTCAGCTGTTGTTGCTGCTGCACTAGCATTATTATAGTGGCCTGGATGTGAGAAGCCGCCAATGTATCGACACAGGTAGCGTCCCAGACCTGTAGACCAGTTGGATGCTGTAAAAGTTCAGGATGCACGTGACGTAACGCTAAAAAATTTTTTTTGGATTCTTTGTACGATAGAGAATATAGATCCGTGGGTTGCGCCCCCTCGAAGGTACCCGCTTCATTGTTCAAATCAACAAAATATGATTTTTATAATGAAAAATGCGTATTTTTTTTTACGTTTGCACGAATAACTTGGAATCTGAGGGTTTTAGGCCAAAATCTCATTAGACAAAAGTTGTTCGCAATAAAAAAATACACAAGATATGTGGGTTTTAATACCCCGTTTTTTTCAATTAACCATGTTGAAATGGCTATTGTTTATAAAAAAAATCGAAGAAATGCAAGAAATTTCTCGAATTTTTTAAAGTTATTAATAATCATCTTAGCTTAACGAAACTTTAGCTTAAGTTACCTCAATATATCATAAGTAAGCCATAAAATTTTCAGGGCGATCGCTCATGCGGCTTTTGTTTAATTGTTATGAGAAGATGGCAGTGCATGAAAGAGTACTCTTAGTTGCAAAATAGCTGGACGCCTGAAAAATTTTTTTTCTGTGCCAAAAAAATTTTGAGAGGTTCCAGGGGGGTCTATTCATCGATTCCAGGTGCTAGAATATTCATTTAAATTTTTTGGGATTTTTAATTTGTTCAAATCAACAAAATATGATTTTTATATGAAAAATGCGTATTTTTTTACGTTTACACGAATAACTTGGAATCTGAGGGTTTTAGGCCAAAATCTCATTTGACAAAAGTTGTTCGCAATAAAAAAATACACAAGATATGTGGGTTTTAATACCCCGTTTTTTTCAATTAACCATGTTGAAATGGCTATTGTTTATAAAAAAATCTAAGAAATGCAAGAAATTTCTCGAATTTTTTAAAGTTATTAATAATCATCTTAGCTTAACGAAACTTCAGCTTAAGTTACCTTAATATATCATAAGTAAACCATAAAATTTTCAGGGCGATAAAAAGTAAGCCATCATCATAAGTAAGCCATAAAATAGGTTATAAAATCGAATGAGCGATCGCCCTGAAAATTTTATGGCTTACTTATTATATAATTAATTAATAAGTGATTATACTTACACTAGTAATAACTTTAAAAAATTCGAGAAATTTCTTGCATTTCTTCGATTTTTTTTATAAACAATAGCCATTTCGACATGGTTAATTGAAAAAACGGGGTATTAAAACCCACATATCTTGTGTATTTTTTTATTGCGAACAACTTTTGTCTAATGAGATTTTGGCCTAAAACCCTCAGATTCCAAGTTATTCATGCAAACGTAAAATAAAACGCATTTTTCATTATAAAAATCATATTTTGTCGATTTGAACAATGAAGCGGGTACCTTCGAGGGGGCGCAACCCACGGATCTATATTCTATATCGTACAAAAAATCCGAACAAAATTTTTTTAGCGTTACGTCACGTGCATCCACTCTGAAACAGCATCCGACTGGTCTATAGCGGTCTTCCCTGAGTCCAGGGCACGAGTGTCATACCGTCGGGCCTCTTTCCATCGTCACGTGCTATACCAGGCGGTTCTAATATAGTCGACACGTGGACAGTGGTAAGTACTTAATTACTATAGGTCTGTTCTACTTTATTTTATTGAAGTAGCAAATCTACTAATCGAGCCGACTATTCGGCTACTTATAGTCGGTGACTACTCGGTTAGTCAATAGATCACTAGTTCTTTACCATATACTTTTTTAAAACTTCGATGGTTGGAAGGACAGAACGTTGGACTGAAATCTGTGGGGTAAGCATACTTATTTCCCCGACATCTTTCGTTTCGACTCGAAGGCCAAAAACGACGGGTCCGCAACAAGGACCACCCAAGGAATGCCCCGCTGTCCAACACTAGAAAGTCTAGCAAATTGCTGGGTCGGGCAAAGGCAGTAGATACATGGATTTGCCCAGACATTCCTTGCAATTACATAAAGTTAAGCATCGATTTTATATCTATCTATCTACTATTACGCCTTTTATCCCAGGACGGGTATGCAGAGACAATCGAATGCTAATTGTAACGATCCTGACTTGCATCTTTCGCTTCTTTTATATTCATCATACCTTTCATACATGCTAGGGTATTAAAACCCACATATCTTGTGTATTTTTTTATTGCGAACAACTTTTGTCTAATGAGATTTTGGCCTAAAACCCTCAGATTCCAAGTTATTCATGCAAACGTAAAATAAAACGCATTTTTCATTATAAAAATCATATTTTGTCGATTTGAACAATGAAGCGGGTACCTTCGAGGGGGCGCAACCCACGGATCTATATTCTATATCGTACAAAAAATCCGAACAAAATTTTTTTAGCGTTACGTCACGTGCATCCACTCTGAAACAGCATCCGACTGGTCTATAGCGGTCTTCCCTGAGTCCAGGGCACGAGTGTCATACCGTCGGGCCTCTTTCCATCGTCACGTGCTATACCAGGCGGTTCTAATATAGTCGACACGTGGACAGTGGTAAGTACTTAATTACTATAGGTCTGTTCTACTTTTTTTATTGAAGTATGTAACGTTTTGGGAGCCCTAGGGCTCCTAAACATCACAAGAAGAAGATAGGGGGTGAGATTAGAAGAAGAGATAGAAAGAGAAGTGAGATACCGGGCTAGTTCAGCTCTACAGGGGGGTCGGGCCTACCTACATGTTGCCACTGCAGGATCCTACCAGGAGTATAAATATGAACCCACGATCTATTTTCACACACTATATATTTAGTCACAACACTTGTTCCTAATTTCCATCCGACTGGCAAGCTACATTGTCCTGTCACAGTTCTTCATCTTCTTCCAGGCGTTAGTGAAGTAGTGTCGGCCGTGGTTCTGTCTGTGGAGCCCCGGGCCCGTTGATAGTCTACAACGGCCCGACCGACGCCTCTCGCGCTGTCTTGGAGTCGGGCGGCGCGACGGTAGGTCGCGCGCCCAGAGATGCTGGTCCAGCCCCGCCCCTGGCGTGGCTGGCCCTTTGATCTTCGCAGCCCCACATGTTGACTGCACGCCCTGCCTTGCAGTCCCGGCGTCCATGGAGGTATGGCGCTGTTGCGCCTCGGCGACAGGCTCTCGGCCCTCGCGCCGACCATTGCTCCGGCGACGCGCACCCGCGCTACGCCCTGAGACCACGTCCACCCTGCTCGCGGTCTCGGTCTGTTCTCCCCTGTGATTTTCTTTTCTTCCACCTTCAACATGATCACAGACTTTTTAAATTCACCAACGGCTCGCAGCTCTGTTTACATTACGCCCACCAATCCCTCTGTGACATTTGTTGTCGTAAACATTGCTGCCAGCCGGTGGCTTGGATTACACATTCAGCCTACCGCAGTCGACTGATTATTTACAATAAAATATAACAACCTATTACTATTCTTCCCACGGTTCATCTCTATCCAACTTGGCTGTGCTCACGGCTAGACTTTGTAATGAAATCTATTTTATTTCTAAATCAAATAACGAATTTGAACCCTGTGTGATCGCTTCGCGCCCACAACACCGATATTTATTCTATTCTGTGGCCGCGCCACAGACAAATTCGTTACAACACTCTTTATTAAATAAAACAAAAGAAAAATCGAAAAAAAAAGAAAAAAAAACAACTTTTGTACAGGTTGTTTTATTTTTCCTTGTGCTGCATATTATTCCTCACCTTATTCTACATTTATTTTTCTTTTGTAAGCCAAAAATAACGTTAATAAAAACTTAATCTATAACACGAAAAAAAATTAAAAACTACACACTCTTGTTTTTAACCTATGGCAACCTTAAAAAAAAACTTTACCCCGTTGTCTACTCTATGGTTATTGTTTACATAGAAATAGATGCATGGGAAAAAAAACAAAAGAAATACTATATTTAAAGTATTTACACGTAAAACAACAATAAAAAGTGATTAATCTAAATAAACCTATGTAACTTAAATCTACTGCGCATATTCGACAAAGTTTGAGTGTTCTTTACTCATAATTTGCTTTTTAAAACTTTCCATTTTCCAGGAGACTGTTTACCCCATTTACTTTATATATTTTACTGCAAACTATATGTTTAATTAAGTGGTATATCAGATCATCTGATCTTGATATTGTTTATTAACATACTTACCATTATTATTTTTGTTTCAGGTTAATGTCGCCTCTCATTGAGACTGATACTTGTAGTCATACCTTTTATACATATAAATAAACTATAATTCAAAATACTTGTTTGTGTTGCAAACCATTCACGGATCCCCTCAATCCATACATCTCATCCATTCTTCAGTGTTTATTCTGTACAGTGTAAATAAAATAATTATATGGGTAAAAAGAATAAATTTGTGAAGAAATTCATTCTAGATATAAATATACATAATGTGTGTCTGTTTCTATGTGTGTAATGTGACAATTCCCACCTGTAGTCCTATTCTGAGGACAGTTACAACAAAAACTTAGACATGGAAAGTGGCCATTTCCCAGTGTCCAAGGTTTGCAGCAAGTGGGCATTGTTGGATATGGGTTTAACAACCTTGCACTTGACAAATCCTGGTGCAAGCCTGTTACTGAAAAAGAACCAGAAAAATATATCCCATTTTCTATGTGTATATATTAACTAATCTTAGCAAGTAGTGGAGTGTGTGTGTACAGTTTTAATTGTTACTAATTCTTCAGTTTGCCCAGTGAGTTTGTTTCTCCTTTGTGGTATGAACATTATAGTATGACTTTCTCACACCTATAATAAAAATATAGTTCAAGTTGCTATCCATGTAAAACAAATGTAGGCGAGTATTCTTTGACCAAGCTGATATATTCAGTTTCTCTTAGCCAGAATACAAGCGGGGTAATCTGCCTACCGTGTCGCTTCTAGACTATAAAAACGATTTGTCGGACAAAACCCAGATGAGGACCGATACAAAATTGGTTTACTCCCCCCTTGGCGTGCCTTGACTCCTCGACGTTCATTAACTACGCATTTTCCATGCTTTACTCTCTACTTTCCCCAAGTAACTACACTATCTCGTGGCACTCTTTACTTTGTTCAGTGAAGTTCACTATACCTTCATGCTTTGTCCCTGTTTTCTGTACATTCTCACACTACCTTGCTATATTTTTAAATTCTTCAACTGAATTCACTCTCGCTTCTACCCCAACTTTCTCTGTCTGAAAAAACTTACAACCGATAAACTAACTAAAGTATAAACCCCTACCTAGCAGTGAGCACAAAAATTTAATGTTCCATTACTTACAGTTTGTGCTGCTAGGTTGGATAAAGAATTCCCGGTACCTGTACCCCCTGCCTGGCACCACCAGCTATGAGGACTACTGTACCGCTTCTTCAGCCCTGAAGTAAAAATATGAAAACATATTACAACAAAATCACTATACATCACTCAAAATAAAAGGCAATTAAAACTAAGGGATTTGTTTACACTAACTATAACCTAACTTAAAATCTTAAAACACAATAAACGATCCCTAATTCTGTTGTTCCCAACCACTATGAATAACTTGTCCCTACAGGGCTTTGAGTCAAAAATTTTCTTTACAACTTGATGGTGGTTGACTGCAAAAATTTAATTACGGGTAGTTAACACACAATTTAAAAAAAATCAGTTAATGCTAAAAATAAAATTAACTTTTCCAGCTTCCTGGACTCCCATAGATCCTGCAGGGCATATACTCTGCTAGCAACATGAAATCAAAAACATTATTATTATTAGTCTACTGAAAAATTTAAACTTAGATGCGCACAAAAATTATTTATAAACTGAAAAAGTAGACTCCCATGTAGGCTTAAACTAGGTTATCCTGTTGGGCGCCATTGTAACGTTTTGGGAGCCCTAGGGCTCCTAAACATCACAAGAAGAAGATAGGGGGTGAGATTAGAAGAAGAGATAGAAAGAGAAGTGAGATACCGGGCTAGTTCAGCTCTACAGGGGGGTCGGGCCTACCTACATGTTGCCACTGCAGGATCCTACCAGGAGTATAAATATGAACCCACGATCTATTTTCACACACTATATATTTAGTCACAACACTTGTTCCTAATTTCCATCCGACTGGCAAGCTACATTGTCCTGTCACAGTTCTTCATCTTCTTCCAGGCGTTAGTGAAGTAGTGTCGGCCGTGGTTCTGTCTGTGGAGCCCCGGGCCCGTTGATAGTCTACAACGGCCCGACCGACGCCTCTCGCGCTGTCTTGGAGTCGGGCGGCGCGACGGTAGGTCGCGCGCCCAGAGATGCTGGTCCAGCCCCGCCCCTGGCGTGGCTGGCCCTTTGATCTTCGCAGCCCCACATGTTGACTGCACGCCCTGCCTTGCAGTCCCGGCGTCCATGGAGGTATGGCGCTGTTGCGCCTCGGCGACAGGCTCTCGGCCCTCGCGCCGACCATTGCTCCGGCGACGCGCACCCGCGCTACGCCCTGAGACCACGTCCACCCTGCTCGCGGTCTCGGTCTGTTCTCCCCTGTGATTTTCTTTTCTTCCACCTTCAACATGATCACAGACTTTTTAAATTCACCAACGGCTCGCAGCTCTGTTTACATTACGCCCACCAATCCCTCTGTGACATTTGTTGTCGTAAACATTGCTGCCAGCCGGTGGCTTGGATTACACATTCAGCCTACCGCAGTCGACTGATTATTTACAATAAAATATAACAACCTATTACTATTCTTCCCACGGTTCATCTCTATCCAACTTGGCTGTGCTCACGGCTAGACTTTGTAATGAAATCTATTTTATTTCTAAATCAAATAACGAATTTGAACCCTGTGTGATCGCTTCGCGCCCACAACACCGATATTTATTCTATTCTGTGGCCGCGCCACAGACAAATTCGTTACAAGTAGCAAATCTACTAATCGAGCCGACTATTCGGCTACTTATAGTCGGTGACTACTCGGTTAGTCAATAGATCACTAGTTCTTTACCATATACTTTTTTAAAACTTCGATGGTTGGAAGGACAGAACGTTGGACTGAAATCTGTGGGGTAAGCATACTTATTTCCCCGACATCTTTCGTTTCGACTCGAAGGCCAAAAACGACGGGTCCGCAACAAGGACCACCCAAGGAATGCCCCGCTGTCCAACACTAGAAAGTCTAGCAAATTGCTGGGTCGGGCAAAGGCAGTAGATACATGGATTTGCCCAGACATTCCTTGCAATTACATAAAGTTAAGCATCGATTTTATATCTATCTATCTACTATTACGCCTTTTATCCCAGGACGGGTATGCAGAGACAATCGAATGCTAATTGTAACGATCCTGACTTGCATCTTTCGCTTCTTTTATATTCATCATACCTTTCATACATGCTAGGGTATTAAAACCCACATATCTTGTGTATTTTTTTATTGCGAACAACTTTTGTCTAATGAGATTTTGGCCTAAAACCCTCAGATTCCAAGTTATTCATGCAAACGTAAAATAAAACGCATTTTTCATTATAAAAATCATATTTTGTCGATTTGAACAATGAAGCGGGTACCTTCGAGGGGGCGCAACCCACGGATCTATATTCTATATCGTACAAAAAATCCGAACAAAATTTTTTTAGCGTTACGTCACGTGCATCCACTCTGAAACAGCATCCGACTGGTCTATAGCGGTCTTCCCTGAGTCCAGGGCACGAGTGTCATACCGTCGGGCCTCTTTCCATCGTCACGTGCTATACCAGGCGGTTCTAATATAGTCGACACGTGGACAGTGGTAAGTACTTAATTACTATAGGTCTGTTCTACTTTTTTTATTGAAGTAGCAAATCTACTGATCGAGCCGACTATTCGGCTACTTATAGTCGGTGACTACTCGGTTAGTCAATAGATCACTAGTTCTTTACCATATACTTTTTTAAAACTTCGATGGTTGGAAGGACAGAACGTTGGACTGAAATCTGTGGGGTAAGCATACTTATTTCCCCGACATCTTTCGTTTCGACTCGAAGGCCAAAAACGACGGGTCCGCAACAAGGACCACCCAAGGAATGCCCCGCTGTCCAACACTAGAAAGTCTAGCAAATTGCTGGGTCGGGCAAAGGCAGTAGATACATGGATTTGCCCAGACATTCCTTGCAATTACATAAAGTTAAGCATCGATTTTATATCTATCTATCTACTATTACGCCTTTTATCCCAGGACGGGTATGCAGAGACAATCGAATGCTAATTGTAACGATCCTGACTTGCATCTTTCGCTTCTTTTATATTCATCATACCTTTCATACATGCTAGGCAGCTAGGTAATTGTGTGCACTTTTAACATTTTATTCTGATCGACTTGGCACGCAAAGGGCGTTTTGAAAATAATAATAAATTAAGTAGCCCTACCAGTGGCGAAGAGTCCATACAACCCGATTACTTTCGGCTTTCTTTTACAAAATGGTCAATCAGGTTTACAGACTATTTTATAAAATAGTATCAATACACACCACACATATTTTATTAATCCAAAAGTACTCAGTAAGTAAATTTCGCTAAACACCTAGCAAATATTAGCAACATATGATAATCCGATACAATAGCTAGCAACTTTCTTTTTCATTTGTATTTAAATCAGCGCACGTTTTGTTTTAGCACGCGAAAACTGTCCTATAAATAAGCCAAAGAATTGAAAGAACAAAACAACGAATAAAGAAAAATTTGGAACTTGCAGGATTAGTTGAGTGAGCTATTTTATGTCTTCCCTTCTGAAGTTATTTACCCTTCGCCACTGGTAGCCACAAGGAAGCATGTTATGTCAGACGGTGGACTATACAAACTATGCAACAAAATGGACGGGATCAGCAGGAAAAAGGAAGACAGGTGGCCAAATAGACGGTGGGCTGATGATATAAGATGATGAGCTACCTGCGGTGTAGCTAGCATTTTGTCAGGTTGTTCTTTAGAATAGTGTGTTTTACGTTTTTGGTGCTGCTGCTCTCTATAATATATTTTCTTGACATTCTACGAAGGTCAGGAAAACCTATTATATTGTGCAGCTGCACCAATTAATATTTGTACAATATTGTCCAATATTCCATAATACTTATAACATTTACAAATCGGCATATTTAAACCTAGTAGCGCTCTCTATCGACGAGTCCGCTTGTAAAATTAAATTGTTATACCTATCCATACTAATATTAATTAATATATACCTACTAACAAAATTTAAATATTATAAAAAAAAACACAGGGAAACCCATGTACTCTCTAATCATGAATATGTAGTGATACATACTCACAAGTAGAAAACCTTCTCGAAATCACTATCCTGCGGTAAAGTGCCAAGAAAGCTAGCAGCGTTTGCTCGCTGTATGGCTATGCTAACACGTTGCTCAAGGTATGCTCCAGCCCTCTCGTCTCCTGAAATGTCGATTAGACGAGATGATAGTTCCTTATATCATTTCTTTGCTCCGAGGCCTCACGGACCCATGGTTTCAACCCCAAACACTAGCGTAAATAAGTAATCATGTGCAAGG
This sequence comes from Nemapogon koenigi, assembly GCA_963924495.1. Classification (NCBI taxonomy): domain Eukaryota; kingdom Metazoa; phylum Arthropoda; class Insecta; order Lepidoptera; family Tineidae; genus Nemapogon; species Nemapogon koenigi. Next base: position 2,228,720 of record OZ004658.1, on the reverse strand, counting down.
GATGCGTACTTACGGCGTTTGAGGTTTCAGCTTTTGTTGCTGTTGCACCAGCATTATTAGACGTAGCCTGGACGTAACAAGCCCGTAGTATCGTCCCACACTAACGGTCTTCCCTGCGTCCAGGGCACGAGTGTCATACCGTCACGTGCTATACCAGGCTCTAATATAGCCAGCACGTGGACTGTGGTAAGTACTTAATTACTATAGGTATGTTCTACTTTTTTATTAAAGTAGCAAATTTACTAGTCGAGCCGACTTAACCATAGGTACCTATAGTCGGTAGACCACTAGTCATTTACCATATACTTTTTTCAAACTTCGATGGATGGAAGGACAGAACGTTGGACTGAAATCTGTGGGGTTAGCAAACTTATTACCTCGACATCTTTCGTTTCGACTCGAAGGCCAAAAACAACGGGTCCGCAACAAGGACCCAAGGAATTAAATACAAGAAAAGTGCTTTTGTCGGCGTTTTTTTGCTTGATCTTAATAATGGCAATACATACATACAAACGTTTAACTAGTACAACAAATAATAAAACTGCTAAGTGTGAGTCGGACCCGCGCTAATTTTTTTATTAAACTGTTTAAAAAATGTATTGTAAATATTGTTCGGTGTTACGGAACGCTTCGTGTGCAAGTCCGACTCGCACTTGGCCGGTTGTTTTTTTTAGACATTGTAGCATTGTCAGCATGATGTTAATTTTTTATAATGTTATTACAAGTATAATATAAATATTTACTCTAATTTTATGGTGCGTCACAATGATGATGACATAATAATATTTTACTCCTATCTTATATAATTATTAAATCTAATCTAAACATTAAAAATAACTAAATAAACCAGGTCCGCGTGGAATACTGACTGCATTTCCCCGTTGAATCGCGATGCTGATTCGTTGAGCGAGGAAGGAGCCAGCCCTCTTAGCACCAGAAGAGATTATCAGTCGAGGGGATATGTCTTTAATTAACTTTTTGGCATTTGAACCCCATACCACGGACCTAGAGTTTCTACACCAAACGACACAAATTGAACTATATTTGTTAGACTCTGCGATTTCCGCCGCAGCTCCAGCTTTGATTGCTGATCCCATACAAGGGCCCGACCTCGCGCCCAGGGATCAGACTCATTCCAGTCTTTTGCCGTTTTCCTGGATTATTCCCGTTGGCTCTATGAGAGCAGGGACTTCTATTGACGCAATTGAAAGCCTACCTGCACTGGAAAGTCCGTGAGTTCCAAATTGATCGACTTCTTTTCCACACGGACATCTAGGTTCACATCATGTTGAGATTGGTTGGTCATAAGTTCATAATTATTGTACATCTATTACTTATGTGGCTGTCTGTGCACAGCTTATTTTATCCGAATGTACCTACTGGACAATTTTTTTTAAACTTAGTATATACCTATATAGTTTCATAACCCAAATCACGGACTTACAGGGGAAAAATTAAAACTTAGAAATAATGTTTTTAACCCTTATGTGACATATCAAATGAAAGGGCTCGTTATGGAGTACAAATATTTTTTTTATATTTATAAAGTGCATAGTTTAAATTATATTAAAGAAAATAATACGAAAATTGAAAAATATAGGGCCTTTACAGGAAAGTTTCCTTTAGTTTACAGGAAAACCTAAACGAAAATGCTGTCTTAAAGCTCCGATCGAATAAATGGTACGGAATTAGTCAAGCTCTACCAAAACTAGGTTATCGATTTTATCTTATGTCATATTTCAAAAATTTCCACGAGCGGAAAGCTTGTTATACAATTAATATTGTTTGTTTTAAATTGTCAAGTCATCATTATGGGATAATTTCTTAAATGTATGAAACACGAAAATAATACGGTAGTACGATTTGAAGGATTAGTCCAATCAACTAAGTGACTGAGGTATCAAAATGTGTGTGTACTTATGTACGCGCGTTAGAAGTTATTTTTTTTGCATACTTAAAACAAATAAGTTTATTTAGCACGCAAATATAATTAATGGAAATTAAATAGAGTGATTATAAAATACGGTTGCAAAAATCTGAATTCAATTAAATATTTGAATCTTAAAAATGGCTATTAAATTAAAATTAAATGTAGGTACTAAATTGGCTTGCATCGTGCCTGCGTATCGTAAAATTTCACTCTCGGCAACTTCATACTCCCATAACCCCCATAGCCACTTTCCATGGCGATACACATGTCATGGTATCTTCAGAACAATCTGGTTAATTTAATAGATCCTCAACTAATGATGATTAGACAATATTTTAGGAAAACAATAAGATAAAACTATCAATCTATTTTTATAACGTACCTACTTAAATAAAAATAATAATATATTATATTTAAGACGAGATAACATAATAAGTATATATTTATTGCCAAGCACTTACTGATTCGAAATCAGTTCTGAAATTAACTCACAACTAAAACATGTTTTTGTATTTGTTGTTAACGTTAATTGCGGCTTTTATTACATACGTGCATTTACTAAATAACAAAAAGGAAAAACATTGGGCCAAACATGGCGTTCCGTTTCATAGAGGACTTCTCGGATTCGGTGTAACATTTGATTATCTTTTCAAAAACCTAGCAATTTGTGTACATTTGGATGATATTTATAAAAGATATCCCGATGCCAAAGTGATTGCTACTAATAATTTATTGAAAACAACAATTATTGTTAAAGACCTGGATAATGTGCAGCAAATTTTAGCTGGTGACTTTAGCACCTTCAATCACAGAGGAATAGAGATTAATGAAGAAATAGATCTTCTTGCTGACAATATACTTTTCATGAATGGTGTGAGATGGAAGCTAACAAGACAAAAATTCACACCTCTTTTCACTTCAGCAAAACTTCGGAATATGTATTTTATAATGAACAGAAGTGCTCAAGATTACGTAAAGTATCTTAAAGAAAATCCCAACAAAGAGAACGCATTTGATTCTCTAAGCACATTTTGTTCGGCTGCAATTGGAGCATCAGTTTTTGGTGTTGGCACAGAATCTACTATGGAATCGCCGTTTCTTGATATGGCCAGAGACGTGAATGAATCTACCTTATCGAACGACTTAAAGTTCGTAATTAGTGGCGTATCGCCGCGACTCTTTAAGTTATTGAAGATCCAATTCTTTCAAAAATACGAGAAATTCTTCATTGGTGCTATAAAACAAGTGCTTCAAATTAGGCGTCAAGACAAATCCAAAAAACGTCATGATTTTGCTGAGCTCTGTTTAGATGTCCAGAACAATGGTACCATGGTTGACTCTAATACCGGTTACAAAATTGAGCCAACAGATACATTAGTGTCAGCGCAAGCATTTTTCTTTTTCGTAGCTGGAGTTGAACCATCATCCACTACAATGTTTTTTACACTTTTCGAATTGTCCAAAAACCGGAAAGTCATGCAACGTCTGCAAGGGCAAATAGATGAAATTTTTGAAAGGAACAACGGCCAGGTATCCCATGAAGATATTATGGGGTTGGAATATTTGGACCAAGTCTTGGATGAAGCTCTAAGAATCCATCCACCGATTAGTGTAGTTACTAGAAAGAGTACACAAAACGCTGTGCTTACTGTTGGAAATATACCAGTGGAAAAAGATATAATAATGCAAATACCAATATATTCTATACATCATGACCCTAAATTATATCCTGACCCTGAAAAGTTTGATCCTGAGAGATTTTCCCAAGAAGCTAAACTGCAGAGGCAAAACTACAGTCAGCTGGCTTTTGGAGAAGGAAACAGAATGTGCTTAGGTGAGTTATTACTATGTCAGAATCGTGGCATGTTTAGGTCCTTAGTCTCTGTCTACCCCATTGGAATACAGGCATGAGTATATGTATATTAACAAGAGAGATATGTCAGAATGGTGGCATGTGGATATCCTTAGTCTGTGTCTGCCCCATTGGAATACAGGCGTGAGTATATGTATGTTAACAATAGAGATTTATGTCAGGATCATGGCAAGTTGACTGTTTAGGTCCTTAGTCTCTGTCTACTCTACTGAGATACAGGCGTGAGTTTATTAAGAGCGTTTAAGAGTGAATCGTACTTTTGGATCAAAAACTGTACTATTTGAACAGTATAATTTCCATGAAGCACTTGTAGAAATTACCTGTTATTTAGCCACATTATAGAGAATATTGTTATTAAGAATTAAGAAAACTTTTAAATTAATAAAGAATCTTTTAATTATAACAAGATAATTGAGACACTTTAGCTTTTATCATCAAGTTTCAAACTTCAAATATCTGAAATCACTTGCCGATCTCTCAATAAAAAAAAATTTACTATAAATATCCTCAGGAAAATAGTTATCAGTAAATATATTAATATTTTTGTTCTTTTCTTCAGAAATTAAAATCACAATCATATTAAAAAAAGTTAAAATTATAGCATATAAAATTGTAATTTTGTCTATAAATTTCTCACTTCATTTGAAATATAATTATTTATTGTAATGCCGGCACCACACTTCGTTATGCTTATTCGCCCACATAAAACGAAGTGTGGAGGGTCTATTCGGCTATATGTGCCATATGCTTTATTCGCACGCATAACGCATAACGCATACGCTATCCGTCGACTTGTCGGTTTTTGGCACACATCAAAGGACACGAATAAGCCGAATATGCGCGTCGACTGACCACACTTCGTTCACTCATTCGCTCGCTTGCAGCGGTCGTGTTGGGTCGTGTCTCGACGTATAGGTATATTCTCTTTGTCTCGAATACTACTTACCTAGTTCGTTTCTTATGACTTGTGATGATCCAGCAGCGCTTTCTTTTCGTTCCTTTAGTAACTTTGTACTTATACAACAGGTATTATTTATATAAAAATAATAAGCTGCTGCTGTCAACACGTCCATTTTTTTAAAGCAAACAACACACATATTTGGCATGTTCGGCACACAGACACGAAGTGTGGTGGCATGTTCCTTATTCGCCCACATACCAAATATTCTTGCGAATAAGGCGCAGCCGCATAACGCGTAACGCATAACAAAGTGTGGTGCCGGCATAATAGAACAACATCTTCTTAAGAACTTAAGCGTTAAAATTACAATTATAGTATTTTTATAATATTTTTTAAATAGTTTTAAAAAGTTCTATTAAAATCAGCGCGCGATTCATTTAATAAGTAATAAAATAATAAATAAAACAGGGGACCAAAATTGGTTGATCAGACTATAATGACACCGAATACTTTCTATACGCACACAAACACATTCGCTTCCGTGCAGGTGGACACTTGCTGTGAAATATCTAAACATTAAATCCCGACTAGTCAAGAAAGCCTCTTAATATTTTTTTATTATTTTAGGTATACGCTTCGCCCGTTTACAAGTGAAGACTGGTCTAGTTCATATACTAAGAAATTTTGACTTAAAAATTGATGACATTAACATAAAGGCAGAATATAAGAAACACCCAATTCAAATCAGAAGTTGTAATATTGACTTTAATTTTGTTCCTAGAAAGATCTTAGCATCTTAATAGCCATGTAAGCTTTCCGTGCCCCGGCTTTGCCCGTGGAAGTTTATGTTTTTTTTTTCAAATGGGTCCAGTTTTTTTAATACTAATAAAATACGTTTTACTTAATTTATTGGTTTTATGAAACTAAACAACATCATCTACCTTATAGAACCTTACGACCAGGGGTAACTCTTGACAAAAATTTCAATCCTAAATCCTAATCCTAAAATCGTGAGTTTAATTTCGTTGCGATGGCGGCAGTAGCGACAATTTTATTAAAATTGAATTGTGTTTAAATATGTTGTCTAATATGGTACCTACTCTATTCAGCAGTGTCCACATGTAGCGAGTAGTCAAATGATTATAAAAAAATATAATAACGATCTAACAGTAGCAACCATCCCAGCATAATTCATTTCCTTTCAGTACTTATTTATTTTTTAATTAAAGTGGGTACTTACCTTCTTTTTTTTGTTTATGTCTGTTTATTGTATGTATGTTCTGTGGTCTAAATAGGAAATTTATAATTGGCTTTCTTTGGATAATATTGTACCAAAATTCAATTTATAAAATGTGCTGTTAATTTCCTAAATATAGAAAAATAAAAATAAAATAAAATAAAAACTAGATATATGTAGATTCAACTATTCTTTCTTTCTTCACGTGTTACGGTTACAGGGTACCCAACGAAAGACCAAGTTTCCCTCTTTTAGCCGATAGTGTTTTTAAGCTATACATAACGAGTATGAGGGAGGGGGGGGGTTACTATTTTTGGGTGGGTTTACCTTCAACTTAAAAAAATGATTGCTCAATGTACCAAAAATCGGGCTTTCTAGGGTTGTAAGCTTCTTAGGGGAGGCGGAGGTGAAAGTGGAAGTGGAAAAAATTGTAATTTATGATATTTTGAAGTAATAGAAAGTCAAAAATCTTTATTTCAAATACATAAGTACATTCATTCTTATAGTAGACTTTCTTAAAAATACGAACATTACCTACTGGCTTTGGCACCTTTCAAACGATTTCTTAGGGGTTCCAACGCCAAAAACGACGGGTCCGCAACAATGGTCTAAGGAATGCCCGGCTGTCCAACACTAGAATGTCTATCAAATTGCTGGGTCGGGCAAAGCAAAGACAGTACACGTAATTGCCTGGAAATTCTAAGGTTAGGCATTCTAGGGCCCGTCGTGATTCCTTGCAATTACATAGAGTTAAGCATCGATTTTATATCTATCTATCTATTTACTATCACGCCTTTTATCCCAGGAGGGGTAGTCAGAGAAAATCGAATACCAATTGTTACGAACCTGACAATCCTCCTTCGCTTCTTTCTATTATATTCATCATACCTTTTATACATGCTCGGTGATTGTATGCACTTTTAACATTTTCTTCTGTCCTGTCTGTTTTGAAAATAATAATAAATTAAGTACCCACAAGGAAGCATGTGGTGCCAGATGGTGGACTACCTATACAAACTGTGCAACAAAATGGACGGGATCAGCAGGAAAAAGGAAGACAGGTTGGCCAAATAGACGGTGGGCTGATGATATATGATGATGAGCTACCTGCGATGTAGCTAGCATTTTATCAGGTTGTTCTTTAGAATAGTGTGTTCTACATTTTTGGTGCTACTGCTCTCTATAATTTTCTTGACATTTTAGGAATGCAAAGAGAACCTATTATATTGTGCAGCGGCACCAATTAATCTTTGTACAATGTTGTCCAATATTCCATAATACTTATAACATTTTCAAATCTGCATATTTAAACCTAGTAGCGCCCTCTATCGACGAGTCCGCTTGTAAAATAAAACGGAAGAGGCTTGTGATCTCTGGTCAATGAAGGCATGGTAGATGTGTCTTTGTACAGCTTTAGAATATACATCAAGCAGCCCCGCGAGCATGACCAAGAAGACTGAATCGAAGATTGAATCTCAGTTATAAAGAGAAAGATATAAAGTCCCGTAGAGTTAAAGTAAAACAAAAAGGACCGGTTTCCGCTACGATATTTCTTGTCTTGCTTTATTTCTATGGGACTTTATATTTTTCTTTTTCTAACTGAGATTTTACCTTCGCAGTGAGATTCATTTTTAGTGGACATGTTTGTGGGGCTGGGGGGTCAACTCTTGACATACATTTTAATCCTAAATAATTGCGTTAATTCCAACAGTAGCGACAATTTGACAATTTAATTGTATTAAATAATTAATTTCATATTTTAAATTTATTAAAACAATATTAAATAATATATATCTACTTACAAAGTTTAAATATAATTAAAAATGGCTCTCTAATCATGAATATGTAGTGATACATACTCATGTGTAGAAAACCTTCTCGAAATCACTGTACTGCGGTAAAGTGCCAAAAAGGCAAGTAGCGTTTCCTTGCTGTATGGCTATGCTAATACGTTGCCCAAGGTATGCTCCAGCCCTCTTTGTCACCTGAAATGTCGATTAGACGAGATGATAGTTCCTTATATAATTTCTTTGCTCCGAGACCCCACGAACCCAATGGTTTCAACCCCAAACGGCGCAAATAAGTTTCAGCTGTTGTTGCTGCTGCACCAGCATTATTAGACGTAGCCTGGACGTGAGAAGCCGCCTATGTATCGACACAGGTAGTGTCCCACACTAACGGTCTTCCCTGCGTCCAGGGCACGAGTGTCATACCGTCGGGCCTCTTTCCAGTGCTATATCAGGCGGCTCTAATATAGCCGGCACGTAGACAGTGGTAAGTACTTAATTACTATAGGTAGGTTCTACTTTTTATTGCAGTAGCAAATCTACTAGTCGAGCCGACTATTCGGCCACTTATAGTCGGCGACTAACTCGGCTAGTCGGTAAATCACTAGTTCTTTACCATATACTTTTTTTAAACTTCGATGGTTGGAAGGAAGAACGTTGGGCTGACATCTGTGTGTAAGCATACTTATTACCCCGACATCTTTCGTTTCGACTTGAAGGGCAAAAACGACGTGTCCGCAACAAGCACCACCCAAGGAATGCCCGGCTATAGGAATGCCAAGCAAATTGCTGAGTCGGGCAAAGACAGTAGATACATGTATTTACCCGGACATTGTAGGGTTGGGCATTTTCGGGCCGGTCGTCATTCCTTGTAATTACATAAAGTTAAGCATCGATTTTATATCTATCTTTCTACTATCACGCCTTTTATCCTAGTAGGGGTAGGGAGAGACAATCGAATGCTAATTGTTACGATCCTGACATGCCTCTTCGCTTATTTTATATTCATCATACCTTTCATACATGCTCCGTGATTGTGTGCACTTTTAACATTTTCTTCTGTCCTGTCTGTTTTGAAAATAATAATAAATTAAGTAGCCACAAGGAAGCATGTGGTGCCAGACTGTGAACTATACAAACTAGGCAACAAAATGGACGGGATCAGCAGGAAAAAGGAAGACAGGTTGGCCAAATAGACGGTGGGCTGATGATATATGATGATGAGCTATTGAGCTACCTGCACTGTAGCTAGCATTTTGTCAGGTTGTTCTTTAGAATAGTGTGTTTTACGTTCTTGGTACAGCTGATACACGTTATAATAAATTTTCTTGACATTTTAAAACGGTAAAGAGGGTTCTCTTGGCCATCTTAAAATGTCAAGACAATTTATTATAATGTGCAGCTGCACCTATTAATCTTTGTACAATATTGTCCAATATTCCATAATACTTGTAACATTTACAAATCGGCATATTTAAACCTAGTAGCGCCCTCTATCGACGAGTCCGCTTGTAAAATAAAACGGAAGAGGCTTGTGATCTCTGGTCAATGAAGGCATGGTAGATGTGTCTTTGTACAGCTTTAGAATATACATCAAGCAGCCCCGCGAGCATGACCAAGAAGACTGAATTGAAGATTGAATCTCAGTTACAAAGAGAAAGATATAAAAGTTCCGTAGAGTTAAAGTAAAACAAAAAGGATTCGACCGGTTCCCGCTATATATTTTTCTCTTTCTAACTGAGATTTTACCATCATTTCATTCTTAGTGGACATTCCCGTGGGGCTGGGGGGTAACTCTTGACGTACATTTTAATCCTAATCCGAAAACCTGAGTATAATTGCGTTAATTGCAACAGTAGCGACAATTTGACAATTTAATTGTATTAAATAATTAATTTCAAATTTTAAATTTATATTGATCTGGATTAACATATGTCAGGATCGTAACGCATTCGATTGTCTCTGCCTACCCCTCTTGGGACGAAAGGCGTGATGATAGATAGATAGATTCTTTAGAATAGTGTGTTCTACGTTCTTGGTGCTACTGCACTCTATAATACATTTTCATGCCAAGAGTAAACCTATTATATTGTGCAGATGCACCAATTAATATTTGTACAACAATATTGTACAATATTATATAATCCTTATAACATTTACAAATCGGCATATTTAAATCTAGAAGCGCCCTCTATCGACGAGTCCGCACGCAGTCAGCCTGGACGTGAGAAGCCGCCTAAGTATCGACACAGGTAGCGTCCCACACTAACGGTCTTCCCTGCGTCCAGGGCACGAGTGTCATACCGTCGGGCCTCTTTCCAGTGCTATACCAGGCGGCTCTAATGTAGCCGGCACGTAGACAATGGTAAGTACTTAATTACTATAGGTAGGTTCTACTTTTTATTGAAGTAGCAAATCTACTAGTCGAGCTGACTATTCGGCCGCTTATAGTCGGTGACTACTCGGCTAGTCGGTAAATCACTAGTTCTTTACCATATACTTTTTTAAACTTCGATGGTTGGAAGGACGAACTGATATCTGTGTGTAAGCATACTTATTACCCCGACATCTTTCGTTTCGACTTGAAGGCCAAAAACGACGGGTCCGCAACAAGGACCACCCAAGGAATTCCCGGCTATAGGAATGCCAACACTAGAATGCCTAGCAAATTGCTGAGTCGGGCAAAGACAGTAGATACATGGATTTACCCGGACATTGTAGGGTTGGGCATTTTCGGGCTGGTCGTCATTCCTTGTAATTACATAAAGTTAAGCATCGATTTTATATCTATCTTTCTACTATCACGCCTTTTATCCCAGTAGGGGTAGGGAGTAGGGAGAGACAATCGAATGCTAATTGTTACGATCCTGACATGCCTCTTTCGCTTATTTTATATTCATCATACCTTTCATACATGCTCCGTGATTGTGTGCACTTTTAACATTTTCTTCTGTCCTGTCTGTTTTGAAAATAATAATAAATTAAGTAGCCACAAGGAAGCATGTGGTGCCAGACTGTGAACTATACAAACTAGGCAACAAAATGGACGGGATCAGCAGGAAAAAGGAAGACAGGTTGGCCAAATAGACGGTGGCCTGATGATATATGATGATGAGCTATTGAGCTACCTGCGCTGTAGCTAGCATTTTGTCAGGTTGTTCTTTAGAATAGTGTGTTTTACGTCCTTGATACAGCTCCTACACGTTATAATAAATTTTCTTGACATTTTAAGACGGCAAAGAGGGTTCTCTTGGCCTTCTTAAAATATCAAGACAATTTTTTATAATGTGCAGCTGCACCTATTAATCTTTGTACAATATTGTCCAATATTCCATAATACTTGTAACATTTACAAATCTGCATATTTAAACCTAGTAGCGCCCTCTATCGACGAGTCCGCTTGTAAAATAAAACGGAAGAGGCTTGTGATCTCTGGTCAATGAAGGCATGGTAGATGTGTCTTTGTACAGCTTTAGAATATACATCAAGCAGCCCCGCGAGCATGACCAAGAAGACTGAATCGAAGATTGAATCTCAGTTATAAAGAGAAAGATATAAAGTTCCGTAGAGTGAAAGTAAAACAAAAAGGACCGGTTTCCGCTACGATATTTCTTGTCTTGCTTTATTTCTATGGGACTTTATATTTTTCTTTTTTTAACTGAGATTTTAGCTTCGCAGTGAGATTCATTTTTAGTGGACATGTTTGTGGGGCTAGGGGTCAACTCTTGACGTACATTTTAATCCTAAATAATTGCGTTAATTGCAACAGTAGCGACAATTTGACAATTTAATTGTATTAAATAATTAATTTCATATATTAAATTTATTAAAACAATATTAAATAATATATATCTACTTACAAAGTTTAAATATAATAAAAAATGGCTTTCTAATCATGAATATGTAGTGATACTCATGTGTAGAAAACCTTCTCGAAATCACTGTACTGCGGTAAAGTGCCAAAAAAGCAAGTAGCGTTTCCTTGCTGTATGGCTATGCTAATACGTTGCCCAAGGTATGCTCCAGCCCTCTTTGTCACCTGAAATGTCGATTAGACGAGATGATAGTTCCTTATATAATTTCTTTGCTCCGAGACCCCACGAACCCAATGGTTGAAACACCAAACGGCGCAAATAAGTAATCTTGTGCAAGGGATGCGCACTTACGCCTTATGAGGTTTCAGCTGTTGTTGCTGCTGCACCAGCATTATTAGACGTAGCCTGGACGTGAGAAGCCGCCTATGTATCGACACAGGTAGCGTCCCACACTAACGGTCTTCCCTGCATCCAGGGCACGAGTGTTATACCGTCGGGCCTCTTTCCAGTGCTATACCAGGCGGCTCTAATGTAGCCGGCACGTAGACAATGGTAAGTACTTAATTACTATAGGTAGGTTCTACTTTTTATTGAAGTAGCAAATCTACTAGTCGAGCTGACTATTCGGCCGCTTATAGTCGGTGACTACTCGGCTAGTCGGTAAATCACTAGTTCTTTACCATATACTTTTTTAAACTTCGATGGTTGGAAGGACGAACTGATATCTGTGTGTAAGCATACTTATTACCCCGACATCTTTCGTTTCGACTTGAAGGCAAAAAACGACGGGTCCGCAACAAGGACCACCCAAGGAATGCCCGGCTATAGGAATACCAACACTAGAATGCCTAGCAAATTGCTGAGTCGGGCAAAGACAGTAGATACATGGATTTGCCCGGACATTGTAGGGTTGGGCATTTTCGGGCCGGTCGTCATTCCTTGTAATTACATAAAGTTAATCATCAATTTTATATCTATCTACTATCACGCCTTTTATCCAATGAGGAGTAAGCAGAGACTATCGAATGCTAATTGTTACGATCCTGACTTGCCCCTTTCGCTTCTTTTATATTCATAATTAATACCTTTCATACATGCTCGGCGACTGTGTCCACTTTTAACATTTTCTTCCGTCCGATTTGGTAAGCAAAGGGCGTTTTGAAAATAGTAATAAATTAAGTAGCCACAAGGAAGCATGTTGTGCCAGACGGTGGACTATACAAACTAGGCAACAAAATGGACGGGATCAGCAGGAAAAAGGAAGACAGGTTGGCCAAATAGACGCTGGGCTGATGATATATGATGATGAGCTACCTGCGCTGTAGCTAGCATTTTGTCAGGTTGTTCTTTAGAATAGTGTGTTTTACGTCCTTGATACAGCTCCTACACGTTATAATAAATTTTCTTGACATTTTAAGATGGCAAAGAGGGTTCTCTTGGCCTTCTTAAAATGTCAAGACAATTTTTTATAATGTGCAGCTGCACCTATTAATCTTTTTACAATATTGTCCAATATTCCATAATACTTCTAACATTTACAAATCGGCATATTTAAACCTAGTAGCGCCCTCTATCGACGAGTCCGTTTGTAAAATAAAACGGAAGAGGCTTGTGATCTCTGATCAATGAAGGCATGGTAGATGTGTCTTTGTACAGCTTTAGAATATACATCAACCAGCCCCGCGAGCATGACCAAGAAGACTGAATCTCAGTTACAAAGAGGACCGGTTTCCGCTACGATACTTCTTGTCTTGCTTTATTTCTATGGAACTTTATATTTTTCTCTTTCTAACTGAGATTTTACCTTCATTTCATTCTTAGTGGACATGCTCGTGGGGCTGGGGGGTAACTCTTGACGTACATTTTAATCCTAATCCTAAAACCAGAGTATAATTGCGTTAATTGCAACAGTAGCGACAATTTGACAATTTAATCATGGAATACTTTATTAAAACAATATTAAATAATATATATCTACATACAAAGTTTAAATATAATAAAAATTAAACACAGGGAACCCCATGAGTGGCTCTCTAATCATGAATATGTAGGATACATACTCATAAGTAGAAAACTTTCTCGAAATCACTGTCCTGCGGTAAAGTGCCAAGAAGGCTAGCAGCGTTTCCTCGCTGTATAGCTATGCTAATACGTTGTCCAAGGTATGCTCCAGCCCTCTTGTCACCTGAAATGTCGATTAGACGAAATGATAGTTCCTTATATAATTTCTTCGCTCCGAGGCCCCACGGACCCATGGTTTCAACCCCAAACGGTGCAAATAAGTAATCTTGTGGAAGGTTTGCGTACTTACGCCGTTTGAGGTTTTCAGCTGTTGTTGCTGCTGCACCAGCATTATTAGACGTAGCCTGGACGTGAGAAGCCGCCAATGTATCGACACAGGTAGCGTCCCACACTAACGGTCTTCCCTGCGTCCAGGGCACGAGTGTCATACCGTCGGGCCTCTTTCCATCATCACGTGCTATACCAGGCGGCTCTAATATAGCTGGCACGTGGACAGTGGCAAGGGCCCTACGGATGACATCATTAAGACTGGCGTGGCGTGGTATTCTACCAGCACTTTTCGTACATGATAGTCCGTGATGTCCCAGAGAATCGACATTTTGACCGCAGCGACATTGATGGGGTTCATTAATTTTGATACCGAGTCGTAAGCACACAGAAAGACGAAAAGTAATGTTATCTAATTGAGTACCAATTTTAGAATTTGGAATTTTAATTGTATTAAATAATAAATTTCTAATTTTAAATTTATATTGATCTGGATTAACATATGTCAGGATCGTAATTAATGGCATTCGATTGTCTCTGCCTACCCCTCTTGGGACGAAATGCGTGATGATAGATAGATAGATTCTTTAGACAAGTGTGTTCTACGTTCTTGGTGCTGCTGCACTCTATAATAAATGTTCATGCCAAGAGAAGCACCAATTAATCTTTGTACAACAATATTGTACAATATTTCATAATCCTTATAACATTTACAAATCGTCATATTTAAATCTAGAAGCGCCCTCTATCGACGAGTCCGCTTGTAAAATAATTGTTTTACCTATTAATACTAATATTAGTTATAAATGCGATTTCTGAGGCTATACCTAATCGCTCTTATTAATAAACTCGAAGTAGCGACGTAGTAACTAAACTGTGTTTCGTCTCCGTCTATCATAATGAATTACAGATTTGTTAGACTGAGACGAAATACAGTTTAGTTACTACGTCGCTACTTCGAGTTTATTAATAAGAGTGAATGAGTATAATGCGAAAGTAACTCTGTCTGTCTGTTATGTTTTCACGGCTAAAACACTGAACCGATTTGTATTGAAAGATACAGAGAAAGTTTGAACCCTAGGAAAGGACAAGAGTTTTTTTTTATCTGTCTTAGATAATAAGTATAATCGGGAATGAAATTTAGTAATTTCAACATTTAAACAATCTTTTAGATGTGAAATTACTAAGAAAATATGTAGTTTCTTTTCTTCTTACGGCTTCCTAAACAGTGTTATCGGTCCCAGATCAATTCCTACAGCCAAAATACCTGCTGTACTGGAGCCTCTGGGAAATAGCAGATCAGACGAAAAGAGACCTGATGGTCTCACACTCGTTCCGTGGTCATGTGGGAAGGCACTCATATGTGACGCCTTTGCACAATCACACATTTCGGTTACTTCATCAGTTCCGGGTACAGCCGCTTGCATGGCAGAGTCACGCAAGCGGACTAAATACCGGGACTTGACCCAAAATTATGAATTTGTGGCATTTGGCGTTGACTCTTCGGGAGTGCTCGGATCTGAAGCTCAAGATTTCCTGCAAGAGCTTGGAAGACGAGTGTTCCTAGAATGTGGAGACTTCAGATGCCATAGTTATTTAAAACAAAAAATCAGCATTGCCATTCAACGAGGCAATGCTGCAAGTGTATTAGGTACACTGCCAAGTGGTGTCCCACTTATGGAATTTTTAGTTTTAGTTTAAATTTTATTTTAATTTTTGTTAAATTTATATATTCAATAGACAATAAATTCTGGATTAACACAGCGAAGACTACTTACCTATGATAAGTTCAGGGCGAAGACTTTCATCAAACTTCTAAGTCGATATTCCCCAACATATGCCGGCGGGACGCGTGCGTTGATCGCATTACATGACGTAGAATCAAAGCTAATATTTAGGCGACGGTCCCCAGTTAACTATAAATTTTGTAGTTATTTAACATCGTGTGGAGATTCGTTTTGGTATTCCATGATGACAATATTAACTACAACTAAAAAATTAACTAAAGACACTAAACTCTCATATGAATGGTAAAGAGCCTGTGTTATTAGATACAGTATTTTATTATTTATATTTATTTAGGTACTTGATATTTAGGAAATCAATGTACATATATGTTTTTCCAATAATATGCAGCACACCCAGTCATAGTACCTATATCTTCTTCTAAGTCGTTCCTCATGGCTGAGGGTCGTGACACCTCAGGACAACACGCCTCACCAGAGCCCTCCAAGCCCCCCTGTCCTGCGCGCGACCAATGGAAGCCTGCATAGTGCTCCCGATGGCCTCATTCACCGTGTTTAATTCGCAATAAGTAATTTTATATTATTTGTATGGCGTATGCCAGTTTTGACAAAAAGTGAAGGAACTCTCGCCTAAAGCGCCCTCTGTCGGGATAAAAATGCAGTTTTCTACCCCATTCTTGTACGAACCATCCCCTGACCGTTTTCAAATCATCATGTCTGTGGTTCTATTTCGATGCCGGACAGATTCCGGACTGCTGTCCAAACATACACACGCAGTCCATAGATTTTGTGACTGATATCTCTGGAGGGTGAACATATATTTGACGTGCCATTTTTCGTGTCGACCGAAAGGCCAAAAACGTTTATGTCGGTACAGGACCAGCCAAAGAATGCCCGGTCCGAGAATGTTCAACACTAGAATGCCGAGCAATTTTGATGGGTCGAGCAAATAAAAGTACATCTAGGTTGTCCTCTGCCAGCATTTTCTTTCACTTCAGCCATATAAACCTTTTTAGTCAATCTTCCATCCTTCATTCTTTCAACGTGTCCAAACCAGCGTAAACTACTTTTCTTCATTTTAGTCACAACATCATCTTTCACTCCGCACTCGTCTAATGACATCGTCCCGGATGCGGTCAATACGCTTTAATAAATATTGTTTTTTTTTATTGTCTAGTCATCATTGCTCGATATAATAGTATAATTTGAAAGATTAGTCTAATCAACTTAATTTTTGTGTACTTAATGTACGCAATTTATTTATTTTATCGATTGTAGGTAATCTACAAATATATACACATAACAATATAAAAACTTTAAATCTAATCTAAACATTAAAAATAACAAAGAAAACCAGGTCCGCGTGGAATAGTGGCAAGAATACTGGCTGTATTTCCCCGCTGAATCGCGTTTATTTAGCACGCAAATAATTAATGGAACTAAAATTGCGTGATCAATAAATACGGTTGCTAAAATCTGAATTCAAATTTTGGGGAACCGACAAAATATTTCTTCTAAATTAAATAAAGCAGTCGGTGACCCAAGAACTAGCTATTAGGTATTTCGGACAGCAAATAATCCTGGCTATACAACGCGGTAATGTCGCCGGTATATATACGTCACCTACTGCGCAGTACAAATACCTATTCATTTTAAAATTTTGTACTGCGCAGTAGGTGACAGATGTTCAAGTTAATTGCCGGGAATTATACTTTAGGTACATTTGACAGCGAGGCTCTGGAAATTCACTTTTTAGAAAATATTCAGTCTCCATTGGTCCTTGGTCATCTTGTATCTGTCAAAAATATGCCATATTTGCATTATTAAAAGTTCTAGTTTCCAAAATGCAAAAGCAAGGCTCGATTTGGAAACTATGGCTATTTAGAACCCTAAATAATAAAAATATGGCTCAATCCAATTTAAAATAATAACTACCTGTGTGGTAAGGAAATGTTGTTTAAATAAACTCACGTTTCCAGGATTAACTGAGATTTGCTCTATTTTTGACAGATACAAGATGACCTTGACCATACCATATTGACATTTTTCTTGAGAATAATCCGGTTCATTTAATAAATTCTTAACTGATGATGATTAGACAATATAAAAAAAAATATAGTCCGGTCAAAATAGACATTTCAAATAACGAAAATTGCGACAGAGCTAAATTTTGGTGGAGACCTTGGGTACACCATTAGAAATAAAGCGTCAAAAGTCACCATCGATCCCATATGTGCTAAAAAAGTTATTCGTGGTCAAAAGTCAAAATTTGAGGATTTTTGATTTTTTTTCGAAAACGGTATATTTTATCAATAAAGTAGCTCAAACAAAAATTATCTACAAAAATGGTCCTCATACTTTTTTTCCAAGAATAACCATTCCTGAGATATCGCTATTCTAAAAGTTGAGGGAGTCACGTTCTACATGATATGCACACATTTCCACACTACCTGTGAGGTAGAGTACTTTGGCGCGTTTTTTTAACATGGATTCCCTGATAGGCCTACCCCATGAGCTGTTATGACGGAAACTTCAGGGACAATACTCTTTTAACTGCATGATAATTATTGATATTGATATTGGTTATTGACTTTAACTGTAGTTCTGATTTCTTTTGATATTTTAATCTGATTCATGCTTTTCCAAAGTCGACTTTTTCTTCTTCGATTTCTTCTTCTTCTTCCACTTCTTCTTGCTGGATGTTCATAAATTGTTCAAATGAAGATGAATCAGCTGTCTCTTCATCGAAATCACATGAATCTTCGTCTGTTGTATTCAATTGGACATTTGAGCAAGACTGGTCTTGGCAATTAGTACACGCTGGAGAACACAGTAATCCTACTCTACAGCCACATTTAGCACCACAACGTATTTTGCAATTGCAAAAAATAGTGTTTAGGAGTTTTTCTGGAGCAGGTGGAAGTAAAGTTTGAATCGTTTCCATAGTATTATCTGTTAATTTATAACCCCAGTCTAACCCAGAAGGGTGCAGTTGATTGCCTAGCCATGTCTGAACTCGATAGTATACTCGATACAAGTGTTGATTAGCAGAAGCCGATGTTGGAGGAAGACAAGATAGTCATAAACAGCAAGGAGAAAGCGAATTCCTTTTGTGATGTAAATAGTTTAGCGCAATAAAATCTTTTTCTTCAAATAATTTTAATACTGATGTTTTACCCCTTCTGATACTCATGTGTTGAAATAATAATACAGGGTCTATAGGTCTCTTCTTCGTGAACTTTCACGGTGCTACTCGCAGTTAAAAGAGGGAGTACTTTTTCAGAGCGTTTTAATTTAATATTATTGAATGTTTGACCTGTAATTTTAGACATGGAAGCTATCCCAACTTCACGACGACTCCAGAAGCAATAGTTTTTTCAATCAAGAAGTTTTTTTAATATCTTTAGCATTTTTTTACTCGCGAATCACTTCCATGCTGATCTGTTGTGTCCATTCAAACGTTAGCAAGAACTTCCAATCCATGACACACAGTATTCATTGCATGCATTCCGTAAACCCATTTGCTTATTACACTTTCTTTCGTACTTCTTCCTTGAGAAATACCTCCATCTGTCTTCAACGATTTCATCATTGATTGTTCTATTATCATGTCCGTTAAAGTTCCACAACTAAGTTGATCAGAACTTCGAACAATGAAAAATCCTTCTGTGACCCTTTCATAAACACTAGGATCAATTACCTCCTCTAATTGAAGCATATCTTGCAAGTATAAGTGCGCTGACTTAGCATAAGGTAAATGCCCTGATGCATGGGAGTAAGGAAGCATTTCTTTAACGCTGTTCCAATAGTACAGTTTATACCAGTTTATACATATAAGAGACACGAGAGAGGAGGCGGCATAAACTGGACAAATTGAGCGGTAAATTTTAAATAATAATAAATAATAAAAAATCTACATAATATTAAAATGGCAATTAAATGCAGCGCATGCACACAGAGTATAAGGAATTATGAATTTATGAAATGCCTACATTGCTCATCGGCTTATCACATACAATGCTTGAATGTCTCGAAGGAAAACTTCAACAAATATTCATCAACTTATAAAAATTCATGGAAGTGTCCGGCATGTAAAACAAAAGCTAAAAAAGGGAACAACTCTGACACTCCAGTCAAGAGTGACTATACAGACGAAGTCACAAACAACGCCACTAATAAGTCACCGTCATTGACAACTTCAACAAGCTTAAATAAGCAAGATGATGATCTAATCAACCGAATCCAGATAATGTTGGAATTAAAATTGGACATAGTAAAATCTGATATTGTATCGGAAATAAACAAACTAAGGCTAGAACAGGAAAACAGACTCAAGGAAATAACACAAGAACAACAAATAATAAAGGAAAAGTACAACGTTATCGAAAACTCTATGACATTTTTAAGTGAAAAATTTGACAGCATATTAGAGAGAACAGATAAGCTAGAGAATGGCTCAAAACAACTAAAGTCACTCCAACAAGAAAACCTCAAGCTGAACAATAGAATCAATGAATTGGAAGATTACGTGGAAGAAACATTGAGACAACAAACACAAAAGAGCATCGAAATAAGAAACATGCCACCACACCGGGAGGAGGACCTGATCGGAGTGTTTAAGAAGTTGTGTGCTACCATAAACGCGAATCTGGAGCCGACTGGTATTCTTGATATTTTTAGAAAACCACACAAGTCCGAAAACAACCAGCATGTCATCGTCCAACTAAAAAACATGGGATTGAAGCACAAATTACTTAAGACTTTAAAATTGTTCAATTCACTAAACAAGGAAAACAGGTTGAGTACGGAGCATCTCGGACTTCCTGGTGAAAAAGATTATATATTTATATCAGAATTACTAACAAATAAAGCTAAAAACACCTTCTATAAAGCTAGACAATTTAGTAAAAAACATAATTACCGATACTGTTGGACTTCCAGTGGTAAAATCTACATGAAGGCAAATGATGACAGTGTTCCAATATATGTCAGGGACGCTGACACACTGTCTGACTTAGAGATGTCCCTTAATAGTGGTAATGTTGTGGAGTCGGGTCTCGGGAAGCCACATACACCATGACTAAATTATAACAATTTGGTCTTATTTAGCCTACCTTTATTTGTGTTGTCATTGTTGTCTGTATCGTAACGTATCGGTTGCTGTGTTTTGCACTGATACCAGGGAACTCAGCACAGTCACAATAGTATACATCATCTTAACAAATCTATACACATGTAACATCGTGTCACATTGCATGCTCATGGCCAACTCACTACTACATAACCAATACATCAAAAATAATTATTACAGGCGTAATCGTAAATGACTACATAGACGACTTGGACAGGTCTAATGCACCGATCTGCATGCACATTGATAATCCTGAAACATGCTCTAAGGTGCTACAAAGTGCCGGCGGATTTAAAATTCTAACTCAAAATATAGTAAGTATTGGAAAGCACTTCGTAGACATCGAGGTTCTTCTTTCACGACTAAAACTTGACTTCGACTTCATTATACTAACGGAATGTGGACTGGGCATGTCCCCCCTTATCCCCACGCTCTTAGGTTACACCAGTTACGCTACCACTAAACATTGCAACAAGTCAGATGGAGTGGTTATGTTTATTAAAACCAATTTAAATGCCACAGTTATTGAACCAAATCTCACCGATTGTAGCAGTCTCTTGGCCTCAGTAGACAATAAATTTACCATACTGGGTATCTACCGATCGCCGAGTGTCCATGACACTGAAAGATTCCTAAATTCTCTTGATACTCTACTAGAAAACAACCAAAAAGAAACAGTAATTTTAACTGGAGATATAAACATAAATATTGGGGACACTTCTGCCGATAGAAGAGCGAGTTCTTACCTTGATGTTGCTGCTACACATGGTCTAATCCCTTATATTACAGTGCCCACTCGTGAGAAGAATTGTCTTGATCACTTCATAGTGAAGACGCGACAGAGAGCCATGGCTGCGGTGTATGATAGTGCCACAACCGACCACCGTGCCATTATGCTGCGAATTGACCTTGACATTGATACTAACCTGACTTCTAATAGCAATTTAAGACCCATGACCAAAATAGACTATAACAAACTAAGCTTGCTATCCCATGTAACAAATTGGAACAAGGTAACCACTCTGGACGATGCTAATTTGGCCTCTGAAACTCTTATGTCATTGTTGGTTGATTTAAAAGACAAATGTAGCACTATAATTTTTTAAAAAAATTCCAAGACAATTAGAAAAGGTTGGATAACACCAGGAATTTTAAAATCTATCAGGACAAGAGACAAACTCCATAAAAATGTAAAAAAACATCCAAAAGATCCCAACATTACAGGACAATACTTGGCATATAGGAACAAATGTAATAGACTACTTAAAATTACAAAAATCGAATACCAGAGACATGAACTACGTCAACACTTGGGTAACTCAAAAATAACATGGACTACAATTAAAAAGCAGTGTAACATACACTCTAGAAGTGTATCTGAGACTCCCTCAGACTTACTAAATACATGCAACACTGTTTCAGACTCACTCAACTTTACTAATAACTACTTCGCATCCGTTGGCAAGATTTTGGCTAATAAGATACTTAATGATATAAAAGAGACACAGGAGTCTCTTGCACGAGCGGTCCCTAATTCAGCCGGAATGAAAGATTCGTTCTTCCTTACACCAGTCACACCTATCGAAATAGTGAAATACATAGACCAACTTAAAGGTAATAGTGCTGCGGGACCGGACGGTGTGGGTGCCAGAATGTTAAAGGTGGTCAAGGAGGATATTTCGCCAATTCTGGCCCACATATGTAACAAAGGCTACCAAACTGGCATATACCCCACCATCTTTAAGGAAGCTCATGTTAGTCCATTATATAAGTCTGGGAACAAGGATGGGGTGGCTAATTATAGGCCAATCTCTCTTTTAAGTGTCACCTCTAAAATTATAGAAAAGGCCATGAACACCAGACTCACTAAATTCCTAGAGGATAACGCATTACTGACCGACAATCAATATGGGTTCCGCTCCAGACGGTCTACTGCCAACGCTGTACAAAAAATAACAGATGATATAACCCAAACTTTAGACAGAGGAAAGCGATGCATGGTGGCATTCCTTGACTTGGCAAAGGCATTCGACACTGTGTGTATTCCGATCCTACTACAGAAACTGTCCCACATTGGTATCAGAGGATTGGCTCTCTCATGGTTTAAAAGCTACCTTACTAACCGCACACAACGAGTCAAGATAGATAATCTTATTAGTGATGTACAACCCATGACATTTGGTGTACCGCAAGGAAGCATCCTGGGTCCCAAACTGTTTCTAGTTTACATAGATGGATTGTGTAGACTGGAGCCATTCGGCGCAAGTGTGGTGTCATTTGCTGATGATACCGCAGTCCTGTTTCAAGGGGACTCGTGGCTGGAGGTGAAACAGAGGGCCGAGGGGGGCTTAAGTGTGGTTAGCCGCTGGCTTGAAAATAACCTGCTGACTCTGAATAGTCACAAGACCAAGACTATGCTTTTTTATATCACTGCCAAGACTAACCCACCAATCGACTTTCAACTAAGACTCCACAAGAGAAACTGTGACTCGACTACTAGTTGTGACTGCCCTGGCTTGGAATAGGTATCTACTATAAAATACCTGGGGGTCACTATAGACAGGAATCTGTCTTGGGAGAGCCACATCAATACACTTTCAGGCCGAATTCGTAAACTTATGCCTGTTTTCCGACACTTGAGAAAGGTGGCTGATTTGGATCTCCTGAGACAGGTGTACAGTGCCTTGGGTCACTCATTGGTCAGTTACTGCATCCTCGCATGGATGCAACAAGAACTTACTTAATGAGGGCGGAACGAGCTCAGCGTGCTTTGCTTAAGGTCATGGCTGGGCTGCCTCGGAGATACCCCACTTCGGACCTGTATAGGGAATGGGGGTTGCTCTCAATTCGGAGGCAGTACATACATTACTTGGTAATGCACCAACATACCTACTTGGGTTCACGACTCTGTCCGGCACCTTCTGATCGACCCAGGCGTGGGATGCATCATACTGACAACTTTGACTTGGTCCCAACTAGAACTCAACTGGCACGCAGGCACTGTAGATTCATGGGCCCTCATACATACAATAAAATAAACAAAATCTTTCCAATTGGCCAGATGACAGCCACTGAACTCAAGAGGGAACTTCGTGCTTGGTTGATTTCTTTGTCCATTGATGCATGCGAATCCTTGCTCACTGGCATCAATCTCTAGTACCTACACATTTTTCACATTGATACTGCTGACACTGATTTCGTTTGGGTACACATTTTGTTTGTTTAACATTGTTCAATAAGTAAGTGACTATTATATTTATTTATGTTTATGTATAAGTAAATCCATATTGCTGCTATATGTATGTATGTTTATTGAGTGTAATTATGTGTGTGTATTAAAATATGTGTGTTATTATTATGTACAATATTTTGAATTGGACAACACGACAATACTTCAAAAATATAAACCAAATTATTGTCACGCAGCTCACCGGTCATTGCGACACAGGCACTTAGCCTAGTGCAGTGTCCGGGGCGTCACCGTGCTCAGCCTGTTATTCATAAATACCTACATCTCAATTCAAGACATTGTTAATATACTGGCTGCATTTATTGTACAATAATAAATATTTTTCATTTTTCATTTTTTTTCATTTACACAAATATGCATTTTTACTTGTATTAAGCGGCGAACATTCGCCGGTATTAAGTGCCTGACTATGTATATACGTGGCATATATTGTGCATAT
The DNA here is from genome assembly GCA_963924495.1 of Nemapogon koenigi. Taxonomy (NCBI): domain Eukaryota; kingdom Metazoa; phylum Arthropoda; class Insecta; order Lepidoptera; family Tineidae; genus Nemapogon; species Nemapogon koenigi. Next base: position 2,204,323 of record OZ004658.1, on the reverse strand, counting down.
CATGTAGAACGTGACTCCTTCAACTTTTAAAATCGCGATATCTCAGGAATGGTGATTCTTAGAAAACAATTTGATCTATATTTTTTGATAAAACTTACCGTTTTCGAAAAACATCATAGGTAAACCTCAAATTTTTACCTTTGACACTTTATTTCTAATGGTGTACCCAAGGTGTACTATTTTTATGTATGACTAATTTGACCGGACTAATATGATAACTGTCAATCTATTTTTATAACAACCAATCTACGAGCAACAAAAAGCCAACGTGCAAAAAACATTATATTATATACAAGCTTCTGTCCACGGTTTCACCCGCGTGGAAATAGATCCAAAAAGAAATAACCCCGCTGCTGTAATTTTCACCCCCACATGTCATTTTCTGACCCCTAAACTACCACTATTTATTTAATTTGGACGTGCACAACAGAAATACATTTATTTAATGTTTAGATAATCTTAAGAAAAAAATATTAAAAATAAAGCTACAATGTACTTCCTACAGGATGCACGTACCTACAGCATGACTAAATATAAATACACTTGTGCTTGTGGGACACATCACTAACAACTTAAGAACATAAAAAACACAAAAATAGAAAACTCATCTTATTAATACTTTCGTTTAGGGGTACGGTAGACTTGATTGAAACGCATACTAAATTTTTAAGAAAAAAAATTAAATCAATTCTGTATTACGAACATTTATATCCGCAAAATTCGTATAATCCCGTAATGAAGCAATTTTCAACGTGACAGTAACGTTTGTTTGAGCCATGAACTCAGGACAACTCCAAAGTCAGGTCGTTTTCATAATTACCTAAATAATACAGTATAAAATTAAAATTGCTATTAAAAAACATAGACCCATATTATTACCATGAATTAGCATACCTACTACGAAAAGTGCCATTATTCACTTTGTTGTTTTGTTTTGTAAAAAAAATATAAAACGTAAAGAACATCCCGAGCGAATTCGGGTTTGTAACTAGTAAAATAAAAAATCAAATACATACAATTACAGCTACAATTAAATTTTATTCTTTTCCGTTTCTGAGGAACCGAAAACAATGTTTATTTCTTTTTCAAAGAGGAGAACCTGCTGTTGAATATGTCAACCTGGTTGCCATACTTTATAGATTCAAAAACTATACAAAAAATCATGTCGATCCCTTGAAAAACAAAAACAAATCTATTCCACGGGAACCATACATTTTTCCTGGATAAAAAGTAGTCTATCTATCTCTGTGCCAATTTTATCCAGATCCGTTCAGCCGTTCTGGCGTGATTGAGTAACAAACATACATCCATACAAACTTTCGCGTTTATAATATTAGTGGGATTATATTTCCGACGAGATAACATAATAATTATATATTTATTGTCAAGCACTGTACGATTCGATATCAGTTCTAAAAGTAAATCGCAACTAGAAGCATGTTTTTGTATTTGTTAGTAACGTTAATTGCGGCTTTTATTACATACGTGCATATATTAAATAACAAAAAGGAAAAACATTGGGCCAAACATGGCATTCCGTTTCATAGAGGACTTCTTGGATTCGGTGTAACATTTGATTATATTTTCAAAAATCTAGCAATTTTTATACATTTGGATGATATTTATAAAAGATATCCCGATGCCAAAGTGATTGCTACAAATAATTTTTTGAAAACAACAATTATTGTTAAAGACCTGGATAATGTGCAGCAAATTTTAGCTGGTGACTTTAGCACCTTCAATCACAGAGGAATAGAGATTAATGAAGAAATAGATCTTCTTGCTGACAATATACTTTTCATGAATGGTGTAAGATGGAAGCTAACAAGACAAAAATTCACACCTCTCTTTACTTCAGCAAAACTTCGGAATATGTTTTTTATATTGAACAGAAGTGCTCAAGATTACGTCAAGTATCTCAAAGAGAATCCCAAAAGGAAGAATGCATTTGATACTTTAAGCACATTTTGTTCGGCTGCAATAGGAGCATCAGTTTTTGGTGTTGGCACAGAATCGACTATGGAATCGCCGTTTCTTGATATGGCTAAAGATGTGAATGAATTAACCTTATCGACCGACTTAAAGTTCGTAATTAGTGCTGTAGCGCCGCGACTCTTTAGGTTATTGAAGCTACAATTCTTTCAAAGACACGAGAGATTCTTCATAGGTGCTATAAAACAAGTGCTTCAAATTAGGCGTGAAGAGAAATCCAAAAACCGGCATGATTTTGCTGAACTCTGTTTAGATGTCCAGAACAAAGGTACCATGGTAGACTCCAATACTGGTTACCAAATTGAACCAACAGATACATTAGTATCATCGCAAGCATTTTTCTTTTTCGTTGCTGGAGTTGAACCATCATCCAGTACAATGTTTTTTACACTTTTCGAATTATGCAAAAACCGGGAAGTCATGCAACGTCTGCAAGGGCAAATAGATGAAATTTTTGAAAGGAACAACGGTGAGGTATCCCATGATGATATTATGGGATTGGAATATCTAGACCAAGTCCTGGATGAAGCTCTAAGAATCCATCCACCGATTGGTGTAGTTACTAGAAAGAGTACACGAAACGCTGTGCTTACTGTTGGAAATATACCGGTGGAAAAAGATATAATAATGCAAATACCTATATATTCTATACATCATGACCCTAAATTATATCCGGACCCTGAAAAGTTTGACCCTGAGAGATTTTCTCAAGAAGCTAAACAACATAGACAAAACTACAGTCAGCTGGCTTTTGGAGAAGGAAACAGGATGTGCTTAGGTGAGTTATTAATACTTATGTCAGAATCGTGGTATGTTTAGGTCCTTAGTTTCTGTCTACCCCATTGGGTTGGGATACAGGCGTGAGTATATGTATGTTAACAAGAAAGATATGTCAGAATCGTGGCATGTTTAGGACCTTAGTCTCTGTCTACCCCACTGAGATACAGGCGTGAGTATATGTATGTTAACAAGAGAGATATGTCAGAATCGTGGCATGTTTAGGTCTTTACTCTCTGTCTACCCCACTGAGATACAGGCATGAGTTATAAAAATATTTTTGTATCATTTTAGGTATGCGCTTCGCCCGTTTACAAGTGAAGACTGGTCTAGTACATATACTAAGACATTTTGACTTAAAAATTGATGACATTAACATAAAGGCAAAATATAAGAAAAACCCAGTACAAACCAGAAGTTGTAATATTGACTTTGATTTTGTTCCTAGAAAGATCTCAGCGACTTATTAGCCATGTAAGCTTTCCGTCACAGCTTTGCCCGTAGACATTTTTGGTATTATTTCAAAACGTTCCAGTTTTTTCGAGAAAAGCTAATAAAATACGTTTAATTTTTTTTTGTTTTATTAAACTAAAGAACATCATACTTTAGTATCTACCTTACGACCGGGGGGTAACTCTTGACAAAAATTTCAATCCTTAATCCTAATCCTAAAATCGTGGCGACCGTAGCGACAATTTTATTGAAATTGAATTGTGTTTCAATAAGTTGTCTAATATGGTACTCGATTTAAATAAAAGAGATTTTAGGATTAGGATTGAAAAAGTCATGAGCCATTTTTTCACCAGCAGTGTCTATGGCAAGTAAAATTAGACTATAATAAACTAGATTTAACTATTCTTTCTTTCTTCACGGGTTGGCTTACAGCTCCCGAAACCTTTACGGTTCCAGGGTACCCAGCGATGGTATTTGTGAGGCATTGTCGAGTGGCCCAAGTGGGCAGTTCTGTTGAGGTATATTTAGATGGGAAAGCCTCTAAGTGTGGTTTGTCGGACTGTGTACATAAGTTTTTAAATAAAAAACCCATAAGTACATGGCCGAGATCCGGGATCGAACCCGTGGTCTGCCCAGTGATCTGCCAGACGTTTTAACTACTCGGCCACCGACGCACCTATTCGTCCAGTTTTATAATATACTACGGCTTGCCCCGACTTCGCCCGGGGTAACAATTATATCTTAATATAAACAATAATCTTCACACTAATGTTATTAATTTATTTGATGAGGTTGAAAAATTTTTATGGAAAAAGTGGTTTTAGTTTTTTAGTGTTTAGTGGTCTTCGCATTATTTCCTTTCAAATGAAACCGGTTTGGGGCACATCGGTTGGATGGTTTCAAAGTCCATTTTTGTGTTTGATATAAATAGATTGTACCTACCTAAACAATTTGCGTAATGACGTATCGCCACGGTTTATGAGCTGACCTTGAATTTCAATTTATACTTACAATATGACCACATGACCGTACGCGCAAACTAATTGAACATTTTTCAAACTTTTATATACCTACGTATACCTAGTTCACAAACTTATCTGACCCGGTGAACAAAAGTGGAACTAATGATACAATAATTAAATATGTAAAATTTTCTGGTGTCTTCTACTTATTGTTCTTTCTACCTAAAATTAATATGGCCAAGCGTTACAACGTGCATATTATATACCCACTTTACATTGAAAAATCATTTTTATTGGCAAAACATGCGACAACAGCGACGCTGTCACCGGGCCAGATAAGTTTGTGGAACTATACTTACTTGTATACAATGATATACTATATTACGTCATTGCTTGTATATGAGTTTCATAATAGCATTTTTAAGGTTACTTATCCTTGAAGCGAGCATTATAGGCAAAAAAATGTATTATGGTTCTGCAAATGTTTTCGATCTTATATCAGCCATTTTGATTGTAGTTTCTTGCAAAAACGTCGTGCGTGAACCAATCCAACAATGTCTGTGAGCGGATTGTAGGTATTTGATTCATTCAGAGATAGGTCCCGACGGGTGCTAGTCACAACACTTTAGATTAAACACTCCAAAGGGCCTCTACGTGTTGGACCTATGTCCCCATGCAAGCCTTACGAAGGACCGGGTATTATGCCTGTGAATTTAGAGTAGAGTTACACAATAATATATTATAATATTTAATATATTTAAATAAGTGGAAGCGGTTTAAAAAAGTACAAACCAAGGAATGCTCGACCCAGAAAAAAAATCCGATCAAATTCTAGTGTTGGACATTCTTGGGCCGGGCATTCCTTAGTTGGAATTGGACCCCTCCTTTTTGGCCTTTGAGTCAAGTATGGTCCTATATCAGCTCTTTAGGCTAACCACTAGGCCTAAAGACTGACTTAGGCTAAATTATATCAAAAATTGAGGAGTCTATAGCATAATAGTTGGACCTGAAACGGGTTCAATTCCTATTTTTACCAAAAATGCTAAGCAACATAATATGTGCTTTAAATATGTGAACATGGCCGTATCTGCCCCCAATCCATATTTTGTTTTTTATGGGTATAAGTTAAGAAATGCAAATATATTTTTTTATAATTATAAAATGCATTAAGTATTTAAATTACATTGACCGCCCCCCTGATCTTCGAAACTACTGAATCTAAAATTTTGAAAAAATAGGGAATATAAGGCCTTTATATAGTTTACAGGAAAACCTATGACCTAATGACCTTGACCGTTTTTTACGTTCGCCGCCTTGACCATACAAACAGTCACCGAGACCGAGCGCTGTCCCCGAAACACCTTCGAAATTGACATAATATTTCGATATTATTTAAAGAAAAATGTTAATTTATTTAGATACCTATACTTTGTTGTGTTTAAAGTACCTATACCTACAACGTGTTATTTATTTTTAGGCATGTAAATATTTCCAAACGTCACCGTCAAAAAAGCACCATTCCAATCGGCGAACTTAAATTCCAATATTATTATTTTAAATATTGAAGTTTTGCTCTTCCAAAAAATATTTTTTAGGATTGGTACTTATATAATTACCTACTATATAATTTTACATTTTAGTCCATCAGTAGTCTGTCGAAAATGCTCATTCCAGCGCTCCGACCGAATAAATATTACGGAAGCGCGCGAGTCGTATTTGCTACTTGGCCAATTATTTTGTTATAAGCAACAGTTGGTAATTATATTATGTATCTATCATCATGCCTTTTATCCCAAGAGGGAAAGGCAGATACAATCGAATGCCATTTGCTACAATTCTGACATACGTCTTTTTCTTCTTTTATATTCATCATACCTTTCATACATGTCATCTATAAATATTCATTTTTTTATCTTCAACCGTGGTTAAGACGCCACGGTTAGATCCCGGCCATGTACCAATGAGTTTTTTATAATTAAATCCGACAAACCAATCCATCTAAATATACCTCAACAGAACTGCGGGGCACTCTATAGCCTCACAAATACCATCGGCTGAACGAGGGAGACTTGGTCCGCTGGGTACCCTGAGACCGATAACACGATTTCGAATCCGTGAAGAAGAAACATTATATAAAAAAATTTACACCTAGGTCGTCATCTGCCAGCATTTCTTTTCACTTCTGCCATATAAATCTTTTTAGTAAATCTTTCATCCTTCATTTTTTCAACGTGTCCAACCCACTGAACTTGTGTCCATTGGCGAATACACTTTTTTCATGTCACAACAGAACAAAGGATCGACGTGATTTTTCGCACAGAGATAGTTAGAGGGGCGGATAAATTCTTATGTAGGAAAAACAAAAACAAACACTGCCTTGCGGTGTGACCAGAGACACCATTAACAGTGTCCACTTGACGACAGAATATTTGTGTTGCTGTCACTTCTTTAACAGACGTAAAAGGAGTTGGATTCTACATCATGTCATGGACCAACGCACACGTCTTGTGATGGGGAATCCAGTTTAATCCCGTCCGTACTGTGATAGTTAGGGCATGTCACGGTCGACGGGAACCGCTTACCTACCGATTAATCGGCATATTGTTACTGTGACGTCTATTATACTTGACATTGGCGGAATCATCAAAACCCTGCATGATGGAGCCATATTAAACAAATAGAATAGAATATAAAAGAAGTCGGTTAAGTTACATATTCTTAAAGAACTTGGTGCTTAGTAATACTAAATACTAAGTTAGTATATTTATTAGAAACGAGTAGGAACTCCTGGTTTCAAGTCAACGCTCTAAAACTAGGCTATCGATTTTATCTTATGTCATATTTCAAAAATTTCCACGAGCGGAAAGCTTGTTATACAATTAATATTGTTTGTTTTAAATTGTCAAGTCATCATTATGGGACAATTTATTAAACTAATGAAACACGAATACGGTAGTACGATTTGAAGGATTGAGGTGGCCACACATTCGTCTAATCCCCGGCGCGTTGCCATACGGTCCACCGAAACCGACCACAGACTCGTCCAATTCTTGTAACAATCGGACCGCCTAGATCATCCGGCGGCCGGAATGGGAAATTTTCGGTGCGATGTGTGGCCTACTTTAGTCCAATCAACTAAGTGAGACATTAACCAAAGAGCTTTTCGGTACGGCCAGCCGTATGATCGAGATTGAACACATTAGCGATGTAAATCATACGATTTAGATCACATGCAATTCATTCACTAACACAGACACACAAGATTCGATTTCACACATTTTAGCTAATGTGCGGCCTGTGTTCAATCTCGATCGTACGGCTGGCCGAAACACTTTACTTCTGTTATATTAAATGAATATCTTCATTTTTCATAACTTCCTTTAGTAACCAATAAGATTTCAATGAATCTCTTTGTCCATTCGGTTTTCAGGAGATATTGCTTGTCCCAAATATATATATTTTGGATTCATTATAAATCCCAAAAAGTAAAAAATTAGAAACTACAAGCTGAGCCACCCAAAATTCCTCAATTAATAGAACTACCCACTCACCAAATGTATCATAGTGGAAATAACAAATAGGACTATATGTAATCTTGTTTGTCACCTCCATTCATGAACTTCTATAGCCACTTTCCACCAAGTGGATGGCGAGACAAATGTCGTGCTATCTTCAGAACAATCTGGTTTATGTAATAAATTCCCAACTAATGATGATTAGACAATATTTTAAGAAAACAATAATATGATAACTATTAATCTATTTTTATAACAATCAATACGTAAATAAAAATAACATTTAATATAATATATTATTATATTTCCGACGAGATAACATAAACATATTTATTGCCAAGCACTTACTGATTCGAAATCAGTTCTGAAAATAAATCTTAACTAAAAACATGTTTTTGTATTTGTTAGTAACGTTAATTGCGGCTTTTATTACATACGTGCATTTATTAAATAATAAAAAGGAAAAACATTGGGCCAAACATGGCGTTCCGTTTCATAGAGGATTTCTCGGATTCGGTGTAACATTTGATTATCTTTTCAAAAATCTGGCAATTTTTATACATTTGGATGATATTTATAAAAGATATCCAGATGCCAAAGTGATTGCTACAAATAATTTTTTGAAAACAACAATTATTGTTAAAGACCTGGATAATGTGCAGCAAATTTTAGCTGGTGACTTTAGCACCTTCAATCACAGAGGAATAGAGATTAATGAAGAAATAGATCTTCTTGCTGACAATATACTTTTCATGAATGGTGTAAGATGGAAGCTAACAAGACAAAAATTCACACCTCTTTTTACTTCAGCAAAACTTCGGAATATGTATTTTATAATGAACAGAAGTGCTCAAGATTACGTAAAGTATCTTAAAGAAAATCCCAACAAAGAGAACGCATTTGATACTTTAAGCACATTTTGTTCGGCTGCAATTGGAGCATCAGTTTTTGGTGTTGGCACAGAATCTACTATGGAATCGCCGTTTCTTGATATGGCTAGAGATGTGAATGAATCTACCTTATGGAACGACTTAAAGTTCATAATTAGTGGCGTATCGCCGCGACTCTTTAAGTTATTGAAGATCCAATTCTTTCAAAAACACGAGAAATTCTTCATTGGTGCTATAAAACAAGTGCTTCAAATAAGACGTGAAGAGAAATCCAAAAAACGTCATGATTTTGCTGAGCTCTGTTTAGATGTCCAGAACAATGGTACCATGGTTGACTCCAATACTGGTTACAAAATTGAACCAACAGATACATTAGTGTCAGCGCAAGCATTTTTCTTTTTCGTTGCTGGAGTTGAACCATCATCCACTACAATGTTTTTTACACTTTTCGAATTATCGAAAAACCGGGACGTCATGCAACGTCTTCAAGGGCAAATAGATGAAATTTTTGAAAGAAATAAGGGAGAGGTATCCCATGAGGATATTATGGGATTGGAATATCTGGACCAAGTCTTGGATGAAGCTCTAAGAATCCATCCACCGATTAGTGTAGTTACTAGAAAGAGTACACAAAACGCTGTGCTTACTGTCGGAAATATACCAGTGGAAAAAGATATATTAATGCAAATACCAATATATTCTATACATCATGACCCTAAATTATATCCGGACCCTGAAAAGTTTGACCCTGAGAGATTTTCCCAAGAAGCTAAACAACATAGACAAAACTACAGTCAACTGGCTTTTGGAGAAGGAAACAGGATGTGCTTAGGTGAGTTAAAATCGTAGCATGTTTAGGTCCTTAGTCTCTGTCTACCCCACTGGGATACAGACGTGAGTATATGTATGTTAACAAAAGAGATATGTCAGGCTCGTAGCATGTGGCGGTGCTTAGTCTCTGTCTACTCTACTGGGATACAGGCGTGAGTATATTAATATTTTTGTATTCTTTTAGGTATACGCTTCGCCCGTTTACAAGTGAAGACTGGTCTAGTTCATATACTAAGACATTTTGACTTAAAAATTGATGACATTAACATAAAGGCAGAATATAAGAAACATCCAGTACAAACCAGAAGTTGTAATATAGACTTTAATTTTGTTCCTAGAAAGATCTCAGCGTCTTATTAGCCATATAAGCTTTCCGTCACGGCTTTGCCCGTAAAAATTTATGTTTTTTTTTCAAAGCGGTCCAGTTTTTTTTCGAGAAAAGCTAATAAAATAAGTTTTTCAAGTTTTATGGTTTTATGAAACTAAATAACATCATCGACTTTAGTACCTTACGAGCAGGGGTAACTATTGACAAAAATTTCAATCCTAAATCCTAATCCCGAGTGAGTGAATGAATTTAAATCCGTTGCGATGGCGACCTAGCGACAATTTTATTGAAATTTAATTGTGTTTAAATAAGTTGTCTAATATGGTACTCGATTTAAATAAAATTGTTACTGTCATCGCAACGACTTTAACTCAAGATTTTAGGATTTGGATTTAGAATTAGGATTTAGGATTAGGATTTAGGATTGAAATTTAAATCAAGGTAACCCCCTGGCCATTTTTTCACCAGCAGTGTCCACATGGCAAGTCAAATGAGACTATAATAAACTAGATATTGATTCAACTATTCTTTCTTTCTTCATGGGTTGCCTTACAGCTCCCGAAACCTGTCACAGTTCATGCATGGGGGGGGGGGGGTGCCTCCATTGCCTCCCCCCTGTATCCGCGCCTGCGTAATATAAAAAAATCTACTAATTTAAATTTGATAGCGATAGCAAGCTGACCTGCCATTATGAGATTATATTATCTGTGTGAGCGAGACGCTAATAGATATTCCCATATATACCTACTAATATTAAAAAGAGGTAAAGTTTTTTTTGTATTTGAAGAAGAATTTGGATGTAGGGGGTAATCTCTCAAACTACTAAACCGTTTCTTTTTTTATATAGTGAAGACGACATATGACCTTGCCACCGACTGTTTATTAAGCATAGGTGGCTGGTCCATGAATGCGCGCGTCTGGCAGAGCATAATACATAATACCCGTAGAGATGCTTTTTCACGTTTCGCTTGCAGGACTCCAGGTTGTAGGAAGCAGGAAAGACCGACGACGGAAGTTCGTTCCACTTTTTGACAGTGCGACACAGGAACGCGTAACTGAATTTTTTCGTTCGTATGCTGAACGTGTCCACTGTGTGAGGATGAAATCTGTATCCTGTGCGAGCAGTGCGGGTGCGAAAATGGGATGGAGGGACGTTCTTCTAAATATCCTTTCTCGAATAGAAACCCAAGATATCCCTGTTTTTTTATTTTTGTTCCAAAATATCCACATCTCAAACCTCCCCAAGGTTTGCATACTTTCGAACCGTCACGCATTCGATTCGACTCGAAAGCCGAAAACGACGGGTTATCCAAGGAATGCCCGAGAATGTCCGGGCAAATTCCGTGTACTATCTTTTCCCGACTCGACAATTAGCTCGGCATTGGACATTCTTGGACCGGGCATTCTTTGGATGCCCCGTCGTTTTTGGCCTTCTAGTATAGTATGTTAACCCTACAGGTCCTAGAACAGCTTCCTAAGCTAACCACTAGGCCTAAGGACTAACAGGCTAAATTATATCAGTTATTAAATTTGTTAAATAGTAAAAAATGAGGAGTCAATAGCATACCTAATAGTTGGTAGAGCGTTGGACCGGAAATAGGTTCAATTCCTACTTGTACCAAAAATTCCAAGCAACATATGCTATAGCTTTAAATATGTGTGAACATGGCCATAATTATCTGACCCAAACCCCGTTTTTTTTTTATTTTAGTTAAGTACCTACACTAAGCAATTATTTTTTTAAACTTGAAGGTACCCCCCCCCCCCCCCCCCAATAAATTCCACATAGTTTTTACTGGTGTCCCTGACCACACCGCAACTTATAACGGCCGTAATTTATATGTGTGTTATTAAATTTGTTTCCGACAAATTAAATATTTTCCCTTCTATTCAATCGACCCCACAGAGTTAAGTTACCGGCACGCGACCAAAGCGTGTTTAACAAATAAATTGACAGTATTGTTTGGGTTTAAGAAGTATTTTGGGTTTAATAGAGCATAACGGCGTTTATACCTTGTGGTGTAGCCAGAATATAGCGACCTGCTCCAGCTTCGCGTGTGGTTTTTTAATATACCCGTGCGTATAATACTTATACTTACTTATGGAAGCGAGACTTGGGTATGGAATAAGAAGCATGAAAGTAAGATAAATGCAGTGGAAATGCGGTCTTTACGTAGAATGTGTGATATAAAGCGTATTGACCGCATCCGAAACGATGTCATAAGAAAATAATCTGGTGTAAAAGATGATGTTGTGACTAAAATGAAGAAAAGAAGTTTATACGCTGGTTTGGACACGTTGAAAGAATGTAGGATGAAAGATTGGCTAAAAAGGTTTATATGGCTGAAGTGAAAGGATGCTAGTTGTAGTTTTATTGAACATATAAAAAAATTATTGATCGATGGAAATATTAAATTAAGTACACACAATCGCCGAGCATTTATGAAAGGTATGATGAATATAAAAGAAGCGAAAGAGATATGTCAGGATCGTAACAAATGGCATTCGATTGTCTCTGCCTACCCCTCTTGGGATGAAAGGCGTGATGATAGATAGAAAGATAGATAAATACGCTTATTTAAAAGTAATAGCATAAGAGCTAGCTGTACAGACTCTTTTAAAACATTGAAGTTATTAACGGTGCCTGCTCTTTACATATATGAAATAGCAGTTAAGTTGTTAAGAAAAACAGGCCAGGTGTTTACGAAGGTAGTACACAAGAGTGAACGACATGTCCATAACCAATACGTAAATAAATTGTGTTTAAATCCACTTGGTTTGGCAAACATTCACTCATTCATTCATAGACACATTCACAGACAATACTACAGCTACACTGGTTGTCTATGGTCCCTCAATCCTCACCCCCCTCCCCTCTCCGCGATCCGCTCCATCAGTGGCAGAAAAAAGTGTATTAGGAATGGCACCAATTATTTACAACAAGATTCCTGACGAAATAATTTATCTATACACATTTATTTAAACGAAAATTAAAATTATTGTTGGTTGAAAAGGCCTACTCTATTGTAGATTTCTTAACAGATAAAACTATTTAGACATTGTTTTCACTATTGCTGTTGTTATTATCATTGATGTTATTTGACAATTTAGGATGATAATTTATTTTGACATTTTTATATTTACCTAACTATAATACAAGATTTCGGTCAAGATTTGTGACATTTAAATTGTGTAAATTTTTGACATCGGTACTTAGGTATCTATTGTTTATGAGTATTATTGTATATTGATTGACATGACATGACATGAAATTTTTAGCATTTTGATTGTGTAAATTAGTAGACATTTTTTTTTGTTTTACCATACTATTTAACCTTTTTTTTCTCTTCAATATTTGTTTATTATGTGTTCTTTGAACAAACAAATAAATAAATAATTATTATGTTATAACTACTTATCTATTAGAGATAGATATATGCTACCGCGGACTTTGTTGTAGATCATTTTATTCTACACAATTCTTTCCTATACTATTTTGTTATATCTCTGACGGATTAGACAGCATACGGTATGATAACTCGCTGGGTCTAACTTTTCCCCGACTTAATTCACTGTTAATGCTCAGCTCCTAAACATGATAGGTCTATGTTTAATACTCCTAAACCTTTTTCGTGCATCAACGTATGTAATAGTAAAAACCGCAATAAAATTGTTCAGTAGTTTCTGTATGAAAAAGGCACAGACAGACAGACAGTCCACCTATATACAGAACCTAGGACATCCGTTTTAAAATCCCAGCTCTAACCACTGAACTATCGCCTCTAATTTCCCATAAAAATGAACGCTAAACGTCAGCGAAATGAAGCGATGTAGGGGAGAACTTGTGATTAAGCACGTACTGCCTTCAATGTTAGCAAATACTAAACTAAATGACACTTGAGGTAAAAGTCCAATTAAGTTCTGCTGATATGACAGCCTCTTTGAAACGGGTAAATGTGTATTGATTACACTCGAAAGGACTGACAATAAGGAAAGGACGACCAAGACGAAATTTCATTAATAAAAAATATCTGATGTAGGTACTTAAAAAACCGGCCAAGTGCGAGTCGGACTCGCGCACGAATGGTTCCGTATCATTATCTATAAAAACTGCAAGAAAAATAATAATACACGTTTGTTGTATGGGAGCCCCCTTAAATATTTATTTTATTCTGATTTTTAGTATTTGTTGTTATAGCGGCAACATAAATACCTACATCATCTGTGAATATTTCAACTGTCTAACTATCACGGTTCATGAGATACAGCCTGTGACAGACGGACAGACGGACAGACGGACAGACAGTGGATGTGTGTGTGACAGATCGTTCCGGCCATCGAAATCAACCACAAATACAATGATTTGAAAAAGGATGGCGGACCGCTCTTTACAAGAATTGGACGAGTCTGTGGTCGATTTCGGTGGACCGTATGGCGGCGCGCCGGCGATTGGATTGGACGAATGAGTGGGCACCTTTATGGATTAGATTTCACTTATTTTAACAGACGTAGGTAAGTAAGGGAATGAAAGATTGGAAAATTTGGGAAAAACTGAAAATGATTTTTTATCGGATTTTCGTATGAACTAAATATCATAATAGTGGATGTAAGTTTTTATGGGCTAGTTCTATCTATCTATCTATCATCACGCCTTTCATCCCAAGAGGGGTAGGCAGAGACAATCGAATGCCATTTGTTACGATCCTGACATATCTCTTTTGCTTCTTTTATATTCATCTTACCTTTCATACATGCTCGGCGATTGTGTGTAGGTACTTTTAATATTTTGTGCTAGTTTTCAAATATAAATTATTTAGCCGAGTTGTTGTTGCTGATTGAGTCATAGTAAGTTTCGAATTACCAATACAAATAAGTATACAATAATAATCCAGTCATGAGTAACATCTTAGCTCTCCCTATACGGCATACATTTGTTGGGAGTAGTTTCGTGAAATGAGACGGAAATGTTCAATGTCAAATGAAGCCGAAGTAAAGAAATTTACATTCGAATATAATTTTGGAGGTACACCTGTAAAACTCGCTCTTTTTTTAAACTTTCAAAACACCTACCTACTTTAAAAACGCAATAATCTAAACCGATCACGGACCTGTAAACGTCAACTGGGGTCAATGTAACCCCAAATCGGGGATCCTTTGATCCGTAATTGACGGACGCTGATTGGTTCAAATATATGCTAGGATTCAGTCCTGAACTGTGATTGGTCGAGAATGTGTAAGGACACGCCCTCTTTAGCGGATTAACTGTAGGGGATGGGGTGGATTCTTTGCAGTACGCTTGGACGGTTGTGATACTAAGTATATAATATTATGATTTAGGATTCGTTCATATTTTGTGCTATAATTATGTTTCTTCGCTACATATTATAAAAAATAAAAATTATTCAGATATATAGGTACCAAATATGTCTATTTATGATCAAGTACCTTATCCCATGAGAGGTAAGCAGAGACAATCTAATACCATTTGCTAAACTCGACTTACTCGACGATATTTATGGGTACCCTGGCAACAGTTCCCTGGAGCTGTAAGGCAATTCATGATCACACCCAGCTCTCACAGATACGAGGGAGACTTGTGCTTGCCTTCAATCGCTTTAAAAATATATAATACTAGCTTTCCGCCCCCGGCTCCGCCCGTGGATATATTCGAACAAAATAAAATATAGCCTATGTCACTCAGGGATATCTATTAGTGAAAGATTTTTTAGAATCGGTTCAGTAGTTTGAGAGATTACCGGTTACATCCAAACTTACAAACTTTACCTCTTTATAATATTAGTATAGAAGATCAAAGTGTGCTTGGCACTCAACTCATAGCACATGACACCCTAGTTTGGAGTTAAAAAATATGTGTTTGCAAAAGTCAAAAAAGCCTATATTAATTTGTAAATAAAATAATAAGGACCTATCTATCTATCATCACCCCTTTTACCCCAAGAGGGGTAGGCAGAGACAATCGCTTCTTTTATATTCAATATGTTCTTGACAAAATACTCAAAATAATTTGACCATGTCTTGCAATCTTTTCAATAATTTTGTACAAACATATATGAAATAAGGTTTAAATGGCTTTGATAAATTTTCTCTGTTGTGTACTTTTTCGTAAACACAATTATGTAAACGTTATAACACCTACCTATTTGTATTTGCCTTGAATTATGTGCCTACCAACTTAATAGTTTGATAATATCACTAGAGGAAAAATTAAGGCGCTATTAAATTTGTTAAAAGAACTGTTTATTGCACCAGAAACAGGCCACCAAAAACTACCTCCTATTTCTCTATAAATAATCAACAGTGTCATATCTAAGTGGAAATAGCCGTTCATTTTTCAATTGGTTTTATTGGTGGTAAAATAAAGGATTATTTTGCCCCTGTTTTCTCTTTTATACTCTATTACAGTTTAATTGTTTAATTGAAGGTTAATGACACAACAGCGCTTTAAAAAAATTAAGAGGTATGTGAAAGATTATGAAAGAGAAAACGGTGGCAAAGTTAAATCACCCCATACTTCCTATTCAATAAAACCCATTGAAAAAGTAACAGCTATTTCACTTAGATATATTGAATAAGTAACTATATGCTAAATTATAGTGACACGGGTGGATTATTTACAGAGAAATTGGGAATAGTATATCCCAGAAAAATTATGGATATAGGAGCCTTAAGTTTACTTTATATGACATTGCACTGAGAACAAACAAGCCATAAAATTCCTCCACATAAATATTGAAAGTATCAAAACTCTCCAGTCAATCTACAATTTAAGTTTTGCATGCAACGTTGATACGCGCCCGAGTTACCCCACTGGGGAAGGTTTAAGGTTTTATTCAGATCTTGGGATGGAATTTATTAATATTATACATCCATAAAGGAGATAAATTTCTATATTTATACCGCATAGCTTTTACATCATAACGGCCTTTTTAACTTGTGGCGTATCTAGAAACTTCGATAGAAATATTGACACTCCTTTCTATCATCACGCCTTTTATCCCAAGAGGGGTAGGCAGAGACAATCGATTCTCATTTGTTACGATCCTGACATACCTCTTTCGCTTCTTTTATATTCATCATACCTTTCATACATGCTCATGCGATTGTGTGTAATTTTAATATTTCAATCGATAAATATTTTTTTTATGTTCAATAAAAGTAAGTACCTACCTACACCTAGGACGTCCTCTACCAGCATTTCCTTTTACTTCAGCCATATAAACCTTTTTAGTAATTCCTTCATCCTTCATTCTTTCAACGTGTCCTTACACTATTACTGCTTTGGTATTTATTAGAGATAGATAAATGTTACCGCGGACTTTAATGTAGATAATTTTATTCTACACAATTCTTTCCTACATATTCTGTTATATCTAGTTTTTGCGTGAAAATGTCACAGACAGACAGACAGACAGACTTTGGTTTATAATATGTAGTGATATATACTCACTTAACTTTCTGCCCAGCTTCACCCGTGGAGCCCATATAAATTTTCATGATGATAATAGATAGATTAAAATTCTGTATGTCATTTGCGTGTGTTGTTTCCCACAACTCAATGTGTAATTTTAGCGGTGTGTTGTTCATTGTTCTATATTTTGTTTGCATGTTGTGTCTGTCCATAAACTAGCCCACGCACTGGTCTGGTATCTCACTGAAAATTTTCGGTCTTGCCAGCCGTATGATCCAGATTGAACACAGGCCACACATTAGAGATGTAAAGCACGATCTAGGATCATAATTATGCAATTCACTCACTCACACAGACACACAAGATTCGATTAAAAAGGCGTGTGGATGTATTTACAACCACAAATATAACGATTTGAAAACTGATGGCGGACCGTTCGTTACAAGAATTGGACGAACCTGTGGTCGATTACGGTGGACCGTATGGACAATTTTCTTGGCTCATAAGTTATTAAGGTGCCTATCGACTTCGTGTGAACTGGATGGCTGCGGTGAGTGGACACCTTAAGTTGTGCACCCACAAAGTCCACAACTGTCAACAGACCTTTTTTTAATAAATAATTAAACAAATAAAATAAACTTACCCGGTGATACCTATTCCCTGTTATAGAAATCAAATCACCACACAGTATAAAATCGTCGATTACCACGATGAGAGTAAAAACTGGCCTCAGCAGAAAATTGCACTTTTAATGGCAAAAGTGATTTAAATTTTACTCGTGCCATTCAACACACATCAATGACCAATTTTCTTTAGAAGTACCTATGTGCTTCGGAGGGCAAAAAATTAAATAAAAAAAGTAGGTATATCTACCGATTTTACCTAAATATTATTCACTGAGAAGCAATTTCGTTTCGCCGTTGAATTTGAAGTCGGTTGGTGCCAAATTAGGCTACAACATTAAAATAGATTCTAAAGAAAATCTGTTCAATATTATCTATGCGAAACGAAATATTTAATTATCTCTTGCTTTTGAGTGAAAATGTTTGAAGTCGGTAGGTATAGTTTATAAAAGTTAATTAATTTTTCCTTTTTAAGTAATTTTGCTGTTAATAATATAATTACAAAAATAAACCATCAAAATCGGCATAGGTACATTACATCGAGTTATGGCAAAAAATTGCCTTAAAAATCAGTTTTTTCAAAATTTCTGAAAAACTATACTGAACCAATAATTACCACTTTCTTTCAAATAAAAGAAGAATTTTACAAATTGGTTTAAAAAAGACTGAGTTTTGAGGTAACAAACATTAAAAAAATACAACTGAATTGAGAACCTCCTTCTGTTTTTTTGAAGTCGATTGAAAAACACAATATATAACGAAGGTTCATTAAGTGCAGCAACAGGCTTGCCACTTGTTTTGTTTAATATGGGCAACTGGCAAAAAGTGGACACTGTTATACTGGTGTCTCTGGCCACAAGTTGCACGTCCCTAACTGCAAAGTGTCTGGCTTTTACGGACTCGTCGGTTTCGACTCGAACGATCAAAAAACAAATTGGTAGCAGATCTCATGCACCACATGTGACATGACCCTCAAAGAGCATTGGAAATGAACTAAGAATAGCATCCGAAATGAAGATATCATCGAGACCTTTCATTTTGGTAAAAACACGACCATTCTAGGGTAAGTTGTTTTAGATAATATTGATCCTTTTAAATTTTGATCTTAAAGTTGTCATAACTCCAAAAATTTTTTTTTAATTTTGAAAAACATTCTGAGATATATATAACCTTTCTGAACACTTAAAAAATCATAAATAAGACTAGATAGATGTAGGGTACTCAAGAAAAATTACCATTTTAAAGCCATTATTTTTGTTTTAAAAAAAAAGTTTTTTTTTAATAGACGACGTTAATACAAACATTTAGACACCTCAATCATCTATAGTGACCTACAACTTCAGGAGATATCGGCATGTAGCACTTTTGCTAAAAAAGGGGCCCCTGCTGAAAAACATTTCACCCAATCGAAAACTCTCTATCAACAATACTGTAGGAATGTAGGATTAAAAAAAGATTGGTCTCAAACGAGCATGGAGGGTGTGTCAGGTTATGTACCCACCCTTATTTAGGGGTAAGAGGTGGCAAGGGGTGGGAATTTATCCACCGATTCTCCCTTATAACTGGCAGTTACATACAATGCGCGGCTATCGACGCAACACAAGGATAATCGCTGTAATTTAGACGATTTCGACGATTTTGTGCCCTTGATCATGTATTAATAAGTAAATTAAAATATAAATAATAAAAAAAAATGTGGATTGTGTAAAAAAAATAAATGTGGATATAGGTACAATTAAAAACAAAATGTCAATTTAAGCAAAAAGTTCATGCAATACACAAACTCTTTGGTTAAAATTACAACAAAAAAATTAAACGTCAACAATTTTAACAAAAAAGTTCATACAATATTAAAACTTTTTGGTTCAGCTGTGAAAAATAAAAACAAAAATGTTGTTTTAAAATAATAGGCTATGGAATCCGAAACAACAAGCGGTAGTCCAATAGGACCAAACCGTTCTGGGGAACAAACAAAAACATCATTTCTAATTGAAGATATTTTATTCCGTGGTCAAAATAGGACATATTCTAAACCAAATTCCATAGAAAATGTTAGAAGAACTTATAACTACGATGGAGAAGGTCCGAAACCATATTTCGGACCAATGCCCAACCAAAGACAGAATATACCCATGCAAGAAGGATCGTATTTACAAGTTATGGGAGCTTTGGGAGCATATTTACATACACCAAACACATACAAAACTGTTGAAACGCCTTATTTTTTATCTCAAGGTAGGTTATTCTATACTTCTAATACTTAAGTCTGGCATCGGACCGAAAATTTCCCATTCCTGCCGCCGGATGATCTAGGCGGACCGTTTGTTACAAGAATTGAACGAGTCTATGGTCGGTTTCGGTAGACCGTACGACGACGCGCCAGGGATTGGATGAATGTGTGGCAACTTTAATACGAGTATTCTATTCTGTTTTTGTGTTATGGCTCCATCAGGGCTTTGATGATTCCGTCAATGTCAAGTATTATAGACGCCACAGTAACAATATATTATCAATTAATCGGTAGCTAAGATGATCCCGCCGACTGTCTTATTAATCACAGCCCCATCATGTCACGACGGATGCATGCGTTGGTCGTCATGACATGACATATAATCTCAATATTAATATTATAAATTTTGTGAGTTGGTTTCTATGTGGAGGATAATCTCCGGAACTGCTGCACCTATTTCAAAAATTCTTTCAACATTTGAAAGGTACCTTATTCCAGATGAACATAGGCTATATTTATGTAGGTATTTATATGTAAATTAGCTAAAGTTATCATGATATTCGACAACCAAGTCGGAAAAATTCTGCCTCTTTAATCTTCCACGGCCTGCGCTGCGTCTATTATGTTAGTATATGTATGAAAATAATGTATGGCTGAATTATTCCTCTTGAATTATTCCTCACAGTAACCATTTTTATATTTTAATTTGTTGATCAATAAATGAATTATAGGTACGAAGCTGTTTTAGCCGATATGGTGTTAATCTATATCTAAATAAATTAATTTATATCTTAAGTTTTTAATTTAGAACATATTTAATTTAATTTAAATTATACAATATATATCGTTATAATATCGATGTTATAGTTATCGCAAAATGAAAACTCTCGCGCGACAAAATAATTTAATAAATAAAACATTTAAAATATCTAATTAAACCAGGTCCGCGTGGAATAGTGTCAAGGAGTACTGGCACTATTTCCCAGCCCTCTTGTCACTAAAAGACATAAATCAGTCGTGGGGATATTTCTTTAATACAGTTTTTGTCATTTGAACCCCACGTATCTAGAGTTTCTACACCAAACTGAACGAAGTAGTTTTCAATAATTGAACCATATTTGCGCCGTTTGTTAGACACAACTCCCACTTTGATTACTGTTTCCCTGAGATGAGACGGAGCTAATGTAAAATAAGTGCACATTTTATGGTCTATTTTTTTTCCATTTCAGGTGTCCCTTATCACGCGCTTTTCGGACCTTCAGAATTATCACTGTCAGCTTTAAAACACTGTCGTAGAAGAAAAGCTCGAACAGTATTCTCTGATCCGCAGTTAACAGGTAACAACAATTTGAATACCTATACAAATACGCTTATAACTATATATCTATTAGAGATAGATCTATGCTACCGCGGACTTTTTCATAGATAATTTTCTCCTATACAATTCTCTAGTACATCATTTTGTTATATCTCTGACGGATTAGACAGCATACGCCATGATAACTCGCTGGGGTTAACTTTTTTTCCGACTTGATTCACTTATACTGTTATTGTTCAGCTCCTAAACATGATAGGACCATGTTTAATACTCGTAAACCTTCTTCGTGAATCAACCTATCTAATAGTGGAAACCGCAATAAAATCCGTTTAGTAGTTTTTGCGTAAATAGGGCAGAAACAGACATATAGACTTTGTTTTATTATATATACGTAGTGAGCAATAAAAATAATTGGACAAGTTGCGAGCACGACTCGCGCACTGACGGTTACGTACCATTTTTCGGTCAGAACTTTAAGACAGGATTTTCGTTTAGGTTTTCCTATAAGAAATAAGAAAGGCCCCATATTTGGTACCTATATATTATTTTCAAAATGTTAGTCTTAGTGGTTTCGGAGATTAAGAGGGGAGGGGGGGGGGGGGGGGGCACGATATCGATTTTCGTATATTTTCTTTAATATACTTTAAACTATGCATTTTAAAATTATAAAAATAACGAGCCCTTTTATTTGATATGTCACATGGTGCAATTGAAAAAAAATATTTACCATTTAATTTTTTCCTCAAAATTAACCCCCAATATAAATACACCTAGGTCGACCTCTGCCATCATTTCCTTTCACTTCTGCCCTAAACCATTTTAGTAATTCTTTCATCGTTCATTATTTCCATAAAAATAAATACACTACATCTTCACGACCAGAAGCATGCTTAGGACCGGTGCGGCCAATGGTAGCAAATTGCTGTAAGGTTGGTTCTTCTCGGGCCGGGCATTCCTTGGCTGGTCATTGGGGGCAAGGTGGCAAGTTGCTGCAGCTTCTATAAATTACACACCTTTTTCCCCAGGTTTAGAGAAGAGATTCGAATCCCAAAGATACTTGTCTACCCCAGAACGAGTAGAGTTGGCAAGTGCCCTGAACTTATCAGAGACACAAGTAAAGACCTGGTTTCAAAATAGGAGAATGAAACATAAGAAGCAAATGAGGAAACAGCAGCAGCAAAGAGGTTTGTCACTTTTTTTCTTCACGGGTCCAAGACCAAGTCTCCCTCTTTTATCCGATGGTATTTGTGAGGCTATACCTAACGAGTGGCCAGTTCTGTTGAGGTATATTTAGATGGAAACGCTTCTAAATGGTTTCTAAGTGGTTTTGTCGTAAGTTTTTAGAATAGGGCTCGTGACCTTCGGCCTATAGATAGAGTAAGATATAAAAAAAATGACAAAAAAACTGCAGACCGTATGTTATCGGTGGATAAAACGACAAATCTACTTCAATGGACACCCAAGGAATGCTCCAAATCCTGACAAATCCGTGTACTAATACTTCTAAGTACTTTTCCGCCGATTTTCGGTTCGTGCTGGGTTTGTAGGCTTTGAGAATTATCAGAAGGCGACGGAATAGAAGAAGGAATCTGATTGCAGATGATGTTTTTTGGTGTTACATGTTTGTTCAGGAGATAGACAAAGGGTTCAGCTTCGAACTACGATACTGAGATAGCGAGTTTCCGTACGTGGGCCGTCTGTGTCTTGGGACAGCGTAACAGTTTGCTTAGCGAATGCGTGACTTGGCCGTGAATGACTTGACGCGCGTTTATATTATATATACGGAACCCTAGCCTACTAGCTTTGTCCGGACAAACAAACAAACAAACAAACACAATTTCGCATTTATAATGTAAGACAAATTTAATGTAGAAAGAAAGAAATCTTCATGTGTTGCCTTACAGCTCCCAGGTACCCAAAGTCTTCCTCACTTAGCCGAAGATTTTTTTGAGGCTATAGGTACCTAACGAGTGGCCAGCTCTGTTGAGGTATGTAGATGGAAAAGCCTCTTTGTACGGTTTGTCGGATAATGTATGGTCACCCCCATAAGTAACTTACCACCTGAAGCTTGACTATTGTTTGGAAATGACAACATTATAGAGTCGATTATCGTTTGGCACTTCGATTCGCTATCTTTATCATTTTTAAATGACAGCATCATTTGTTATTTGTGTCTAATTTGAATTGATGGAACACGAAATTGATGAAATGGAAATGTATATTTATTTACTCTTTTAGGGTTCTGTTAAGCATAATTTTTTTTTTAATCTTAGCGGGTTGCCTTTCGGCTCCCGGAACCGTTAACATAGTGATATCTTATATATAAAATTCTCGTGTCACGGTGTACGTAACTGAACTCCTCTGAAACGGCTCGACCGATTTTCGTGAATTTTAGTGTGCATATCCGTTAGGGTTGAGAATCGGACAACATCTATTTTTCATCTCCCTAAATGTTAAGGGTGGTCCTCCACCCCTTATTTTTTTTTATAGGTAGGGTAGGGGTAGGGGTAGAGGTAGGGGTAGGGGTAGGGGTAGGGGTAGTGCGGGCAGGACAACGTCTGCCGGGTCCGCTAGTATTAAATATTATTTTAAATGTAAGACGTGGTATGACTCATGCCAGTAGGTGGTAAAGTTCCACATTTAACCTTTGTTACTATCATAATTATAATTATTTACACCTTAAAAACTTAAAATTATAATTAATAAATTAAAAAAAAAAAATTATTGTAAAATATTATATTTATATCATAAAATGAACATTTCGACATAATACAGCGACAGTGTAGGTCGCCCAATACGTCTGTGGTCCTCGAGATTGCCTTCTTCACCTTGACGGACAATCCATAAACGGACGGTGTTTCGCTGAAAATAATTATAATTATTAAATTATCAATAAGTAGTATGTTGTTTGATACAACAATTAGACATTCGTCTAATAATTTCAATATAATTTTATTGTATTATAGTAGGTACCTATATCTTGTATTATATGGTAACACATGACGACAAACTTAAATATATTTACTTATGATATTTACATAAAAAGTGATATGCATACTTACTGATTTAACTGTCGTGAAATTTCAGTAATATTTTGTTCCCCGGGATGTAGAGCTATTATTTCAGCTCTTTGCTATACAATGTCAATTTGGTAATGATTTCTGTTGACAATAAGCTTTTAAAATCAAATTGATTAATATTTAAACTGGAAAAGAAGTTTTTATATAACTGTTTTACTTATCGATTTTAGTCTTTACGTTTACCACATAAAGATGTAATTTAGATGTATCTTACCTCGACATATTGTGAAATTTACAAAGAAATTGAAGTAAAGAAATTTACGTCAGTGATATAACATGTCTTATTGTGCATCTCTTTCATTACTAAACTCTATATAAAATAATTTAATATAAACGTCAGGTCAAAGCAAACGTTGTCAAAAGTGGTAAGTTACTTATGGAGGTGACGTACATGACGTTTTAATATAAAAAACCCATTGGTACATTCTTATCTAAATGGTCGGATTTGGGGATCGAACCTGCGACTTCTCAGTTGTGAGCCGACGTTTTACCTACTTTTATTTAATGTACTTACCTCATTTATTAAAATCCAAAGTATTTTTAACCGACCTCCAAAAAATAAGTTTTTTTTTAATGTATGTATGGACATCGATTACTCCGCCAGTTGTGAACCGATTTTGATGGTTTCTTTTTAATTGACAGCTAATTCTTTCGGATTCGTCCCATTTTTATCTCATAAAAATTGGCTTATTAGTTTTTCAGAAATATTGAAAAAACTGACCTTATAAGTCAATTTTTCGTAATATCTCGATGAAATATGTACCGATTTTGACGGCTTATTTTTTCAAGGATATAATAATTTCTCGACATTATTTCACAGTCATATGACGAAATTCGGTTCCGTAATTTTTCAGAAATTCAGTAATTTGTCTCTGTTTACTGCTGAAAATTATATCAGAGAAAAGCCTTAGCAACGGTTGTTATTGACACGAAGTTGTCAATTTTCGTATCGACGGTGGTCTAGCGGCTAAAGGTATGGGGTGCAGAATTGATCTGAGGGGTGCAGCGCAGGATTTTTTAAATTTTTTTAGTTGCGTTATTATTTGTTTCTCAATGCAGCAAAATCACTTAAAAGGGGAAATAAACCTTTCAAAAAAAAGTGTACCGACTTCAAAAATTTGCACTGAAAAGTAAGAAGTAAGGAAGTAAATAAGTGGGAAATTAGAAATAATTAATTACCCAAATTCACTAATCTAGATAATTCATTAGGAACCTACGATCATCAGTACAACCACAGATAATATTGAACAGATCTTTATGTCCTTAGATGTTAACTTAATTTTGTATCCTAATTTGGCACCAACCGTCTTCAAATTCTACGACAAAATTTTTGTTATTTCTTACTTTTCAGTGCAAATTTATGAAGTCGGTACACTTTTTTTTAAAAGGTTTATGGATAATACATAGAATAGTTTTCGCTAGTATTGATTAACTGCGATAAATATGCAAGAAACGTAGAAAAGTGACATTTAAAATGGCGGCAACTGACCTCATACGATGTCTTATTAACATTCTAAGTTTAGAACTGTATCTGGGAATCGAATCTAACCCAGCGAAGTAAATAAAGCGAAGATAAAACGAAATATACAACCATAATGATAATTACAGTACATTTTCATTATAGCGGCATCGCGTAATTTTAATTATGCTTTCAACCTCAACATAGGGTGAGTGGAGGCAACATGGCATGGGGGTGGGGGTGTTAAATTGAATAGAAATCATCGCTTTTCTGCCGCAAGTAGATGTCTTCAAGACGTTGTAAGATAAATTCGTTATGAATTCAAGATGGCCGACGTCTTCGTTGCCATAGCAACGC
This sequence comes from Nemapogon koenigi, assembly GCA_963924495.1. Taxonomy (NCBI): domain Eukaryota; kingdom Metazoa; phylum Arthropoda; class Insecta; order Lepidoptera; family Tineidae; genus Nemapogon; species Nemapogon koenigi. The sequence continues at coordinate 2,178,079 of OZ004658.1, read as the reverse complement.
TTGCTTTCTTCAAAGTACCTTCCAAAGTAAATTGAACTTTATGTCTTTGGCGTTTAAACTCGTATTTGATTGGTTAGTTATTTAAAAAGACGTTTAAAGGAATTTATGCTTTATATATAACAGAAATTTGATTTAATTTTGTAATTTGTTGTTGAGAAACCTTTTAGTCGTTAGGTACTTAATATATTCTTAGTATATATAAGGGTGGCTTAATGAATGTTGGAAATATTTAATTTATTAATTATGAGTCCGTAGTTAGAGGACGTTTAGGATGTCGATAATTTTGTTAGATTTAAGTATTTAAACGTAGGTACTTTTAGCGTTTATCTCTTGTTAAGTATAGTATTTTGTAGAAAACTTGACATGTGACTTCGCTAACGCCTGACTTTATGTTATTCGTTATGTAAAGTAAAAACTAAAACTAATTAGAATATTTTTGTTTTCTATGCAATAGGTAGTATTTTTTTAAAAAATATTCAAATTTTGCCGCCATACGACAAAATTATCTCATGATTTAGGTAAAGCCATTCTGCACATTCTGCCCTATTTCTCAACTAATTTCTATTACTGGTTATTTCTTTAGGGTTCTGTAAAAACGGAAACCCTATTACTAAGACTCCGCTATCCGTCCGTCCGTCGTCGGTCACCAGGCTGTATCTCATGAACCGTGATAGTTAGACAGTTGATTTTTTTTTGCCGTTTTTATAGATAATGTTACGGAACCCTTCGTCGACTCGCACTTGGCCGGTTTTTTATATATACGGGCAAGTTATGGGCCGTGGTACAACTTTTATCCCAAATGTATTATATAGAAAACAAAGATATACAAATTAAAATAAAATATAAAATCATACCGTACTTTTTACTTTACATACGTATCGGATTGTGGTAACTCTATTAAACTGTTTTTACAGTTTAGCCAGTTAAAAAAAAAGAACAGGTGGAAAGTCTGTTGATGCATTTAATGGACCTAGATTTGTCATTTCTGTATTATTTACACATAACAAAATGAAAAACCTTGAAATTTAATCTAAAAAACTATATTACCAAATTCCACCAGAGAGTCCTGCGTCATAGTACCCAAGACGCTAGCTGCGTTCCCTTGTTGGTTCTGCTCCTGGGTTACCTGTAGTATCGACGAGCATCTTAGCTAGGGTTTTGGCTCCCAAACTCCACGGCCCAACGCTTCAGTAGTGAAACCGACGATTTCGTAATTACTTCTCTATCAGATGTAAATTGTTTTTCGTGTTTTGACAAAATTATTAATTGCAGGTAGCGCTCCTGTCGACTTTACATCGAAGTCATCGCCAGAAGAGCAATTATGCAGAAAGGTAAATTATTTTTTACCTATAGTTATTATGTTCCGATATATAAAAGGATACCTAGTCAATCTAGTCATTTAAGATCGTGTATACGGTGTATACTAAGCGTCAGTAGAAAACAGAATTTTCGTAAACAAACATTCAGGTAGACGCATGAACTGGAAAGTTTTTCACAAATTTGACTTCATTACATATTATAAGTTAAAGTCCCTGTACGGATTTTCATATGGTTTTCATCAATAGTAAGAGAATCTATGACGGTTATAGGCTATAATTTATCGGATATTGTATCTGTGCGAAGCCGGGGGCGGGGTCGCTAGTTGAAAAATAAGTAAGTGACGTTATTGTTTTTGGTTCGAGTGGTGGTTGAACGAATGGGTTTGGTTCAAGTTGGCGACTCTTTATATGTGGTGCCATTGAGAAGTAATTGCCATGTGATATATTGAAAAGACATAGTAACAACACAGGTACAATATGGTATGCTACAGATATATGCTACCGCGGACTTTTGTCTATGTGCTATTACGATGTATAAGCTATAACATTGTAAAGTTTTATCAAAATCCGTCTAACAGTTTTTGGGTGAAGGAGGATCCTCACAAACTTTCGCGTTTATAAAGTAACAATAGGTATATGTTAATAAAAATATAATTAGTAGGATTTGTTTATGAGCTTTCCGCCCCCGGACAAAATGAAATATAGCTTCGTGGTAATGTAGCTTCCTTAGTGAAATAATTTCAGAATCGGTTCAGTAGTTTGAGAGATTACCCACTACATCCAAACATAGAAACATTACCCCTGTATAATATCAGTATAAATTAAATATGTTGTACAGAGTTTCAACCCTGTTTCGGTTGATGTTTCTGATTGCAAATATTCAGAGTCGATGCCATATGCCTAGAGAGCATTCTTTAATATAACATTTATATCATTTAATGATTGTGCAATATGCTATCTATTTATCTATAATCACGCCTTTTATCCCAAGAGGTGTAGGCAGAGACAATCGAATGTCATTTGCTACGATTTTGACATACCTACCTCTTTCGCTTCTTTTATATTCATCATGTGCGGCAATTGTGTGTACTAAATTGCCCTTGAACAATTAATTTTTTATCTTCAATAAAAGTCGTTCTCTGCCCAAATTTCCTTTCACTTCTGCCATATAAACCTTTTTAGTCAATCTTTCATCCTTCATTCTTTCAAAGTGTCCAAACCAACGTAACCTACTTTTCTTCATTTTATAAAATACAATTGTCATTCCCCAGTAGTTAGTCACAACATAAGAGTAGTATTCGGTTACAGAAATGAAGCAATTGTTAATGAGCCATAGCTTTAGCTTTAGCCTGAACAAGTTCTTTCAGTGGAATGGTCTGCCTTCCTTCGTATTCCCAGCCATATACAACATTAAGGCCTTGAGCGAAACGTGAAAATTCATCTCTGCAGGCCAGGAATAGTGAATGGAGCAATTGTGAATTTGCGACATCATGCTTGCTTAAAGTCCAACGATCCAACTCTATCGCTGTTTTCTAATACATGATTTCTTCAACAGGCTGAGGATTCAAGATTATCAACGAATCATAGTTCAGACTCAGAACTGGACCATAGCGACAGCGATATTGACATAGTGGGAGAACCAACCTACACGCAACATTACTCTCCATCTACATAAGAACAACTTTAAAAAATGGGTTACCAAGACTTTTAGACCCATGGAACATGACTCCTCCCAAACTCCGAGCTCCTTTATGGTGCACAGTCAGTTGGTGGCCACACATTCGTCTAATCCCCGGCGCGACACCGTACGGTCCACCGAAACGGACCACAGACTCGTCCAATTCTTGTAACGAACGGTCCGCCCAGATCATCCGGTGACATGTGTTCTTACGTCATAAGTTCAATAATCAATACAATACCTGGTAGAACATACTAAAAATCGGCTCATTTTTAGGGCATCATTTCTATCTGTATCATTTGTACAAATGTTACCTACGTTACGACAGAGACAACGATCTACAAAACCAAAGTCTCTTTCTAAAGACCGATGGGTATTAAGTAGCCCACACACTGGTCCGGTATCGCACAGAAAATTTTCCATTCCGGCCGCCGGATGATATAGATCTATGTCGCATGCAATTCACTCACACAAGATTTGATTAAACAAAGTGTCAAACTATCAGTCAGTCAGTCAAATAAGGCATAATATACTTAGGAATGCAAATTTACACCCCATTTCACCCACGGGTAGCATAGAGTAACTTATAACACTGACATGATATGTTATTAGCCTATAATTCGCTATCAAATGTAAAAAGATTCTTCAAATCCGACTGGATTTCCACGTTCAAACAAACTCTTCATATTTATTATTTAGATTAGATATAACACTAACATCCAGTTCAATTTTAAAATAATATTTGTCGAAATCAACCACAAACACAACGACTTGAAAACGGATGGGGATGAGTCATTGGACGAATGTGTGGGCACCTTTATTATCTGCCGGATGCTACTATCAAACTTCAGTACATACACATGTTTTGATTATTATGCCTTGACATCTGTTGTAAAATAATTATAAATAATTTTTATTTTTAATTTTACTCGTGAAATTGAGAATTCCTTAGATATGGTTACCTTCTAAGACATAGCTGAAAAAAACTTATTTGATGGTGAAAACGCGTTTTATATAATACTAGCATTCCGCCCCCTTTTAGAAAACGTTTTTTTTTTCGAAAAAAAAAATCATATTTCATCAGTATGTAATTCGTATCTAATTGTAGCTGACCGAAATGAATAATATTCGATCTCTTTGGCTGTATAAAGAGTTCCTTTTTAAGAAGATTTTGATTTGATACATTCTTTACTTTATATTTGATAGCTGTTTCCCACGACTTCTAATTTCAAAATGTTGGCAAACATATACACTTCATACACTGCCCACCCCGTTCCCGTCGTCATGCCGTGATAATAAAAAGTATCCTATGTTACTTCTAATACCTCCAAGAATATATGTGCAAAATTTCATGATGATCGGTTAAGTAGTTTTTGCGTGAAAGCGTAACAAACAAACTTACATTCGCATTTATATTAATAAGGGATGTAGATAACATATCATAACTTTATAAAATTATTACTTATTTTCTCTTGTAAAAAGTCTATAATAGAATTTCTTCAGTTATTTGAACCAAATAAAAGAAGAAGGTTTTCCTAAATTTCCTATCTATATAGTAATCGTAAATCGTAATATAGGAATTGTACTGTAAATAGTTATTGTTGTTAGTTTGACAAAGTAGACACAGAGAACCACTTTGTTACAAAAACTTTTTGCAAACAGTTCACAACTTTTTTCCAAGCATCCTAACAATTTTCCATCATTAATTTATTTGTTCGCCAATAATATACAAAACATATCACATTAATACCAGACGTCTTAACTTCATATGAGTGAATAATTCATGTCCCGACAAGTTATAGTGAATTATCTGTAAAAATAGATGTTATTTTGTTGTCTAATCTGTGTAATCTAGTCAAATAGTTTATTTATAAATATTTATTTAAATGTGCAATAATTGTATCTTAGAAGAAAATTTGTAAATACAGAGTAGGATTTCGAAAAGTAATAAGTATTTCCTTCCAAAAAGTCAATAAAAATGTATTAATTAAATTGTATAATATACTTAATAATGTTTTGTTGAAATAAATACTTTGCAGCGAGCCTAATTTATTGTCTATAATTCTAGAAAAATATAGAACGATCCTAATTAAATATTTATTTTTTATTTTTAAATTTATTACCCACTAGCTCACCACCCCCGGACCCACCCGGATTCGAGAGTGATTTTTTAAAGATCTGTATGTCGAACATAACTACTGTCTAACCATCACGGTTCATGAGATACAGCCTGGTGACAGATGGACAGACAGACAGACGGACAGACAGCGGAGTCTTATAGGGTTTCCGTTTTTACCCTTTGGGTACGGATCCCTAAAAAAAGAAAGATTACGACGTATTGAGAACCTCCTCTTTTTTTTGGAAGTCGGTTAAAAACAGAATTCACCCCTCTAACAATATTAAGTGAGCCACACTCTCAATAATTGAGTTATCCTCGAAATGTTGTGAACATTTTTGTTGTTTGTGGACAATTTCTAGAGCAACTAGCTGTTCGCCCGTGGGGCTCGTACTAACTGTCCCTTATACTCCTTTAGAGGGATGGATTTATAAAAAAAAATTACCTACGTCCTTACCTAGTGTTCAAGCTCTTTACGTATCAAATCTCATCAAAATCGGTTCAGTGGTTTAGCCGTGAAAGCGTAACAGACAGACAATGTGAATCATGAGGCTAAAAATTGCGTGCACCCATTTGTCCAATCACCGGCGCGGCACAGTCCACCACGGCGGCCGGAATGGGAAATTTTCGGTGCGATGGCGGACCAATGTGTGGCCATTTTTTTCTTCTTCATTCTTTCTTCACAGTTGCCTAACAGCTCCCGAAACTGTATTACAGTTCCAGGCTTCCAGGGTACTCAGAAGGCCAAGTTTCCCTCGTTTAGCCGATGGTATTTGTGAGGCTATACCTAACGAGTGGCTAGTTCTGTTGAGTATCTTTGATTTTTTTTCCACTCACAATCTATACATCCACACTAGTTCATACTAATTCATAATATTATAAACGTGAAAGTTTCTATGGATATATCGCGCCAGAACGGCTAAACGGATCTGGATGTTTGGCACAGAGATAGATTATACCCCGGGGTCTTCCACGGGTACCCTGGAATCGTAACACAGTTTTGAGAGCTGTTAGGCAACCCGTGAAGAAAGAAAAAAAACAGATTATAGTCTGCAATAGCACGTAGACTACTTTTTATCCCGGAAAAACGTATGGTTCCCGTGGAATAGATTTGTTTTGTTTTTCACGGGATCGACATGATTTTTTGCATTGTGGTAGTTTAGAGGTCAGCGAATGACATATGGGTATACTACTTTTAATATTTCTTTTTGGATCTATTTCCACGCGGGTGAAACCGCGGACAGAAGCTTGTATTATTATAAATGCGAAAGTTTCTTTGTTTTTTTGTTCCTCTTTTACGTAACAAAGCAACGGATAGACGTGATTTTTTGCCCAGAGATTAAATCTTATGTCACTTTTCCAAAAAGGGCGAAGCTGGGGATATTTATACTAAATATTATAAATGAGAAACTAACTGTCTGGGCTGTCTGTTTGTTACATTTTGACGGCTAAACTACTGAACCGTTTTTAATGAAATTTGATACGGAGAAAGCTTGAACTCTATAGAAAAGAACATAGGCTGCCTTTTTTCTTAAAATATATCTATATATACTAATAATAATGCTGAAGATGTTGTTTGTTTGTTTGAACGCGCTAATCTCTGGAACTATCAGTGGGGTTTGAAAATTTATTTTTGCATTTGATAGCCCAATTCTTGAGGTTATTTAACATCACGCTACCTACCAGTTTGATATAAGTAAATTGATTGATGGAAAAAATAAAATGTCGTATGGGCGCCACTGAACCGATTTAAGTAAGCTTGGACCCTAGGGAAGGCTACTTTTTTTTAAGTCCATCCTTCTAAGGGGGTATAAAAGGGATGAAAGTTAGTATTGGCTCCACGGGCGAAGCCATAATAATTCTGTGAATGTAATTTTATTTTATTTTCCGAGATAAAAAGTAGGCCATGTGACTCTCCCCCACTTCTTCAGAGTCTACACGTTTCGGTAAAGAAGTAACACTTAATTTATATTGTTATTAATATTTTCAAATTATAATTTCAATAAGTTACAAAAAGCTATATAAAAAAAATTAAGAGCTTTGTTTAGATTATGAAAGAGAAAACGGGAGAAATAACAGGTATTTACTTAGATATATTGAATAAGTACCTAACTATATGCTAAATGACAGTGACACAGGTGGATTATTTAAAGAGAAATTGGGAATAGTTTATCCCAGAAAAATATGGATATCTTAGGAGCCTTAAAAAGTCAAGTGCAAGTCCATCAGCGAAGTTTCCGTCGAGTAATTTTGGACGGATTTTTTTTTACACAGGACCCCCAAATGAGAACAAAATTGGGAACAGATTGTGAAATTGAGTCTTAAATGGTAGTCATGATAGCAGCACCTGCTAAAAGTGCTGTTGGGAAAAAAGGCGCGAGATCAAAGCGCGGATTTCATACAAAATTGGATCGCACCATGCAACACTGCGCAGAAATAAAATATATTTAATTTTTTTACGGTTCCCTGAAGTCGTGTAAGATCTTTAGTATAGCCGCTCGGGCTCTCTACAAGATTGGCAATACAAAAGCGATAGCTCATAGATAAGTAGGTACAGTTCGCGCCATATAAGTTGAGCAATTTGACATTATTTTGAGCTTAATTTGTTTTGCGCATAATTGGTCCACTTATTTGGAAGTATATTATACCAAGGGCCGTATTATTCAAAACTAGTTCAGTTTGATAGACAAAACGATTTAGCTATGGTTGATATGTCACCTTGCAATAAGTTAGCACTTAGTTAGTCTTCCTTTAATGCGTGGTAATTAAATAAATATTAATATTTATAAATAAATAAGTTCATTATTTTTCTAGATAAAGAACTATTGTTTAATCTATGCCTGAGTATTCACAGAATATAACTGTTAACCCGGTATAGTGTTGTTTTTTTAAAGTTTTACTTTAATAGTTTCTGCTCCGTCAAGAATTGGGCTATCAAATCCAAAAATATTCCAAAGATTAGCGCGTTCAAACAAAAAAAAACAAACAAAAAAACTCTTCAGTTTTATTATTAGTATAGATAGGTTATTATTGCATAACACTATCCAAACAGGTAATGAAATCATAGCAATATTGAAGCCAGTTCTGTCCCAAAATTAAAGAGTTGTTCTATTAGATCTACGTCAAAAGGACCCTTCGAGTTACCGCATATAGCTAGGGTGACCATTATTATTATATTCATATTTGGGACAGAACAAGTCGGGCCAAAAAAATGATGTGAAACACATCTATTGGCGTGCCTTGGGAGAAAGACCGACTCATATATCGTGACGGAAAACTGCGTCATGCCCCCGTAGAGAACGCTATCCCCTCTCCGCCGCCGCACTATACTCCCTTATGTGTGCGTGGCGCGTATACTTTTATTATATATATTTAGAAATACATAATTAGTTGCTTCTGCGTGTGCGAGTGTATGTACTACGTGTTTTCGATGTTTTACATCTGCCGGGCGTCCCGTGACGGCTACCTTTTTATTGTAGATTTGTTTCTAAATTTGGATTTAATAAATACAATATTTGTAATGTAAATAGCCAAGTTGATTGAATTGTAATTTGTGATAATAAAAGAGAATATTGAGTATTACTTTGATACCGTAAGACGGGACACAAAGTGGCTTGAAATTGAACGTCTCCCTTTATCTCCGATACTACTAAGTCTAACATAAAAAAGGGAATATGGGGCCTTTCCTATAGTTTACAGGAAAACCTAAACGAAAATCCTGTCCTAAATTTCTGACCAACATCGTACGAAACGAATTCGACTGGCTCTTGAGCAATTTTTACTTATATAAAAACTGATATGTCCTCAATTTTCCCAAAACCATTGCCACCCTACCCAACAACCAATATCTCAGTGTATTGTCCTTAATTCGCAGTTATTACAGACGGAATGCCGCTTTGATCCGCAGCTAACCAGATTACACCGGATGAGACCGGTATAAGGGAGTGTTTATTATATAATATAAGGGCAGGAGGTACGATTAAACATTATTACTCATAATTGACTCAAAATTGTTTTGATTATTTTCGACAGCTCAATTTAATGTATGAAGTGTAATTAGACGTTATTGTATGAAATTGGATTGGGAGAATTCTCCCATACACACCCCTGAAATATTTACTAATGTTATTGTTAATTTATTGTTGCTCTACGGCTCCCAGAACCGTGTCATCGGCTCTCAAATCTTTCTAATTTTTTAGCTGATACTGAAAACGTTTTTTGTTTTCAAATAATTTGTCATTTATCTATCTATCATCACGCCTTTTATTCCAAGTAGTAAGCAGAGACAATCAAATGCCATTTGCTACGATCCTGACATACCTCTTTCGCTTCTTTTATATTTATGAAAGGCATACATGCTCGGCGATTGTTTGTACTTTTATTATTGCCTTCAATCAATAATTTTTTTTATGTTCAATAAAAGTAGGTACATCTAGGTCGTCCTCTGCCACCATTTCCTTTCACTTCAGCCATATAAACCTATTTAGTCAATCTTTCATTCTTCATTTTTTCAACGTGTCCAAACCAGTGTAAACTAATTTTATTCATTTTAGTCACAACATCATCTTTACGCTGCTTAACCAATGTCAACTGTTTCCTAAGCAGTCCTAAGTGATTGTATTTGACCTATACGATGCCCTTAACAAAATAGTTTAATAGCTTTATTAGCGGGTACTTAACAAAGGTTAAATTGTGTTCAGGGATTTGTTGACCTTTTCATCCCTTAATAATAAGGGTTATACCTATATATACCTATATATAAGTATATTACTAATCTGTGGGGTGATTCGTAATATTTTTTAAATTACCTATATCATATACTGTTTAGTTCGAATAAACTTTTTTTTTCTTAATTTCAGTTACACACTCCGCATTCTGAGCTTTTTTTTCCGAATTGATTCTCTGCTCCTATACATGATAGGTCGATATTTAATACTCGTAAACCTCGGTGAATCATCTATCTAATAGTGAAATCCGTTTAGTAGTTTTTGCGTGAAAAGAACACAGACAGACAGACATAAAGACACGGCTGGGGACTTAGTTTTATAATATACAAGATCCAAAAGTAATAATCCCGTAGCTATAATTTGCCCCTCCCCCGCCCGCTTTCGCGGTATAAAAAGTAATATATGTCATTCTCTGACCCCTAAACTACCACTATGCAAAAAAACATAGCTTGAAAAATTAAAACAAATCTATCGCACGGGAACCATACATTTTTCCGGGATAAATAGTAGCATATGTGCTATTCCAGACTTTAATCTATCTCTGTGCCAAATTTCATCCAGATTCGTTCAGCCGTTCTGGCGTGATTGAGTAACAGACATACATATATCCATACAAACTGTCGCGTTTATAGTATTAGTGGGAAACCGCTGAGTAAATTGCAGTCTGTAATTTCCTAAAGTCCTAAAAATGGTGAATGAACCCGGAAAAAGGTCGTAGTATATACAAAAGCGGTTTTAAAAGTGCGGGTAGGTCGAGATTTTAGACAATAGGGACGTCACCTAGTTAACAGTATGAAATACGATAGTCCCTCTACTTTATATTAGGGTTGTCAATTATCTATACTTCTATACTAATATTATAAAGAGGAAAGATTTGTATTTTATGTATGTTTGTTACGAATAAACTCAAAAACTACTGGACGGATTTTGATCATTCTTTCACCATTAGAATGCTACATTATCCCTGAGTAACATAGGCTATATACCATAACGGCATGACGACGGAAACGGGGTGGGCAGAGGTGAACATGACAAAAGCTATGTATGAACTGTATGTTTGCCAACATTCTGAAATAGACACGTACGAAGTCGTAGGAAACAGGGTAGGGGTAGGTGTAGGGGTCGGGGTAGGGGTAGGGGTAGGGTAGTGCAGGCCAGCCATTATCTATGAGAGCTGTAGGGTATATTTTATTTTGTTCGAAAATATCCACGGGCGAAGCCGGGGGCGGACAGCTTGTTCTTTATAAAATATTTTGTTTTACTTGTTTGTTTTTAGGGTAAGATATATAAATATATATATGTATAACTTGTAAAGTAGGAACAAAAGTATGCTTTTTATATTTTTATACTAAACTTTCCGCCGCCGGCTCCGCCCGTTCAAATCTATCTATCATGACGCCTTTTATCCCAAGAGGGGTAGGTAGAGACAATAGAATAACCACCATTTGTTACGATCCTGACATACCTCTTTCGCTTCTTTTATATTCATCATACCTTTTATACATGCTCGGCGATTGTGTGTACTTTTAATATTTCCATTTAATGTTCAATAAAAGTAGGTACACGGGTACACCTAGGTCGTCTTTTGCCAGCATTTCCTTTCATTTTTCTACTTTTTTTCATTTCATTCACAACATCATCTTTCTCATTCCTAAAAAAATTACAGTACAGAAATGAATCATCTTTGGCTTATTATTTATTAAACGCCATAATATATTATGCCCCATTCCCCATGCCCCATGGCCCATCCCCAAACCCATGCAATACTCTATATAACCTTGGGAAATTAATGCATGCTAGCGCCATCTGTATTTCTTAGAAGAGTTAAATTTTTTCTCTACCCTGTCTAAAAAAGTGTCACTACTAAAAATATATAAAAAATATGTGTTGACAACCCTACATGTTCTACCTTCGTTAGTATATGTCAACCCCGTCTTTGTCGTAAAGCGGCCTCTTAACGTTTCCTTTGTCCCCGTATACCGGCACGAGTGGCCGTCACTCACACGAAGGATTTATTATAAAGCCGCAATTACTTGACAATTTAAGTTTGATACTCTTTAAATAAAAAAATAAATAAAAAACAAATATTAGTCTATACTACTTAATAATATAAAGAGGAAAGATATGTATTTTTGTGTGTATGTTTGTAATGAATAAACTCAAAAACTACTGTGCCGATTTCAAAAATTCTTTCACCATTGGAAAGCTACATTCACCCTGAGTGACATAGGCTATATTCTATTTTCAAAAAATTAGGGATCCTTACTAAAACTCCAATAATGTAACCCAAGGTGTAAAAAAAAACCTAAGAAATTTCTTACATCGCGTGCGCTGCGAAAACTATTGATGATATAGAGGTAGTGGTAGTAGTAGGGGGTAGGAGTAGAAGTAGGGGTAGGGGTAGGTATAGGGTATATTTTATTTGGTTCGTAAATATCCACGGGCGAAGCCGGGGGCGGAATGCTAGTATTATTATAAACATAGTTGTTGAAGGGATGTGAACAAAACAACTTATGTGATAGATTCGAAATTTAGTATCCTGTGACTTCTTGGTAACCTGGTAACCTTGACCTGATGCTGCAGCATCATCTGGAGTATATCTATTTTTTAATTTAATGTTTAAATAATAACTAACTTTCAGCCAGCACTTCGCCCGTGTAAACTTTTGAAATTTTATATCTCCAATGGACAACATTTCATTTTTCGTAAGGTACCAAAATTCGAAAACCGTTTGGAGATTACATGCTAGAAAGCTTATTATTCATTTTTTTTATTTTTATATCCTTTAATTTTCGAGTTATTTTAAAAATACTGAAATATTGAAAATTAAGGATTAATAGGTGCCCTAATCTGTGCTAACCCTCTAATTTAAAAATACTAATGTCTGTTGGCAGAGTTGTTAGTTATTGAACTCAGGTGTTGCCTTCTATTAATTTTACCCATTTTTATTCCATTTTAAGCTAAATTAATAATTATTCTTTCAATAATATTATAAAAATACTTCTTTTATATAATATTTTTTGGAAGTTTTGCTAGTTTCGAATGGGCTATCACAGGAAATATATTTACGAGTGAAACCGCGGACAAAAGCTAGTATTATTATATACATTATGAATAATGTTGTGGGCGATTTGAGTTCCGGCTACGGCAACACCTATTTGGAACACGGTATATTATACTCTTTGCATTTCTATAACGTATACTCTGTGGCTTGACTGACACTATCAGTCACTTTCTTTGGGTGACAGTTTATATTTCTTAATTTTAGTCCTAGCTAAGGTTTTTAGTTTATAAGTCCTCAGAATTTATAAAAATTCATAATTAAATTAAAAATATAAAAACTGAACCAAAAATAAAATATAAAAATACGTGTAACTTATTTTTTAATATATTTTTAATTAAAGTAACAAAAATGGGTGATTAAAAAAATGAAATGTTGTCCATTCTCCAACTAACCTGTGCAAAAAACCCATTCCTCCATTTTGACGCGAAATAATTTATAATATTAGGATAAAAGCGTGTGAAATCGCCGTAAGAAATCCAAGTTGCTAAATGTTAAATCCCATTTACTCTTCAACGTGTACTTAGTGTCAATTAGTAAATGATTATCCTCCAAGGCAGACAGACTAGGGGGAGAATCCTATGGGACTTGTTAGGATGTGATTATATATATTGTAAACTAGATACTGCTCATGCTCAAAAAATCCAATTTTTAATCAAATTATTCATAAAACCTGATCTATTTACGAAACTGAAAAAATATATTAGGTATATTGATTTTAAGGACAAATATTCTTATTGTTTCGAAAATATGATTTTACTCGATAGAAAAAATCCTAAATACACCTCTGGCTATGGTATTTTTTGGTAATTATCTATCTTTTCATTGTAAAATATTTGTATGTTGTATAAGTTTTTTTTTAAATTGCGTTTTAAACAAAAAAATATCGCTTACATTGAATCGCTGTGTCTATCCTGCTCGCATGCGCGCGATTCTAGATAAATGCGTTTTGTTCCTACATTTGTATTTAAAATAGTTTATGTAAAACCCTAGGGGGTAAGGGGGAAACGGAATAAGATCTATTTGACCCAATAATGTCATCCTCACCTGCACGCTTGGTACCCTCTGCTAGACAACAAACGAGGCTCTGGCCACCGAGCAATGGCGGTATAACCATACACCTAGCTAGGAAACTGGCTGGAAGAGGCTACAGCGAGCCTGAAGACCTAAATAGTCTCAAAATTTCTGGTGCAGAAGGCAAGAGGAAACCACTGCACTATTCTTCCCAAGAAAGTTAACCATGGAGAGTCAATACAAGGTGCGACCGCCATGATTGACCACGACTGCATTCCAGATTTTCCACGTTTCCTCACATTTCCATAATATTCATCAATCTGTCACACACACACACATAATTTGACACTTTGTTTGATGTGAGCTAGATCGTATGATTTACATCGCTAATGTGTGGCCTATACAGTAAGTGCAGAAATAGTCGTTATAGAAAAATAAAAAAGTGCCAGCATTACCTATCACTTCAGCCATATAAACCTTTTTAGTCAATCTTTCATCCTTCATTCTTTCAATGTGTCCAAACCAGCGTAAACTACTTTTCTTTATTTTAGTCACAACATCATCTTTCACTCCGCATTCTTCTCTAATGACATCGTTCAGGATGCGGTCAATACTAAATTCATAAAACTCCATCTATACTGATCCGATTCTGATCTTAGATTTTATTTTGTTCGAAAATATCCACGGGCGAAGCCGGGGGCGGAATGCTAGTTTAAATGTAGACATTGTTACCAATTGCCATAAATTAAACTGTAGTAATTATATACTTTATAAAGAACACAGGAAAACTCATAAATTTTGATCAAAACTAATTTTCCAAAATCGACTTTAATATTTCAAAATTAGAGTTCAAAATTACTTTTAGTATTGTTAATTGTGTTTTATTGTTTCGCAATACAAAGATAAGGTAACGTCCTGCGATAACGGAGATAAGATAGGTATACTGATATCAGAGGTTGACAACAATTTTCTTGTGTAGCCTCAAAAAAATGAATCTATTGGTTCGTTATTATTCAAGGCAATGGCACGTCAAGCCGATGTTGGACAGGCAACCGGATGGCGAGTGGTAATCTGGGCCTTTGAGTGGTACAGAGTCCCCTGGTAGCGGCCAAAGTGACCCCAAATGGACAGGGGCGGCGATATGGGGGAGGGGCAAAATCGAAATTTTTTTGAAAAGGCAACCGGATAAAAATGCGGTAGCATTAAAGGAAATACCCTAATTATATAAATTTTTTTTTGCCAGCCGAAACACGCGGGCCGTTCTTGCACTAGCGAGTAGGTACAAAAAAAAAGTGAAAAGGCAACCGCTTCAAAATTTGTGAGCATACTTATTGACACTACCAAACGTTGGGAAAAAATTGCCATCCGATCCTGATGGGCAGTTTCGAAGAAACAACCCCTCAAAGTCGCCGAAAAACACTTTTTTCGATTGTTTCAACAATAATTATAATTAAAAAATAATAATAAAAATTGTTCAAATCGGATGGCATTCGAAATTTATACTGTCCTAAATACAAATAATGGTGTGTATCAATGCCATCCGATTTCGATTAAATTAACCCCTATTTAGCCACCCCCCAAACCTCATGAAAATACCAATAATTCCATACGCTGCAAAAAATTAGGACAATGTGGGCAACAAGGGTTGGTGGGGGGGTTGTTGGGGCGGGAGGGGGGATCGTAATAGATAATGAGCATTCCCAGACCTTTTAAAAGTCCAAGTATGGAATTATTGGTATTTTCATGAGGTTTGGGGGGTGGCTAAATAGGAGTTAATTTAATCGAAATCGGATGGCATTGATACACACCATTATTTGTACTTAGGACAGTATAAATTTCGAATGCCATCCGATTTGAACAATTTTTATTATAATTTTTTTAATTATAATAATTATTGAAACAATCGAAAAAAGTGTTTTTCGGCGACTTTGAGGGGTTGTTTCTCCGAAACTGCCCATCAGGATCGGATGGCAATTTTATTTCCAACGTTTGGTGGTGTCAATAAGTATGCTCACTAATTTTGAAGCGGTTGCCTTTTCACTTTTTTTTTTGTACCTACTCGCTAGTGCAAGAACGGCCCGCGTGTTTCGGCTGGCAAAAAAAAAATTATATAATTAGGGTATTTCCTTTAATGCTACCGCATTTTTATCCGGTTGCCTTTGCAAAAAATTTTCGATTTTGCCCCTCCCCCATATCGCCGAACCTGTCCATTTGGAGTCACTTTGGCCGCTACCAGGGTCTCTGTACCACTCAAAGGCCCAGATTACCACTCGCCATCCGGTTGCCTGTCCAACATCGGCTTGACGTGCCATTGCCTTGAATATATGTATTTATACGTATTTTTTATCCCAAAATATCGAATAATTTTGGGATTTTACCGCTGTTAAAGCCTTAATGCTCAGCTCCTAAACATAATAGGTAGGTTCTTCTTGAATCAACATATCTAATAGTAAAAAACGCAACAAAATCAGTTCACCAGTTTTTGCGTGAAAAGGGCACAGGCAGACGAGGCGGGGGTCTTTAATGAGAATTATTCCCCTCCACACATTTTATGTAACAAAAATGCTAAGCACTCAAGTTCCCAAAACACTTGCTGTATTTTTTTTTTGCAGAAATCAATACATCACGCCTTTTATCCCAAGAGAGGTAGGCAGAGACAATCGAATGCCATTTGCTACGATCCTGACATACCTCTTTCGCTTCTCTTATATTCATCATACCTTTCATACATGCTCGGCGATTGTGTGTACTTTTAATATTGCCAATCATATCTTATCTACATAGATAAGAAGAAATAAAAAATAAAAATACAATGTTTTCAAAGTATGCCTCAGTATCTATCAGATAAAGCTATACTGTACGCACCTTATTTTCGCGTTTGCGTCCCCTAAAGAAGTTTATATGTGAATAATAATAGGTGCTAACAAATCGGTGCATTGGTTTTTGTTATTTTAAATGTTTACTTGAAAAGGATCAACTTAAAAGATGGGTAAGTGTAGTTCTTTCATACATACTCACGCCTGTATCTCAGTGGGGTAGACAGAGACTAAGGACCTCCACATGCCACGACCCAGACATATCTCTCTTGTTAACATACATATACTCACGCCTGTATCCCAGTTGGGTAGACAGAGACTAAGGACCTCCACATGCCACGACCCAGACATATCTCTCTTGTTAACATACATATACTCACGCCTGTATCCCAGTTGGGTAGACAGAGACTAAGGACCTCCACATGCCACGATCCAGACATATCTCTCTTGTTAACATACATATACTCACGCCTGTATCCCAGTTGGGTAGACAGAGACTAAGGACCTCCACATGCCACGATCCAGACATATCTCTCTTGTTAACATACATATACTCACGCCTGTATCCCAGTTGGGTAGACAGAGACTAAGGACCTCCACATGCCACGATCCAGACATATCTCTCTTGTTAACATACATATACTCACGCCTGTATCCCAGTTGGGTAGACAGAGACTAAGGACCTCCACATGCCACGATCCAGACATATCTCTCTTGTTAACATACATATACTCACGCCTGTATCCCAGTTGGGTAGACAGAGACTAAGGACCTCCACATGCCACGACCCAGACATATCTCTCTTGTTAACATACATATACTCACGCCTGTATCCCAGTTGGGTAGACAGAGACTAAGGACCTCCACATGCCACGATCCAGACATATCTCTCTTGTTAACATACATATACTCACGCCTGTATCCCAGTTGGGTAGACAGAGACTAAGGACCTCCACATGCCACGATCCAGACATATCTCTCTTGTTAACATACATATACTCACGCCTGTATCCCAGTTGGGTAGACAGAGACTAAGGACCTCCACATGCCACGATCCAGACATATCTCTCTTGTTAACATACATATACTCACGCCTGTATCTCAGTGGGGTAGACAGAGACTAAGGACCTCCACATGCCACGACCCAGACATATCTCTCTTGTTAACATACATATACTCACGCCTGTATCTCAGTGGGGTAGACAGAGACTAAGGACCTCCACATGCCACGACCCAGACATATCTCTCTTGTTAACATACATATACTCACGCCTGTATCCCAGTTGGGTAGACAGAGACTAAGGACCTCCACATGCCACGACCCAGACATATCTCTCTTGTTAACATACATATACTCACGCCTGTATCCCAGTTGGGTAGACAGAGACTAAGGACCTCCACATGCCACGATCCAGACATATCTCTCTTGTTAACATACATATACTCACGCCTGTATCCCAGTTGGGTAGACAGAGACTAAGGACCTCCACATGCCACGATCCAGACATATCTCTCTTGTTAACATACATATACTCACGCCTGTATCCCAGTTGGGTAGACAGAGACTAAGGACCTCCACATGCCACGATCCAGACATATCTCTCTTGTTAACATACATATACTCACGCCTGTATCCCAGTTGGGTAGACAGAGACTAAGGACCTCCACATGCCACGATCCAGACATATCTCTCTTGTTAACATACATATACTCACGCCTGTATCCCAGTTGGGTAGACAGAGACTAAGGACCTCCACATGCCACGACCCAGACATATCTCTCTTGTTAACATACATATACTCACGCCTGTATCCCAGTTGGGTAGACAGAGACTAAGGACCTCCACATGCCACGATCCAGACATATCTCTCTTGTTAACATACATATACTCACGCCTGTATCCCAGTTGGGTAGACAGAGACTAAGGACCTCCACATGCCACGATCCAGACATATCTCTCTTGTTAACATACATATACTCACGCCTGTATCCCAGTTGGGTAGACAGAGACTAAGGACCTCCACATGCCACGATCCAGACATATCTCTCTTGTTAACATACATATACTCACGCCTGTATCCCAGTTGGGTAGACAGAGACTAAGGACCTCCACATGCCACGATCCAGACATATCTCTCTTGTTAACATACATATACTCACGCCTGTATCCCAGTTGGGTAGACAGAGACTAAGGACCTCCACATGCCACGATCCAGATATATCTCTCTTGTTAACATACATATACTCACGCCTGTATCCCAGTGAGGTAGACAGAGACTAAGGACCTCCACATACCACGACCCAGACATATCTCTCTTGTTAACATACATATACTCACGCCTGTATCCCAGTGGGGTAGACATGCCTGAGTACCTCCATATGATTCCTATTATTATTGTTGATGACTTCATATTACTGAGAATTCTGTTACTAACATATTTCCTATAAAAAACTTTATCAAAAGATAAAACAAAATAATTGATAACACTTGTAGGTATAGTTGTTAAATATAGATAAACAATTGTCTGCATTAGTCATTATGTAGGTGAAAATCAACTGCATTTTTCTTGCAATTTATTTACATCAATTGTAATGAATTGATGATTGTTGAAGATTGTCATTGTTTTCTATCGTTTCTACTCATGACTGAAAAGGGTTCGTGGCAGTCAGTCATCTTATACTTCTGTCAAAAATATGACAAATCTCAATGAATCAAAGAAAATAATTTCAACTTAACTTGTTGATAGTTATTATTTTAAATATCCAATTTAAGCCATATTTTCATTATTAACACTTCTGAACCTTTCTGAACAGCCTTATATCCATATTCATAAACACATTTTAGAAGCGTTTTAGTCAAAATATATTTTGTCACTCTCTAACAAACATGTCCTTACTAATAATAGAAAGAAACAAAACACATTTTAACAAAAACGTTGCTAAAATACGTTATAAATAACGGCCATAGTTTTTAAAACGCAATAGCAACGGATCCCGGCCATGTACCAATGGGTTTTTTAATAAAAAACTTATGTACATAATCCGACAAACCACAGAGGCTTTTCCATCTAAATATACCTCAACAGAACTGGCCAATCGTTAGGTATAGCCTCACAAATACCATCAGCTAAAAGAGGGAGACTTGGTCTTCCTCTTGGTACCCTGGAAAGAAAAGAAATGGAAAAAAGATTTCTACTATACCAAATTACTTAATATTATTTCTACATACCGTCATTTTCCATAGTCCCATCAATTTATAGCGTTGTTTAATAAATTCTTATTAGGTATACTTTTAGAACCCCTTTCAATTTAGTATTAAGATAAAACATATTTAGTTGTATTATTTCAGGTATTTTTCAGTATTTATTGTTAATGACACTGGCGGTCGCAGTTCATACACAAGATGATGGATGTAAGTATGTTTACCTTCCAGTAGCGATTCTGTCCCGTGGTACCACTCGTTTGTTATAAAAGTAGTACCACGGCCCTTAACGTGCCTTGTGGTACTACCAATTAGACAAATTACTTGAGATTTTAAGAGACCTATTTTCATAATTTCATAATTTTTCTGGGATAAACTATTTCCAATTTATCTGTAAATAATCTACCTGTGTCACTGTGACTTATTCAATATATCTAAGTGAAATAACTGTTATTTTGCAATGGGTTTTACTGAATAGGAAATATGGATGGTTAAACTATTTCCTATTCAATAAATCGTATTGAAAAAAATAACAGCTATTTCACTAAGATAATATATTGAATAAGTAACTATATGTTAAATGACAGTGACACAGGTGAATTATTTACAGAGAAATTGGGAATAGTTTATCCCAGAATAATTATAGATATAGGAGAATGTCTCTTTTACCTAAACGATGACGTCACTTGATCGTCTGTTTGCAAAACTTTGAAAATTTATTATAAAAACCATAAATATTCAACAGTAAAAAGTATAACATAGCAGCGAGATGTTAATCCCTTAGACATGACTGTGTAGATGTGTCGCCTGTGTAGATGGGCTTAAAGATTTCAAATTTTATAATACACCTTATTATTAATGTAAAACAAGCTTCTGTTCGCGATTTCACCCGCGTATAAATACATCTGTAATTTGCCCCTCCTCCGGCCGCTTTTGTGATATGAAAAGTAGACCCCTAAATTACCACTATGCAAAAAAATATGTCGATCCATACATTTATCCGGGGTAAGAAGTAGCCTATGTGCTATTCCAGACTATAATCTATCTCTGTGCCAAATTTCATCCAGATCCGTTCAGCGGCTATGGCGTTATTGAGTAACAAACATATATCCATACAAACTTTCGCGTTTATAATCGTAGAAGCATTTTTTTTTTTTTTTTATTTTTTTATTTTAAATGACATCTTATTTAAAAAAACATGTCTTTTTGTTTTAGTTTGTATGTTTAATTTAATCTTTAGATTTGATTTAAGGTTTTTATACTAATTAATAAATAAAGTCATTTAAAAAAAAAAATTAGTACCTACAATTTTATTTATTTGTATGGAGATAGAAAATATACAAGTGTCGCCATCTATCGGCGAGTAGCGTTAACTATTAGTTTACATTTCAGCCGCGGACGCAGCGGCGGCGCTAGTCGACAACAATACCAATCCTACCACAAGTAAACCGGAAGAACCGACAGATTATATTTGCAGATCTTGTGTTTGTAAAGACGGATTGGTGGACTGCAGCAACCAGGATATTGAAAAACCGTTTCAAAAGAAAGATTGGGCTGGTATGGCATAGAAAATTACTGTAATATTCTTCTTCTTTTATTATGGCTCCACCAATGTTAATCGATGATTTGCCAATGCCTCAATAATTTTTATGCCGATTAATTGGTATATAAGATGATCCCGTTGATTGTGATATGTCTTATTAGTCACAGACTAATCACAACTATCACAGCGCGGACGGGATTAAACCGGATTCCCCATAGATTTAGTATAGTTTACTAGATTGGCAATACAAAAAAGAAAGCGCATAGATACGCGTATGTAAAAGCGAGACAGATAGACGAGACCGGTTTTTGAATACTGTAACAGCCTAGCGTCAGTAGTAATTTCGCTTATTTTTGTAAAATATTCTGTTTTAAAGTATAATTTAGTGTTTAGTTAGACGTGATTAATTATGGTGAATGCAGTGCCTGCTGGATGTAAGTCATCTAATATGAAAAATCCACAGATTTACACATTTGTCACGCACACTGATGTATTAATGTTTTGGTCTCGTTCTAATCGCGACATTACCAATCTATAGCGCCAGCATAGTACATCTATGGGATTCCACATCATGTCACGACGGGATGCGTGCGTTGGTCGCCATGACATGACGTAGAATCTACTGTAATATTATGTATACTTTGTAATTAATATTTTGACAGTTCATCGAGACCTTTCATTTTGGTGAAGACACGACCAATCTAGGGTCAGTGGTTTTCTAGATAAGGCCCTTTTAAATTTTGATCATAAAATCGTCATATCTCCAAAAAAATATTTCAATTTTTTTTATATTGTGGACCTCAATCATCTATAATCAATATAATATAATCAATCTATCTACAACTTCAGGAGATATCGGCATGTCGCAATTTTGCTGAAAAAGGGGTCTCTACTGAAGCGATCGAAAAAAAAACCATCTATCTATCATCACGCCTTTTATCCCAAGAAGGGCAGGCAGAGACAATTGAATACCATTTGCTACGATCCTGACATACCTCTTTTGCTTCTTTTATATTCATCACACCTTTCATACATGCTCGGCGATGTGTGTACTTTTAATATTGCCATTGCATAAAAACTTTTTCTTTTCAGGTTTAGTCCAATTCAAACCAAAAACAGTGGACTTAAGTAACAACCCATTGTCAACTTTAACTCAACTTGTTGAACTACCTATAGAGAACTTTAACTTATCTCATTGCAACATTGATTCCATAGTCCAGGCAACATTTAAGAATTTACAAAGGATGAACAGTTTGGATCTAAGTTATAATAAATTAACTACGGAAAAGCTTAGTCCACATATATTTGAGGTAAGAATTGACGATTATTTTCCACCTAACAGCTCCAAGACCAAGTCTCCCTCTTTTAGCCGATTGGATTTGTGATGCTATACCCGTGGCCAGTTCTGTTGAGGTATATTTAGATGGAAAAGCCTCTAAGTGTAACATTGAAATCTCTGTGCAAAAAAAAAACAACGTCGATCCTTTACTCCGTTTTGGCATGAATATAATACTAACTTTCCGCCCCCAGCTTCGCCCGTGTATATTTTAGAACAAAATAAAATATAGCCTATGTCACTCAGGGATAATGTAGCTTCCTATTAGTGAAAGAATTTTCAAAATCGGATATGTAGTTTCTGAGATTACCCCCTACATCCAAATCAACAAATTTGGCTCCCGAAACTGTGTTACAGTCCCAAGATATTACCCAACGGAAGACTAATTAATCTTCCTCTTTTAGCCGATGGTATTTGTGAGGCTATACCAGTGGCCAGTTCTGTTGAGGTATATTTAGATGGAAAAGCTTCTAAGTGTGGTTTGTCGGATTATGTACATAAGTATTTAACTATAAAAACTTATTGGTATATGGCCGGGATCCGGGATCGAAATTGCGTGGTCTGGTAATTAATACCAGATGTCTTAACTTGGTCAATACTTACAAACTTTACCTCGTTGGGTACCCTGGAACCGATAATACGGTTTCGGGAGCTGTAAGATAACCCGTGAAGAACTTCCTATGCCACTCTCCGCGGCCCCCCAACTATCTCTGTGCAAGCAACCACATCGTTGCTGTGTTTTAACATGAAAAAAGTACCTAAGCTGACAGTACCAACCTCTCGGAAAATGGGTTGGTACTATCTGACGACCAACTCTACCACCGCGCGCGCTCATTGGTTAAATCAAATAGCGCGCGTTTTTTATTACACACTTTCCTTTTCACGAAATCACTCCTACAGATTGCAGAAAAGCGAGAGAAAAGATGTTACACATCAAAGAGATGTTACTTATACTTATTTATTTTTTCAGGGCCGCTATTCTCCTGAAAGGTATGAGCCCTTAAGTTCCATGAGGACCTTAAGTCTAGCTCATAATGACCTGCATTCCTTGAACCAAGACCTGTTCGAGCATCTACCAGACTTAAATGAGTTAGATCTGTCTGGAAACCCATTGACAACTATAGACCACGTCAGCCTTATAGCTATATCCAGTCTGCCTATGTTGAAGGTAAGGTTATTTTACTTACCCCATTGAGTGGGGAGACTTTAGGACACACAAAACAAACACATTTTCACGGTCTTTATACCTTGTGGTGTGGCCAGAGACACGAGTAACAGTGTCCACTTTTTGCCAGTTGTGCATATTGATGACAAGTGGCAAGTCTTATGTGTCACTTCTTTAAGAGCAAGCTTGTTAGCGCAATGAACTCAGTAAACAGCTTATTTTGTCGATATATCTTTTAAAAGGTTTTAGAGAGATACCTACACTGCAAAAGGAAGATAAGATAAAGTAGGCCAAGATTCACGTACCAAAAATATGAGAAAGAACGATTTCACAAAACATCCATCTTGCGAAAATACACTCCAGTATTATACAAAAA
This sequence comes from Nemapogon koenigi, assembly GCA_963924495.1. Taxonomy (NCBI): domain Eukaryota; kingdom Metazoa; phylum Arthropoda; class Insecta; order Lepidoptera; family Tineidae; genus Nemapogon; species Nemapogon koenigi. Next base: position 2,153,726 of record OZ004658.1, on the reverse strand, counting down.
CTATTAGAAATAGCAAGTTAAGTTTTTCATAAACTATGTGAAATTATCTATAGGATAAATACGAGAAAATGGTACATTAGTAAATATATTAAGAGATCTCGAGTCGCAAAATCGGTTGAAAATACGCGTGAAATTGATGACTTTTAAGGCTTCATAAAACTTAGGTGTAAGTAATTTATTTCATAAGCATATAGTTTGTGTATTGAATTGACATACCTACTAAAAAACTACGAATTTTGAAACAAAACTGAACTGAAAAATGTATTGATCGAAGGCAATATTAAAAGTACACACAATCGCCGAGCATGTATGTAAGGTATGATGAATATAAAAGAAGCGAAAGAGGTATGTCAGGATCGTAGCAAATTCCATTCGATTGTCTCTGCCTACCCCTCTTGGGATAAAAGGCGTGATGATAGCGCGACAGACGTGGTCAGAACTAAAATCTTAATTGACTTACATTTTAGGTACTGAAAATGCGCAGTTGTCAACTGAAAGAAATACCTGAAAAATTTTTACACACCCCACGGTATTTAGAACGCTTAGACCTGAGTGATAACCTATTGACAGCAGTACCTCAAGAACTAGAAGAAACCAAGAACCTGTTGTACCTGAACTTAAATCAGAACCCTATTGTGAAAATTGAGAAGAATTCTGAAGATTATTCGTGAGTAATTTTTTTCCTCCCAACCCAAGTCTCCCTCGTTTAGCCGATGGCCAGTTTTCCTTTGAGGTATATTTAGATGGAAAAGCCTCTAAGTATGGTTTGTCGGATTATGTAGGTGTATCTACATAAGTTTTTAATTATAAAAAAACCCTCATTTTTTTTTTTTAATAGTAAAAGCCAAGTTTTCCATTAAGTACTTTTATATCACATTAGCTGTTCGCCGGCTTCGTCCGTGGGGTCCATACTAACTTTCATCCCCTATTATGCCCCCTTAGCAAGCACGTAGCCAGGATTTTCCGTGGGTGGGCGGGGGGTCTGGACCCACTGGACCCTCCCCTGCCTACGTGCTTGCCCCTTAGGGGGCTGGATTTAAATAAAAAGTATCACAAATGTCCTTCCCTAAGGTTCAAGCTCTTCGTGTACCAAATTTCAATAATAAAGGAAATTTTTATAAATGTCTGAAAAACTACTGAACCTATTTTCATGAATATAAATGGTACCAATAGAGAACAAACAGTGTAAGTACAAAAACAATTTTAGAATGTACTTTTTGATGTGTAACATTTTTCCACTCGCTTTCCTGGAATCTGTGGGAGTGATTTCGTGAAAAGGGACGAAAGTGTGTAACAGGAAGCCGGATTTGATTTGACCAATGACCGCGCGCGGTGGTACAGTTGGCTGTCAGATGGTACCAACCCATTTTCCCATAGGTTGGTATGGGAATGCTGTAAGGCTCTTTTGTTTATTTTTTATATCCACGCATACAATGATATACTATATAAACTGAGGTAGATGCGTGATTGACGCTCAAGCTATAGCAAGGCAAATGAGAGGTAAGTGTCCCACTATAAATTTGGTCGCGCACAGTCACGCACAATCCTACGACTAGTGTACATGTCTCTCTTGAGTAGAATAATCCGCAAAAACATCAAGAAAAATGACATCTTGTGTGTTCCGCTTTTGCAGAAATTATACTGCAACTGTAAAAGATAGAAATGATAACTCATTTCATTGGTAAGTACAGAAATTTTATAATTATGGACATAACAATATTTTATTAATAATAATGCGCTGTTGCCAGTTCGCCGCTTGCCTGAGCGAGACGAACGATGCATTTTGTATGAGAGTGATAGAGAAGACAAAACGAAATGGCCGCGACAGACTCAGCGACTGATTATGGGGATGGTTGGTAATATCGAACCTGTGAATAAATTACATGAACCTATTTAAAAAAATTATATATTTTATTAAATGTACGGAAAATATATATACATAATTATATTTACATTATTATAAATTTATATATTATATTATTGTTGTATGTATAGTATTATGATCTTATTGTATTTATTTATCTTTTAGTCTCCCTAGAAGCGGATTAATAAGAAAAAAATGGATAGAGATAATCAGAACCCAAAGACGAGAATATGATTGGTTGCCAAGTTTTTACTCTAAGATTTAGACGTATGGTGCAACGATACAACCAGCAGTTTTGCGAAGTGGACATATTTTCACATTCTTTGTATATATTTAGGAAAAATATCTGTAACATTCTAAATAGTAGTTAATTGTAGTAAACTTTTTTTGTATTATTTGTTATTTCTATATTTTTTGGAATTTGCATAAAAATATCCTGTTTTGAATGTATGTATAAACAATACGTTTGTATAAACAAACGTCACTAACTATATGACAGTTATTTTTTTAATATGTATCTATGTTGTAGTAATCTTTGTTGTATAGTTGTTTGTTGTCCAGAATAAAAAAAAATTAAAGACTTAATTTTAAATTACACTACATAATACATAAATAAGTAGCATACTTTCATTTAGAACTGTTCAGCCGTTTGAGCGTGATTGAAAGACAAATGGTCTATTTGTTGTAAAGTCATTGATTATTACATTATATTTATTAGTAAAATAAAAGTTTTTTAATTACATATTGTATATTTTATTATTCCAAAAATATTTCTAAGTAAAATATTGAGTGTTCCATTTAGACAATCTTCCCCTAGTTCCTCCGGAGAAGGTCACGCGTCGATGACGTGTCGCAACTTAAAACATATATTTATCTCTTTTTAACAAATGGATTTCGGTATTGAGCTGTGTTTCTCTATCCCTTTCATCGCTTGAATATATAAACGTAAATAATTAATAGGTAGCTATAGTATTGTTCAAGCTGTTTATTATCTGCATTTAGTATGGGTATAACGTGTCTACTTATAGTACGTCATTGCACGCATACTATATCTTCATCAATTATTTTGTTATCCAGAATAAAATAAAATAAAATAAAATAAAATTATGAACCGATTTGGACTCTTTTTTTATCAATAGAGATTCTTTCGAATTTGTTTTATGTTTTATTTATAATACTAACTTCAGCGATCCATTCTATGATCTATCTATCGAATCGAAGAGACAATCGAATGCCATTTGTTACGATCCTGACATACCTCTAAAAGAAGCGATCTTTTTTATATTCATCATACCTTTCATACATATGTTATATGTTTTTGTAATAATATTAATTTTTCAGTGCTTTCCCAAAACTCTTAAAACTCCAAGAGTTACATATGTGCAACATGGATAAATTGGAAGGAATCGATGATGGAGCTTTGGGTGGACTGGAAAACTTACAATCACTGCATTTAAGTTTTAATTCAAAATTATCTTATATACATCCTAAAGCTTTAGCAAGAATAGATGAAAATGGAGAAATATATGACTGGCCTCCTATAAGAGTGGTAAGTATTAAAAAAAAACACAGACTCATGCACCAGCTTTTTCGTCTTCTTTTATTGTGGCACCAATATTATTCGATGATTTGCCAATGTCAAGTTTTATACCGGCCATAGACGCCCCCCCGCCAATTTTCTGCTCATTTGGCCATAAGATTGACCATTAGGATACTCTAGCTAGGAAAATAGTTAATTGTGTTATAGGACGTCTAATTTGCGGGAATATATACTCGAACGGTTGACGCGATTAACCACATTATTCTATTCTATTCTATTTTTTGTGTAATGGCTCCATCATGATTCCGCCAATGTCAAGTGTTCATCGGTAGCTAAGATGTTCCCGTCGACTGTGATATGTCTTATTAATCACTGAATAATCAGAACCATCACAGCGCGGACGGGATTAAACTGGATTCCCCATCACGTCACGACGAGACGCGTGCGTTGGTCGCCATGACATAACGTAGAATCTAACCACTTTATTATCTTTCCAGTTATATCTGCAATCAAACAATTTAACAGAAATCGACAGGAGATTTTTAAGTCGATGGGATTTACTTGAAGAAATTGATGTCACTAACAATCCATACTTGTGTGACTGTTCTACACAATGGATGGTGGATGTACTGGTCAATGTTGTGGAAAGGCTCCACGAGAATACCTCCACAGAAATGATGTAAGTAATTACCTACCCTATTGGGATACAGGCGTGAGTATATGTATGTTAACAAGAGAGATATGTCTGGGTCGTGGCATGTGGAGGTCCTTAGTCTCTGTCTACCCCACTGGGATACAGGCGTGAGTATATGTATGTTAACAAGAGAGATATGTCTGGGTCGTGGCATGTGGAGGTCCTTAGTCTCTGTCTACCCCACTGGGATACAGGCGTGAGTATATGTATGTTAACAGGAGAGATATGTCTGGGTCGTGGCATGTGGATGTCCTTAGTCTCTGTCTACCCCACTGAGATACAGGCGTGAGTATATGTATGTTAACAAGAGAGATATGTCTGGGTCGTGGCATGTGGAGGTCCTTAGTCTCTGTCTACCCCACTGGGATACAGGCGTGAGTATATGTATGTTAACAGGAGATATATGTCTGGGTCGTGGCATGTGGATGTCCTTAGTCTCTGTCTACCCCACTGAGATACAGGCGTGAGTATATGTATGTTAACAAGAGAGATATGTCTGGGTCGTGGCATGTGGAGGTCCTTAGTCTCTGTCTACCCCACTGAGATACAGGCGTGAGTATATGTATGTTAACAAGAGAGATATGTCTGGGTCGTGGCATGTGGAGGTCCTTAGTCTCTGTCTACCCCACTGGAATAATGTTTTTTTTGTCAGTTGTCAAGAACCAATTGAAATGCGCAGTTTTACAATGAAGAAATTGCATGATGGACATCATACGATGAGATGCGTAGATAAATATGGTAATAGACCCGAGAAAGATGGAGCCATACTCCTTGGTACATTAATTGGTTAGTATACAAGAAGTTCAAAAGTTACCCTCAGCCCCATCCAGAATAACTTTCAGGCATAGCGTAGGGATAGCTGACAACTGGAAACGCTATAAGTATGGAAACGCTATAGATATGGTCAAAGAGCATGCTCCATATAAAATTTCAGACAGGCAGGGTGAGCGGGGGGAGGTAAATTTCGTGAAAATTTGCGAAGGAGACAGGCCTGTCTTAGTGATAGAATAGGGCAACTTTTATAAAAGACATACAGATAATAACAGCCAATCAGCATCAAAATCCGTTGAGTGATACTTAATTAGCCTATTTTTTTTTACTTTTTAAGGTTTCGTATATTCGATGAAAATTTTGAAAAAAATTGGAAATATAGGGCCTTACAGGAAAACTTAAACAAAAATCCTGTATTAAACTTCTGACCGAAAATTTTATCCATTTTTTCCAATGGCTAATTATTTTATCAAAGTCACTCTGTGGCAAAACAGGCCAAGTAAAACAATTAAGTTATTAAGCCTCATATTATTATTTATAATAAGGATTTCGTACCTGGAAATTTTGCCACGCACTTAATCAATTTTTTTATGTTTTATTTCTAGGCGTGCTATTAGCTGTCCCAATAGTATTGACTATAATACTATTTTGGAGAAAAGGCTATTTCACATTTTGTGGAATGCGAGGACCTGCAGATTATTCAAGGGCTTTCTATAAAAGAGCACAAAGCGAAGATTTTGCATATTAAGTTTGTAATTTAATTTAAAATATGTATACCCTAACTAATCTTGTAAGGAAGAAATCATTGAAAAAAACCTAAACGCAATTATAAAATTCTAAAAAACTTTTGGAGAATATTGTAGGACTGGACTTTATCAGCGTAGGCATACAAAATAGGGTTTGCTTTACATGCATTATAAATGTATATGATGTATTTATTTATTGTTATTAACTTAAAGGCGGGAACATTAGCGTGTTACTTAAGAGTGCAAGATTTTATTTTGAGTATTAATTCTTAGTAAATAAAATCTTGTATTGTTAAATTACACCGGAATGCTCCCGGTAAGTGACCGCCTGTTTTATTTTCGAGAACCATATTACTGGCCCTAGGATAAGGCCGACAAATCTTCCTCATTTAGCTGATGTTATTTTAGGAACTATACCTGTGGTCAAATTTGTTTAGGTATTGTATTGTACAACATGGAAAATATTTGAAGGCCGTTTTCAACCGTATATCGATGTCATTTGTTCTAGTGTATCGCTATACTTTTGACGTTTAAATCTACTTACCTTTACGGTCCTTTACTTACATTTAAGTAGATCTTAATTTTCAAGCTAAAAAACAAAATATACTTTAAATAAAACTTAAATGCCAAATGTTTTCCGGTCAAACGTCAAAATGACATCGATTCAGTAGAACAAATGACATCGTTATACGGTCACGTTAACCCCGCATATTAACGTTAAAAATCGACTTAAAAGTTTGATCAAAACGGCCATAAGTAGGTACAGTTTGTAGGATTTAAAATTTTAATTCATTAGTTTTTCCATTAATTCTTTATATGTGATACACCATTAATCTGATGGTGAGGTTGGTGGTTTATTGCATCTAGTCATACTGGTTGTCCTACTAGTATAACTATTTGGCCACAAACGAAATAAATGCTTGTATATAATTAAAACATTTCTTTAAACATTTTAAATATTTTGTTTTAAAATATTACCTTTATGATTGTACTTATGATTAGTATAACTATTTGGATTTGTGTCCAAATAGTTATAATTATCTATCAGACTACCAGTATGACTAGATGGAATAACCAGATTGGTGAGGTATGAGAAAATTATAAGAAAATATCATTCATTCGTCAGTATTTTAACATTATGATAATATAAATATTAATAATAGTCATTAAAATGAAACAATTTTTTTTACCTAAATCTTAAAGCATGTAGTTTTATTGGAATTTTATTTTTATTGTATGCTTTTATGATAAATATAAACTAGTGTAAGATATATTTAAGGTTATTACGTTAAGAAACAGTGTGTTTTAAAATAAAATATTGTAAATTAATGATTATCTATGATTTATCTTTTGAAAAAATTACCATTTTTAAGTGTTTATCAACAAAATTTTGTTAAACAAACAAAAAGTATGTAGGTATGCTAAGAAATGGTCAGAAAATATTCATCCAAATCGAACTCATCACTCAAGACGAATAATACCATTATTAACTACTTCAAAGTTGAACAGTTAAGGGTCGATACTAACTCACATTGCCTCCCATAAACATTTGCTGTAACGACAATCGTGTGATATTTTATTTGTAATTAATATAAAATTTAATAGAGGATATCTTATCTGTGAAAGATTTGAGACATAATTCTTTCAACAAAAAATGAAATTAATTAAGATATTCCTAAAAACAAGCATACAGTTTTTTTATCAATTTAATTATAGACTTATATTTAAAAAATAAATAATCCCATCGATATTTGATAACATAATATTTAAAACAAACAGTATGGAAAAAGTATTATCTAGAAGAGATAAATACTTTTGTGGATCGATATACTTAACTTGTGAACTGGTGAACTTTGGAAGTTAACGACATAGGAAGATGCATGATCATTTAGCAGAAGACAACTTAGTAACCGACTTACAAGGGTGACGATTTCCAACTTGACCACTTAAGGTGGCCACATTCGTCCAATCCCCGGCGAAATCGTCCACTTCTTGTAACGAACGGTCCGCCTAGATCATCCGGAATGGGAAATTTTCGGTGCGATGTTGGACCAATGTGTAGCCTACTTTAGGAAGATGACGAAATGACCCTTAGAGGAAAAACTTCTTAAATTCAAAACACTTTACAAATTAAAACTTTATCATTAAATTTGTACAATCATGCCATGATTACGTATACCTTATCTTAATTCTTTGTTATTAGCCTTGATAGCTTTGCGAAAGATAACCTAACTAATAAATATCTTCTTACATTTTCACTTTTCATAGCGTAAAGTTTTAAGTAGGTACGAAAAATGTTTCTGTTAGATGCTTTCAAAACAATTTGAATATTTGCAGTCATTCGTGGCAATTGTATATTTGTAAGTTATTCAAATTTTAACAAACGTTAAAATATTTTACGAGGTTAAAAGCGTTACTGCACCAAAAAGATAAAGATACGATATTTGAATATAATTTGACCCTCAAAGATTATATGCCATGGAACCCCTCCTGTCGTAGGTAGGTATTCAGGAACATCTTATCTATCAGATAGCAATGAGGTATCGTTATCAGAAACAGGCCAAGATTATGTCAAATCTCTTAAAGGATAACAATGAAACATTGATTGTTAAAATTCGTCAAGTGTAAACGTATATATAATATATTCAATAATAAAAATAATTTTAATCTGTGATATATTTATATTTTTAAAATTAGAAAACTTAAACAAATAATACAATTATAATTTAAAAATACATTCTAATTATTTAAATTATATAATTTGAATTACAGACTTGGACGTTTTCCTTTTAATACTCCCAAAAACTTTGTGCAAATATTATTCCTATCTTTTACTTATGTAAATTATTGTGTGAGAAACTTTTATACAAAATAGCCATAATTTTAATTTTAGAATTATTATGATTTTTGTATGTGTAATATTAGTGTTGTGCGTGTGGACTACTTTGGGACAAAATGGTAAGTTACTTCCTTTATATTATGACTAGAATTCCATCCTATAAATAATAATAAAATATAGCCTACGTTACTCAGGGATATCGTAGCTTTCTATTAGTGAAATATTTTTTATAATCGGTTCAGTAGTTTGAGAGATTACAAACTTACAAACAGTACCTCTCTATAATATTCGTGGTTTTTTTTAAATGTGGCAAACGCAAGGATTTCTGGCCATCTGGATTTTGCCCAGCAAATTCGTCATGGGATCCTGGTGTAAATTTTCTTGTTACTGTATACCTTACTAACTTTCTGACCCCGGATTTGCTCGTGGATGTTTACGATTAAAATAAAATATAACCTATAGGTACTCAGTTGACAGAGCAGTCGTGGTCAATCATGGCGGTCCACAGCGCGACGCACCTTGTATTGACTCGCCATGGTTAACTTTCTTGGGAAGAATAGTGCTGTGGTTTCCCCTTGCCTTCTGCACCAGACATTTTGAGATTATTTAGGTCTTCAGGCTTGCTGTAACCTCTTCCAGCTAGTTTCCTAGCTAGGTGTATGGTTATACCGCCATTGCTCGGTCGCCAAGCCTCGTTTGTTGTCTAGCAGAGGGTACAAAGCGTGCAGGTGAGAATGACATTTGGGTTCGGATAGATCTTATTCCGTTCTCCTATAGGAGGTAAGTACTCAGGGTTAATGTAGCTTCCTATTACTGAAATATTTTTTAGAATCGGTTCGTAAGTTACAGAGATTACGCTCTGCATCCACACTCAAAACTTATAAACTTTACCTTTTTTTTTCACGAGTTACCTTACAGCTCTTGAAACCGTGTTACGGTCCCAGGGTACCCATCAGCGGAAGACCAAGTTTCCATCTTCTAGCTGAAGTTCTGTTGAGGTATATTTATCTGTGATTTAGATGGATTATTCGATTATTTTTCTTCAGAAAACACATCTCTATGCAGTTTATGTTCATGCACAGATCAAACTTTGGATTGTAGCAACAGAGAGTTGACGAATATAAATGAAGAATACTGGCGAGGTAAAAAAAATCTCGCAATTTTTATTTTTTTTATTCTTTACGCGAAATCAAACGCAATTAATAGCTTGGTAATTATATATTGATTTCTTATATTCTGATTCCTCTATTTTTTTGTTATTCACGGGTGGTAACAGCTCCCGAAACCGTGTTACGGTCTCAGGGTACCCAGCGTAATACCAAGTCTCCCTCTTATAGACGATGGTATTTGTGGTATGATGGTATTAGCCAGTTCTGTTGAGGTATATTTAGATGGTAAAGCCTCTAAGTGTGGTTTGTCGGATTTATGTACCCTGGGACCGTAACCCGTGAAGAAAAAAGTTTTTATTTATACTATATATTAGAACAATATAAAATATAGCCTATGTCACTCAGGGATATAGTAGCTTGAATTTTTAGAATCGGTTCTGTAGTTAAAATTTACCCTACAGCACTCATAGATAATGGCTTGCCTGCACTAACCCTACCCCTACCCCTACCCCTACCCCTACCCCTACCCCTACCCTGTTTCCCACGACTTTGTACGTGTCTATTTCAGAATGTTGGCAAACATACAATTCATACATAGCTTTTTTCATGTTCACCACTGCCCACCCCGTTCCTGTCGTCATGCCGTGATGGTATATAGCCTATGTTACTCAGGGATAATGTAGCATTCCAATGGTGAAAGAATGATCAAAATCCGTCCAGTAGTTTTTGAGTTTATTCATAACAAACATACAAAAATACAAATCTTTCCTCGTTATAATATTAGTATATATAGAAAACCCTCAGAAAACCCATTTGACCGGTCTAATTTTTTTTTCAGAAATTTCAGAAAACCATATAACTGTTGTGAATTTCAGTCATGAACCTATAACAATAATGCCTATGGTTCCATATGAAACAAATGTAACTTATTACGATCTGTCTCACTGCAATATAGATATCATAGAAGACTATTCTTTAACAAATATGATGGATTTGGAAGTTTTAAACTTAAGTTATAATAAATTAACTGCAAATGATGTCAATCGGCGAACATTTCTGGTAAGTTTACGGCCTTTATACCAGTAACTTTAGATTTCCTGCAATATGTGGGAGTGATTTCGTGAAAAGGGACGGAAGTGTGTAACAGGAAGCCGGGGAAGCATGCGCTTTTCGATTTGACCAACGAGCGCGATGAGAGTTGGCCGTCAGATGGTACCAACCCATTTTCCGAGAGGTTGGTACTGTCAGCCAACAGTGTGTGCGTGTACTAAGGTGAGATGTCAGATGTTACACATCATATGCGAGTTATGCGACTAATGTAAAGGCTCGATCGTTTTTGAAAAAAATATGAAAAAATTATATGAGAGTGAAATTTTACGATGTAACAAAAAGTTACAGTATGAAGTTGCCGAGAGTGATATTTCGACAAAATTTCGCGATGCGCGCGCACGATGCAAGTTTATTTTTTTATTAGTATACTGTTCAGTGCATAATTTTTTAAATCGGTATACTTTTTTTTAAAAGGCAATTAATATTTGCGTGCTAAATAAACTTATTTGTATTATGCCAAAAAAGTATAACTTCTAACGCATGTGTGTGAAGTTAGCTGTGCTGCATTTGTGCCGTACTTTGCCGCAAAAATCAGCTCAATATAAATATCTCAATGAAGTGAAAGGAAATGCTGGCAGACGACCTAGGTGTAAGTACTTTTATTGAACATATAAATAATGTATAGATTGATGGAAATATTAAAAGTACACACAATCGCCGAGCATGTATGAAAGGTATGATGAATATAAAAGAAGCGAAAGAGGTATGTCAGGATCGTAACAAATGGCATTCGATTATCTCTGCCTACCCCTCTTGAAAGGCGGATGATAGATAGTTAGATCCTATCTCTTAATAATAAGATAATCGCAAAATCACAATAATTTGGTTACATGAGTTTTTATATGCTACTTCTATTTTCTTGATGGCACCAATATTTAAAGAACATTTTTTTTAGGGTCGTTTAAAACCGAAGCCGATGATGTTTACCAAATTGTATGAGTTGGATCTTTCATACAACATCATACATTCTCTCAACCAGGATGTGTTCAGTTTTATGCCAAATATGAGAAAATTTAGTTTCAGTGGAAACCCATTGGTTATAATTGACCAAGTAACGATGGGAGCTATTACATCATTAAGTAAATTGAAGGCAAGTACAAGAAAGAAATAAGGTGGCCGAGTGGGTTTTTTTAATAATTAAAACCTTATGTACATAATCTGGTAAACCACACTTAGACTCAAGATACCATCGGCTAAACGAGGGAGACTTGGTCTTCCGCTGGGTACCCTGGGACCATAAAACGATTTCGGAAGCTGTAAGGCGACTGACAACAGAATTGATAACTTGAAACCATGGACGTAAAAAAGTAGAGGTCGCCGCTAAGACAAAAGTGAAGCACCAAGCGTGCATGTGTGCTACCGATTTTATTTATCTCTAATATATCTTTAAATTGTAGAATAAGTGGTAAATTACTAACTTACCTATGAAATGTGATTCCTTGAGATTTTTTATGAGTAATGGAGTTGTTTTTGCATAATTTTACTACACAAGACGGCATTATTTTTTATTTCCTTAATGGCGGCTGATCAGCATAACCGAATGAGAATGTGTGCGTGAGACTCGTATTTACAATGAAACTGGCATAACTTGGTTGCTTCACTTTTGTCTTAGCGGCGATCCGTCCTCTCCTTTTTTTCGTCCATGCTTAAAACTATGAATAACAGTGGTTTTATATTTATAAGAACTCACAGCGCAACGAACTCAGTTTTACGCGCGGCTTATTTTGTCCATATCTCTTTAGAAAGATGTGAGCGAGATGGACTACTATCAAAAACGATAAGGTAACCAAGGATAAGATAAGATAGACCAATATTTACGTACCAGAAACATGAGAAAGTAAGATTTCTCAACATAATCGGTATTTCAAAAAACCCGAAAAGGACTTCGGCCTTTCTATGTTTTTACAAAAACTATTAAAATTAACAAAGATACTATTAAAGTACCTATGTGAAATTATCTATTTTTTAATTTCGAGAAAAATGTAAATTAGTAAATATATTAGAACTCAAATCGCAAACGTGAAATTAAGGCTTCATAAAACTTAGGTGTAACTGATTTTGGTTATTTTTTTACATGAGAAAATTTAGAATATATTTTATTTATATTTGAGTAGCAATTTTGATTTTGAGTCTAGCACATACAGTTATTGCGTAAAACGAGACATCTGATTTGATTAGGAAAAAAATGATGAGAAAATTGCGATCCATGGTTTGTGCCGAGAGTATGTTACCAATAAGATTTTCTCCTACCAGAAGTTTTCACAAATCTGTTGAGGTAGATGGAAAAGTACCTACATAAGTTTTTAAATATAAAAAACCACTGTAAATAAGTTATAATTTTACAGGAATTAGAACTATCTAATTGTCAATTAGAAAAATTGCCTGAAGGATTTTTGAGAAGATTATTATTGTTAGAAAACTTGGACTTGTCGGGAAATTGGTTTTTGCAAATACCCAGTGTTTTGGCTGAGGCTAAACCGTTAAAAATTTTGAATTTATCCAAAAATCCAATACCAGAACTTGATGAGGGGAAGTAAGTATTGCAAAATGATATACCTTTTTTTTTTCTTTCATCATGGGTTGTGGTCCCAGGGTACCCAACGGAAGACCAAGTCTCCCTCTTTTAGCCGATGGTATTTGTGAGGCTATACCTAACGAGTGGTCAGTTCTGTTGAGGTATATTTAGATGGAATGGAAAAACTTCTAAGCGTGGTTTGTCGGATCATGTACATAAGTTTTTAATTATTAAAAACTCATTACTACATGGCCGGGATCCGGGATCGAACCCGCTGTCTGCCTAGTTAATACCAGACGTCTCAATCACTCGGCCATTCTACTAATTTAACTTTGAAAGCAACAGATGGTATAATCCCTATTACATTTTAACACTTATTTGCCTTGTCTCGTTCACACGTTGTGCGATTTTCCCGGGACATTTTTTGTTCGACTCGAAGGCCAAAAACGACGGGTTGGCACTATGGCCAGCCCGAGAATGTCCAAGCCTATAAATTGTTGGGTCTAGCAAAGAATACATGGATTTGCGCGGATATTCTAATGTTGATTATGAAAAATTCCTTACGGGATCTATCTATCTATCATCACGCCTTTCATCCCGGGTAGGCAGAGACAATTTGTTACGATCCTGACATACCTCTTTCGCTTCTTTTATATATATTCATCATACCTTTCATACATGTTCGGCGATTGTATGTACTTTAAATATTTCCATCGATCAAAACATTTTTTATATGTTCAATACACCTAGGTCGTCCTCTGCCAGCATTTCCTTTCACTTCAGCCATATCCTATTCAGTCCATCTTTTATCCTTCATTCTTTCAATGTGTCCGTGGCGTAAACTACTTATCTTCATTTTAGTAACAACATAATCTTTCACTCCGCATTCTTCTCTAATGACATCGTTCCAGATGCGGGTCACCGAGTATTTTTTTTTAAATTTTCTTTTGGAAATATCCACGGGCGAAGCCGGGGGCGAAAAATTAGTCTAATTTTAATTAACTTTTTTTTTTTTTTTTTTCCTTCACGGGTTGCTTTACAGCTCCCGAAACCGTGTCACGGTTCCAGGGTACCCAGCGAAAGACCTAGTCTCCCTCGTTTAGCCGATGGTATTTGTGAGGCTATATCTAACGAGTGGCTAGTTCTGTTGAGATTATATTTAGATGGAAAGGCCTCTAAGTGTGGTTTGTCGGATTATGTACATAAGTTTTTAATTAAAAAACCCATTGGTACATGGCCGGGATCCGGGATCGAACTCGGGGTCTGTCTAGCAAATACCAGATTAAAATAACTTATTTTATTTAATTTTAGCGCATTGTCTCAATTAAAGCAACTAAAAAAATTGCAACTTAGTAATATGGAAAAGTTGAAAATAATTCACGACTATGCTTTAGGGGGTATGGCAGCACTTACTGAGTTAAATTTGTCACAAAACCCTAGACTAAGTTATATAAGCTCAAAGACATTGTACTGGATTGAAGACGACTTGGAAAAATGGCCCGAATTGACAATGGTAAGTAAACTTATAGACTAACTTTCCACCCCCGGCTTCGCCCGTGGATATTTTCGAACAAAATAAAAAAAAGGGATAATGTAGCTTCATATTAGTGAAAGAATTTTCAGAATCGGATCACTAGTTTTAGAGATACAAGCTTCTGTCCGCGGTTTCACCCGCGTGGAAATGGATCCAAAAAGAAATAATCCCGTGGCTGTAATTTGCCCCTCCCCCGCCCGCTTTCGCGATATAAAAAGTAGTATATGTCATTCTCTGACCCCTAAACTAGCACTATGCAAAAAATCATGTCGATCCCGTGAAAATAAAAACAAATCTTTCCCACGGGAACCATACATTTTTCCGGGATAAAAAGTAGCCTATGTGCTATTCCAGACTATAATCTATCTCTGTGCCAAATTTCATCCAGATCCGTTTAGCCGTTCTGGCGTGATTGAGTAACATCAGGGATCAGGGATTATAGATCATCACGCCTTTTACCCCATGAGAGATAGACATAGACAATATAATACCATTTAATACTAAGTGTGATTAAGAAAACATCATGGAATGAAGGATGATGTAGTGACAAAATTGAGAAAGGAATGCTAAAATGGTTTAGGCATGTAGAAAGGATACATGCAAGAAATATAGTGAGTGAATTGCATGTGATCTAGATCGTAAGATTTACGTCGCTAATGTGTGGCCTGTGTTCTATCTCGATCATACGACGGCCGGACCAAACATTTTCGGTGAGATACCGGTCCAGTGCGTGGGCTACTGAGGGACATTTGGAAAGGGAATTCCAATTTTGGATTTGGAATGCAGTTCGGAAGCATGCATGAAGAATATGATGAGAGGTAATGAAGCGAAAGACATCAGGATCGTAGCAAGTGGAAATATGTGGTTTCTGTCTACCCCACTGGGAAACAGGTCCGCCGCCGCGTCTGTCTGTCTGTGACTTTTCAGGCAAAACTACTGAACGGATTTTGCTGCCGTTTACACTATTAGATAGAATGATTCACCGGGAAGGTTTACGAGCATTAAACATGGACCTATCATATTTAGGAGCCGAGTAGTAACAGTATAAGTGAATGAAGTTGGAAGAACATTTAGTCCCAGCGAGGTTTCATGGCGTATGCTGTCTAATCCGTTAGAAATATAACAAAATGATGTAGGAAAGAATTGTGTAGAATAAAATGGTCTACAAAAAAGTCCGCGGTAGCATATATCTATCTCTAATATATAAGTAGTTATAAGCTTATTTAAGTAAATATTCAACTTATTTAAAAATCTCCTTTCTTTCAGTTACATTTGAATAATAACAACATAACCGATATCGATTCTCATTTTTTGAAAAGTTGGGACAAATTACAGATTTTGGATGTGGGACATAATCCATTCATCTGTGATTGTAAGCTGAGATGGGTAATCAACTATATGGTTCCATTAATACAGAAATTGGGACAAAATGATACTACGGATATGGTGTAAGTTTTTTTTTTTTTTTTTGGGTTCCGTCAAAAAGAAAATATGATTTCGGCATCTGTCTGTATTTTTCTTATAATAAAATATCTTATCTATCATCACGCCTTTCATCCCAAGAGGGGTAGGCAGAGACAATCGAATCCCATTTGTTACGATCCTGACATATCTCTTTCGCTTCTTTTATATTCATCATACCTTTCATACATGCTCGGCGATTGTGTGTAGTTTTAATATTTTCATCGATCAATACATTTTTTAAATGTTCAATAAAAGTACACCTAGGTCGTCTTCTGCCAGCATTTCTTTTATATAAACCTTTTTAATCAATCTTTCATCCTTCATTCTTTCAACGTGTCCAAATCAGCGTAAGGTACTTTTCTTCATATTAGTCACACCCACCACCATCTTTCACTCCGCATTCTTCTCTAATAATACCTGATAATCTTTGACTTGATTTTAAGAAATTAGGCGTCAGAGATCAAAAGATTTTTTGACTCAGTTGGTAGATTTTACCAGAAATTCCAAGATTCCATGTCACACCTTGGTGAATACGCACGCTCTCGCTGAGTAGTGATGGGGAATCCAGTCTAATCCTGATGTCCGCACTGTGATGGTTGTGATTAGTCGACGACTAATAAGACATTTATCACGGTCGGCGGGATTATCTTAAATACCGATTAATCGGCTATAAACACTATAAAGGCTATAATACTTGACATTGGCAAATCACCGATAAACATTCAAGACAAATTCCATAGATTTAGTATAGTCGCTCGGGCGCTTTACTAGATTGGCAATACAAAAGGGAAAGCGCATACATACGCGTATGTTAAAGCGAGACAGATACGAGACAGGTTTTTTAATACTGTAACAGCCTAGCGTCAGTAGTAATTTCGTTTATTTTTGTAAAATATCCTGTTTTAAAGTATAATTTAGTGTTTAGTAGACGTGATTAATTATGGTTAAGGCAGTGCATGGTGCATCTAAGATGAAAAATCCACAGAATGACATTTGTCACGCACACTGATGTATTATTGCTCTCGTTCTAATCGTGACATTACCAATCTAGTAGAGCGTCAGAATACTACATCTATGGGAAATTCCGATTCGAACTTGATTTTTTTAAATATAATTTCAGCTGTAAAAACCCTGTAGACTACACTGGCTTCACATTAAGTTACATATATGAAGAAAAGAAAGAATTAGAATGCAGTAACACACTTGAGGCATTAACAGAAGAAGGTATTTTGGGAGAAGAAGTCGTTTTAGGAATAATGATTGGTTAGTATTTTGTGCAAGTCAGCGTGCCACGTAGCAATACGCCGCTTTTGTCCCTTTCGCAAGGTGTCACGCGTGTTTGTGTGGCAAAGCACTGAGATTTATATTTTTATTTAGTACTAGCGTGGCCCATACTAACTTTCATCCCCTTCCCCAGGGTTCAAGCTTTCTCGATATCAAATTTCATTAAAATCGGTTCAGTGGTTTAGTCGTGAAAGCGTAACAGACAGACAGACAGACTTTGGCATTTTAATATGGATATGGAAGTATGGATAAGTTATGCGTTCAAATTTTAATTTTTAATTAAATAATTTGGCCAATCTTGGTCAGAATCAAGCACGTAGCCAGGATTTTCCGTCGGGGGGAGAGGGGGGGGGGTCCAACCACCAACCAAGCCATTATTTTGAAAAATTAAACACAAAGTGCGATTTTACCTTTTATTACATCTTTTCTGTGTACTTGTACATTTGTAGGGATTGTCAATTTCATACATGCATTTTTCACAATTTCAGGAATCTTCATAACATTGCCACTTGTCACTGTATTAGTGGTTCTTTGGAAGAAAGGAGTGTTGAGGAAGTTGAGGACGACTCTACAGGGGGAACAAGAGGCATCTGATAATGCTGTTCATGAAATATTTATTGACAACAACTTGAATGGAAAATCACCTGTAGAACGAATTAAATAACTATAGTAAATTCGGTATGAGTTCTACGGTTCCAGGGTACCCAGCTCTATTCTTTTGTGTATAAAAAATTCACAGATATCTAGCACCACACCTTCAAAGAGCATTGGAAGTAAACTTCGGTTTTAAAAATATAATACATGTATATTTTGACAGCTGTCATCCGAAATGAAGATCTCATCGAGACCTTCCATTTGGATTCCACGTCACGCCTTTGTAAATAACGCACGCGCCCACCAAGACGTGATGGGGAATCAGTTAAATCCTGTCCGTGCTGTGATGGATGAGTCGACGATTATCACGGTCGACGGAAACACTATACGGGCTATTATAATACTTGACATTGGAAGTCACCTTTCATTTTGGTAAAGACATGACCAGTCTATAAATAGGGTCAGTGGTTTTAAAGATATGGCTCTTTTAAATTTTGATCTTAAAATCGCCATTTTTTTCTAATTTAGACATCTAGAATTAAAAACAAAGTACCCAAAAAACGACAATTTTAGAGTCTTTTTATATTAAAAAAAATACACAAAACTAATTTAATTCAATTTTGTATATTGTCATCAATAGAAACATTAAGACACCTCAATCATCTATAGTATCGTTTCCCAAATTGGTCTATATGGACCCCCAGGGGTCGATTTCTACTTGCTGAGGGTTTCACGTCAGCAAGGAAAATGTACTACAGAGGTCTATAGAAAATAAAAAACGACCTACCAAGAGGATCTACGGCGTTAAACAGTTTGGGAACCTCTGATCTAGTGACCTACAACTTCTGGAGATATCGGCATGAAAAAAGGGGCCTCTACTAAATCACGTCTTTTATCCCAAGAGGGGTAGGCAGAGACAATCGAATGCTACGATCCTGACAGATCCTCTTTCCCTTCTTTTATATTCATCATACCTTTCATTGTGTGTACTTTTAACATTGAGATCTTGGTTACGTTTCAATATATGAAATAGTTTCAAAGATATGTACATATCAGGAGCAGAATTACAAGGACCAATAGAATAACATAAAAACGAAAATTAAAACTATGTCAGTTGTGATTTGATCTGATTGGTTCATATCTTATATTTGAATGTCATTGAGCTTTAATGTGATAGGTTGGCATTAGAAATTAAACAATATAAAAACATTCATATAGCCTTTACGGGGTCCTACCAACGCTGCTCCTGATTGTAGGTACATTAATTTAGATTTTTAAGAAAAAAATAAAGAGATCGTTCTGAGTTTTATTGATTTCAAAAATATGTCACAAATCACAATATTTTATTGTATCAATATGGATTAATGTTAATATAAAAAAAATTACACTTCTTCGGATATGTCATCTTCGATGCGTCTACCGTCTCTCCCGCCTGCAAAGTGACAAAGTAGTTTTAATAGATAAAGGTGACGAAACAAGGTGATATCATAAAATTCAATATCTTATTTGCACAAATATATAAAAATGAGATGCGTCGATGGCCGAGTGGTTAGATGTTTGGTATTAACTAAGCAGACCAAGGTTCGATCCGGATCCCGATCATGTACCAACGGGTTTTTTTATAATTAAAAACGTACATAATCCGACAAACCATACTTAGGTAGAGGCTTTTCCATCTAAATATACCTCAACAGAACTGGCCACTGGTTAGCCTCACAAATACCATCGGCTAAAAGAAGGAGACTTGGTCTTCCGCTGGGTACCCTGGGAACGTAACACGCTTTCGAAAGCTGTAAGTCCACACGTGAAAAACAAAAACGGGACCAATCTGAAAGTATATATTTTCTAATAAAATAATAATTTCAAATCGGTTCATAAATGACAAACATAAAAAAATACAATCGAATTGAGTACATTCTTCTTTTTTTGAAGTCGGTTAAAAATAGAATGTGTATTCTCTTGTATAATCAAATTTTCATACTTTATTTAGTGTACCATTTTTAGCCTCAGTTTTTTTTTCTCATCAAGTTTTTTTTTATTTACAAAAATTATAGATACATACAATAATAATTAATTACATAAAAAAAGAATATAATATAAAAACCTTAAAATAGACTTAATACAATTATAAAATCTAAAACTAAATTTATAAATAAAAAAATTGTCCCAGGTCCCCAGACATTGGAAGTGTACCCAGAAGGCTGGCTGCATTTCCTCGTTGAATTGCAAGGCTAATGCGTTGTGCGAAATACGTACCAGCCTTCTGGTCATTTGTAGATCTAATTAGGCGTTTTGAAATTTCTTTACAAATTGAATGAGCGCTTGGTCCCCAAGGCCCAAGTGTTTCAAATCCAAGTGGCGCAAATATATAGTCGTCGCTGAGGCCGACATATCTGCGCCGCTTTGCGTTTTCTGCTATGGCTGCTGCTGATCCTGCCTTAGAGGAAGTAAATGAAAGATGGGACTGGGCGAGGGTATCGACGCAAGTTGCATCCCAAACTAGTGATCGTCCCATCTTCCAAGGTGCCAGCGTCATGCCGTCGGGCCTCTTTCCGTCGTCTCGTGATAAGCCGTTGGGTTCGAGTATAGCAGGTGCGTCTGCGGTTACAAGGGCTCGACGGATGACGTCGTTGAGGTCAGCATGTCTAGGGAGGCGTCCGGCACTCTTACAGCAGGACAGCCCATGGTGGCCGAGTTGGTCCACAGGTCGGCCACATCGGCATTGATGTGTCTCGTTACATGGTGCGCCTAGGCGCAGAGCTGTGGCTAACCTGAAAGAGGTACGATCAAGTAGCGTTCCAATATGGGCTGACGGTAGTGCATGAAGCCATAGCCCTGACTCCCATTCGCTGACAGCTAGGAGACGAGCACGATCTGCAGAATTGGTAGCCGCGTTTAAAAGATTATTTCGCGCCAATCTGCAAAGGGGTTCGTCCCACATCTTCTGCGAGGAGGAAATTGTCGGAGGTTCTGTATCTTGTGGGCAGATTGTAATCCAAAGTTTTTTGGCCTCAGTAGAATATGAAATGTCATCGGAAATCGAAAGGATTTTTTCTGTGAGGGGTTTTGTACTGTGCACCGAGGCCAGGAAAGCTGGCAGGGAGACACTAGATATTTTGCGGATGCCTAAACCTCCGTGCTTAATAGGCAGGGAGGCTTGAGACCAGATGTGATTATTGAAACGAATATTTAAAATTGATGATAAAGTGAATAGGATAGTGTCGTCAAGGCGTAAGAGCAGATCAGGATGTTTCCATAGTTGACAGCATCGAAGAACATAAGTAAATTTTGGAACGAAAAGGCAGTATCGGAGAATAAAGTATGCCATGTGGGTATTTATACGACTGAGGCGGTCTATAACAGGTGTAAAGTTTTGAATTTTGTTGTTGACGAAACTTTCGAATGATTCATCGAATATGGGAGAACCTAGGAGGTGAAGCGAGGTTTTGTCAACGACTTCTATTGTATACTACTTACAATAAAAATTGAAAATATTTCTGACGGTCCGAAGATGCAATAAATCTCCTCGAAGCACTCTTAGTCTGTAAATAAAATAACTTACAGTAAAAACTGGTTATACCGACATTGCTTAAGAGTGTATTACAGCGTCCATGTCCATACAAACGGAGAAAACGTTTTACTACCCCTAAATATTATTTAACTTTAACGATTTTGTAATATGTTACTGACATAATGAAAAACTACGTACGTATTTTTTCCTTTTTTCAAAATTCGTAATAGGTCAAAAGTTATAAGCCCCTCAAATCTCGGTTTTTTGGTTCATAACTTGCTGGTAATAAACCGTCTGTATTTGAGAACAAAGCAAAATTTCAAAAAAAGCAAAACGTACGTACGTAGATTTATAATCTGCTAAAACGTTTGACACCAAAATTATAAGGTTTCGTTATAGTTTAGTAGGTGTAAATCGTTTTCGCCCAAAACGCAATTTTCAACGAAGAACATACCTACGGACACTCACGAGCTGCAGTGCTCTCTGTCGCACTGATGCCCGGGGGAAGAGCGCGCTTGAGACAGAATATGATTTTCTAAATAACTATTTCGCTGCGTACGCTGAGCTACACGATCCGAAAATTTCCCATTCCAGCCGCCGGATGATCTAGGTGGACCGTTCGTTACAAGAATTGGACAAGTCTGTAGACAGTTTCAGTGGACCGTACGGCGGCGCGCCGGAGATTGGACGAATGTGTGGCCACCTTTGGATCATCTTCGCTACCGATTAATCGGCATATTCCTTGACATTGGCGGAATCATCAAAACCGTGATGGAGCCATCACGAAAAAAAATATAGAATAGAATAGAAGCCTTAAGGAGGCCACACATCCGGCATTGCACCGAACATTTCAAATTCCGGCCGCCATACGATCTAGGCGGACCATTTGTTATAAGAATCGGACGAATCTGTGGTCGATTGGACGAATTGGTGGGCACCTTTAGTCTATGTCTACCCCACTGGCACTTACTGACTTGATGTAGGTCCAGCGAATTTCATGACAGCAGCTCTCATACATCTGTAGCTATGTGATCTATAGTGTCTGCACCTGGAAAAACCATATCATTAGCATTTTCCTCATTTAGCAGATTTTTGAACATAATGTATACACTGTTACGGATAAGGTATAAATACATTTCTGCGATACTACATCACGCCTTTTATCCCAAGAGGGATAGGCAGAGACAATCGAATGCCATTTGCTACGATCCTGACACACCTCTTTCGCTTCTTTAATATTCAGCATACCTTTCACACATGTTCGGCGATTGTGTGTCTTTTAATATTGCCGTCGATCAATATTTTTTTATATGTTCAATAAAAGTACACCTAGGTCGTCCTCTGCCGGGATTTCCTTTTAGTCACAACAAAATCTTTCACTCCGCATTCTTCTCTAATGACATCGTTCCGGATGCGGTCAATATGTTTTATTTCACACATTCTACGTAGCGATACTATACTTAAAGTGTTCAAACTCTATTATACAAGACTATCGACTCGCCCTGGCTTCGCCTGTGTAATTTTAATATCATATTCTCACCCAAACCCAATCCAGTTAACACGATTCGTCGAATAAGGAACATTGACATTATTAGTCACTGCTCCGCTCCCAAAGACATAGCGTGATCTTTTAGTGAAATCCGTATCAAAATCGGTACAGTAGTTTTTGAGTCTTAATTTTAAACAGATATACCAAGATCCATTTTTATATTTAAAGAGATCTGTTTTTAAAATGACAGATTTATATTTAAAAAACACACACCTTACACTGCCACTATTTCTGGAAGCTGAATGCAACCTAAAACAATAAAAAAAACTCATTATGTTCCCTGTCCAATGAGTCATATATGACTCAGGCATAAATCTTCCTCCCAATTTTTTTGCACATAGTTGGAGGTCCAGCAGGTTGTGACATAGGTGACATAAAGTGACATCGCAAATCCTTCGGGATAAATTCTTGTCACTTTTAAAAAGCCAAGGCAGATAACTAGTAGGTACTTAATATAATTATGATATAGGACTTATAGGCAACTCATTAAATGTGGATAAATTCGTTGTTGACTACGCCACAAATAAGGAATGGGCCTAAAGAATACTCTTTTAAATTATTCGAAACTGTGGCATTACGGTAGTTTTACTTTTCGCCACTAGAACAGATAACTTTGTGGCACTACGCCTTAAATCGAGGGGTATAGCAATTCCAATTTGACAGTCTTAAATCAAAATTTAGTTATAAATCGATGCGACGCAAGACAGTGGAAGCAATAAATCGACTGCAGCCGATTCTGAAAATTCTTTCACTAATAGGAAGCTACATTAGTGCTATAGGCTATATTTTATTTTGTTCGAAAATATCAACGGGCGAAGCCGGGGGTGGAAAGCTAGTAATATAAAAAAATATAAAGAACACCTTAAACTGCAACTGTATCGGGAAGCCGCCTTCAGCCTAAAATATAAAAAAAATGGTTAGTTTGCATAACTTTTACTACCTAAGGTCCGTTTTTAGGGTTCCGGAAACACGGAAACCCTTATAGGATTACTCAGGTGTCTCTCTGTCTGTCTGTCACAGCTTGTTTTCCTTGAATCTACTGGAAGAAATAAAGTTAAAATTTTGTACATATTTAGAGTTTCGTGACCCAATCACGGACGTATAGAGTAAATTATCCAATTTCGTTTTGGGGGTTAATTTTGGGGGAAAAATTAAAGAATTAAAAAAAATTTTTTTAAGTGCATAGTGTGTCATATCAAATAATCTACCGCAGCTAAAAATTTGTAAACACTAATTAAGCTAGCTTCCTGCAATCTGTGGGAGTGATTTCGTGAACAGGGACGGAAGTGTGTAACAGGAAGCTGGGGAAGCGCTCTCTATTTGTTTTGACCAATGAGCGCGCACGGTGGTAGAGTTGGCCGTCAGATGGTACCAACCTATTTTCCGAGAAGTTGGTACTGTCAGCCAACAGTGTGTGCGTGTGTGTGACGAGAAAGAGAAAGTAAAACAGAGAAGGAAAACGCATCACCTGTGCGCTTAACCTGCAGTGTTGTGTATAAAGTGTTAATGTTTTCAGAATATAATGTTAATGTTGCTTATTACCAAGGTCAGATGTCAGATGTTAGACATCATATGCGACTACTGTAGCTCATTTTTAATTAGGAATTCAGCAAGCCTCTGTCTACCCCTCTGAGAGACAGGCGCAATACTCACCAACCCAGCTTGAAAGGTCTTCCTACTCTATTTATAGTTGGGTATAATTTCTTCATACCTCTGCCTAGAACAAATTTTAAGCGTTACTATTTTTAACCGATTTCAAGAAAAGGAGAAGGAGGTTCTTTATTCGTCGGAATCTTTTATGTTTTTTTTTATGTAGGTATGTTCCCCGATTACTTGAAGACGCCTGGACCGATTTAGGTGGTCCCATGGTTATCAGGTCAGGATCATGGGATCCTGGAGAAATCGAGAACTCTTCAAATGTTATAGGCCCACTTGAAGCACACTTGGGTTTTTTTTTATAGTGACTTGTGCATTAGCTTTCGGAAAGCACACTTTTCAGTGCATAATTTTTGAAGTCGGTACACTTTTTTTTAAGGCTATTTTTATACCTATCAGAGAACCGTGCGTTACTTTTGCATTTATAATATTAGTTTAGGTACCTACACACCTTGATGTTCAATGACTTCTTCTCTAAAATATTTCTTAAAACGCCTGAAAATTTTCCTGAAAAAAAAATTTACATCGTTAAATCACTATCAATACATTTTATTTTTTTTTAAATAATAGATTTTTTTATTTATAAGCATTTAATTTTTGTTTGTAATTAGCATTCCGCCCCCGGCTTCGCCCGTGGATATTTACGAACAAAATAAAATATACCCTATCCCTACCCCTACCCTGTTTCCCACGACTTCGTACGTATTTCAGAATGTTGGCAAACATACACTTCATACATAACTTCTGTCATGTTCACCTCTGCCCACCCCGTTCCCGTCGTCATGCCGTGATGGTATATAGCCTATGTTACTCAGTGATAATGTAGCATTCTAATGGTGAAAGAATGATCAAAATCCGTCCAGTAGTTTTTGAGTTTATTCGTAACAAACAAACATACAAAAATACAAATCTTTCCTCTTTATAATATTAGTATAGATAGACGCGGTTGTAAGCAATGGATAGTAATATTTTTGCACAGAGATAGCCGGAAAGTGATATTGGAATTTCTTTTAGAGGAAATAAAAAAAGCCAGTTAGAGAGGATAAATTACTTGAAAAATTTGACCGATTTGGATATTTTTTTTGTTTCAAAGGTTATAGTTTCCAGGTGGTGCCATGGTCATCAGGTCAGGATCTGATGATGGGATCCTGGAGAAATCGAGAACTCTTCAAATTTTATAATCACACTTGAAGCACACTTTTTTATAGTGACTTGTGCATTTGCTTTCGGAAAGCACAATTTTTGAAGTCGGTACACTTTGTACTATTTTAGCCTCAGTTTGAAGAATTTATGCGGATTCTGCTTTATTCTGTAGAATAATTTTAATCCAGGAAAAATTTTACACGGATTAAATTAAAATAAACAATAACTAACGATTCCCGTAGTCGATGCTCGTCTCTTGGTTCAATTATAGAGCTCTCTTCCAATATATGCGTTTTAACTAAAAAAAATCGAAAGCAGTTAAAAATGTGTAAATAAATGGACCCACGGCAGAAGCGAAGCAACTTTTTTTTATAATTAAAAAGTTATTGTACATTATCCGACAAACCACACAGAGGTTATTCCATCTAAATGTACCACAACAGAACTGGCCACTCGTTAGGTATAGCCTCAAAAATACCATCGGCTAAAATAGGGAGACTTGGTCTTCTGCTGGGTACCCTGAGACCGGTAACGCAACCCGTGAAGAAAGAAAAAAAATGAACTACCTACACAAATCTCAACAAAATCCGTTCAGTAGTTTCGTTATACATCGGGCACAGACAGACAGACAGAAAACTTAATGCAACTTACTCAACTGTTTAGGGATATAAACTTATGTTATACAACAAGAGAACAACCTTGTACTTTTATTGATCCTGGAGCTATAAGGCAAACCCGTGAAGCAAAAATATGTCTAAATCCACCAGTTTTATAGGCTGTGCTTTGTCAGTGAGTGTTATAGGGCCATATACATAATTTATATATATTATTTCTGTCGGTATCAAATTTAATGTTTGATACGCCATTTTGAAGATTATATTTCCCTCTAATGGCGAAAAATAAACAAACAAATCAAAATTAAATGTTTATTTTAAAATTGGACTAATTTATTTATTTTGTAAAAGACGCCATCTATTGGAGATCAGGTGAACTATGACAACAATATTGACACCACTAACGATGAGAAGTATTCGCAAGGGTCATCTAGTAATATACATATGGGGCCCACACAACACACATCTTGCTGTGAGTTTTAGAATTTAATATACATGATGTATATTAGTGGATGGAAATATTAAAAGTACACACAATCGCCGAGCATGTATGAAAGGTATGATGAATATAAAAGAAGCAAAAGAGATATGTCAGGATCGTAGCAAATGGCATTCGATTGTCTCTGCCTACCCCTCTTGGGATGAAAGGCGTGATGATAGATAGATAGATAGATAGATAGTATATTATATACTAACTATGTTTGTTACTGCTCAGCTCCCAAAAGACATAGCGTGATGTTTTATACACCTAAACCTTCCTAATGAATTAATCTATCTTTTAGTGAAAACCGTATCGAAATCGGTCCAGTAGTTTTTGAGTCCATAAGGCATAAACAGACAGATATATTATGTATAAGATGTAAGAAACTTACAAAATTCATATGGCTTCCACAATAAACTCCCAATAGTGTGCTCCATGGTGTCTCTGTAGAACAAATACAATAATGGTAACCAACAACAAAGGATTTTCCATCTAAATATACCTCAACAGAACTGGCCACTCGTTAGGTATAGTCTCACAAATATCAGCCGCTAAAAGAGGGAGACTTGGTCTTCTGCTGGGTACCCTGAGACCGGTAACGCAACCCGTGAAGAAAGAAAAAAAATGAACTACCTACTCTAATCTCAACAAAATCCGTTCAGTAGTTTCGTTATACATCGGGCACAGACAGACAGACAGAAAACTTAATGCAACTTACTCAACTGTTTAGGGATATAAACTTATGTTATACAACAAGAGAACAACCTTGTACTTTTATTGAACATGTAAAAAAATGTATTGATCGATGGCAATATTAAAAGTAATCGCTAAGCATGTATGAATGGTATGATGAATTAGAAGAAGCGAAAGAGGTATGTCATATCGTAACAAATGGCATTCGATAGATTCAACATTTATGATAGCTGGGACGTTGCGGTGGATTTTGTATTATAAATAAGTAGGTACTGATCATCAGTGATGCCCCATTGCAGAAAAGATGATCGAGAGCCGTATGAGATGGTTGGGACATGTGATGAAGCAGGACGAACAGTATCCTGTCAAAAAGGCTTTGGCCATTCCAGAAAAAAGAAGGGCAAAGGGCGGCCGCTTACCAAAGATATAGAACTGACACAGCTGAACACACAGACAGCGCAGGATAGGGAATACTGGGGCCTACAAACGAGGAAGTCTGACCCTCAAGTAATGGAGTATAGCAAAGATGAAGATTTATTATACTTACATAGTAGTATCTGCACTTCGTCCTTGGCTCCAACTTTTACTAGTTTTGATTGTGGCATCTAAAAAGAATAGTATTAGCTTCAATGAAAACTCCAAGCAATTTACATTTGGACGTTTGCGAGTCGAGCCGTGCGAGCATATGACCGCCCAGAGAAAATCTACAGGAGTTAGACAAAATCTACAGGGGTTAGACAAAATCTACAGGGGTTAGACAACATCTACAGGGGTTAGATCACATGTACAGGGGTTGGACAAAAACTACAGGGGTTAGACAAAATCTAGAGGGGTTAGACAAAATCTACCTGCGGAGTTAGCATATGTTTGACGTGACTTCTTTCGTTTCGGCCGAACGGCCTTGAAAAGGCCAAAACGTTTGTGTACCAACAAGGACCGGCCAGAGATAGCCCGGGGCCGAGAGGTCCGGCCCAACAATGTGCGTGCAAATTTGCTACGCCGGGCAAAGACAAGTACACAGAATTTGCCCGCACATTGTTGGGCCGGACATTCTCGGACCGGGTATGTCCTGCACAAGAATGCCGAGCAATTTGCTTGGCCGGAAAAAGACAAGTACACGGAATTTGCACGCACATTGTTGGGCCGGACCTCTCGGCCCGGGCTTTCTCTGGCCGGTCCTTGTTGGACATGAACGTTTCGTTTTGAAGACAAATCCGTAGCATACATTGACACAAGCAACTTCCGATCGACTCTGACGTCACACGTCACACCTTATTATGTCAGTCAGTACAATATCAATTTAATGTATATAGCATTATGGTTCATTTTAAGAGAACAGTGAACACCAAACCAGTTTCTTAGCGGAAATAGTTTTGGTAGAATTTTGAACTTATTGCTAAAGGCATAGCGTACACAGTTCTTTGCTTCGCGGCTGCCGCAGAGTGTACGCCGTGCAGAGTTGCCAACTCGGATTTTGAAAAAGACGTAGGATAGTCTAGAAAATTATATAAGTTTATATTATTAAAATAAACGTAGAATTTGTAATAATTGCATATGAAAAGTTCGTAGATCAACGTATTTTTTATTTTAACTTTATTTACTTTAAGATTTTAAAGTTAACGGTAAAATCTAAGATCTAAGCAAAAACACGTGAACTGGCAACGCTGACAAACTTTCGTTCGACCGAAAACGAAAACGAAAGTGTCGCTGTCAAAATCTGTGCTAACTCCCAGGGGTTGGTAAATCTACAGGGGTTAGACAAAATCTAGAGGGGTTAGACAACATCTACAGGGGTTAGATCACATGTACAGGGGTTGGACAAAAACTACAGGGGTTAGACAAAATCTAGAGGGGTTAGACAAAATCTACAGGGGTTGGACAAAATCTACAGGGGTTAGACAAAATCTAGAGGGGTTAGACAACATCTACAGGGGTTAGATCACATGTACAGGGGTTGGACAAAAACTACAGGGGTTAGACAAAATCTAGAGGGGTTAGACAAAATCTACAGGGGTTGGACAAAATCTACAGGGGTTAGACAAAATTTAAAGGAGGTTAGACAAAATCTACGGCTTTAGACAAAATCTACGGGTTTAGACAAAATCTACAGGGGTTAGACAAAATTTTTAAACGTTCTGAAAATGTAAAATAGGTTAAAAATGTTAATTATTATGTAAAATTGTTAATATAACGTCTTTTAAGAATTTTAAATGACAACTTATTTAAAAAAGACAAGACTAGAAAAACTGTCTTTACCTGAATCATCGACGGCGGTTACCGACAGCGATACAGTATCAGCCTTGTTGTGGTGTCTGAAAATTAATAGATAAATTTAAGAGCCTATATCCATAATTTAAAAAATTTAAGAGCATTGTGATAGATTATGAAAGAGAAAACAGGGGCAAAATAATCTTATAATTTACCACACTAATTTAGTTTTTGTTCTTGAGACATTTGTGCATCCGCGAAACACATAAGATGGC
Source organism: Nemapogon koenigi (assembly GCA_963924495.1). Classification (NCBI taxonomy): domain Eukaryota; kingdom Metazoa; phylum Arthropoda; class Insecta; order Lepidoptera; family Tineidae; genus Nemapogon; species Nemapogon koenigi. The sequence continues at coordinate 2,123,532 of OZ004658.1, read as the reverse complement.
ATTTTAATTATATTAACCATCAATAAATTTATGATTTCACTCAGTGGCGTAGCGTTGATGCAGTGGCGGCGCTAGGCGTCAGCGATCGGCGACCGCCGACGGCTTCGCGCCTGTGGGGGCCTCGCAAAAAAGTTTAAAAAATTACAAAATTCGCACTCTCCTGCTTTCTTTCACAGACAACAACGTAATAATTATCTTACCATAAGAGAAGACTCCTTTTAGCGGTAAAAAGTCATTGACGATTTTGACTTGGGAGTCATAAGAATCAAAGAAGGAATTTTCTGCTATAAAAAAGGACGATTGACAAACTTTGCCTATTTTAAGAGATGAAATAGATCTATTTATCCTTTTTGTTCTGACTAGGAAATGAAAGAGGCCTCGCAAAGCTGATGTCGCCGACGTCTACATTTGGTCTAGCGCCGCCACTGCGTTGATGAATGCGACGGACAATCTATGAGACCGTGGACTCGTAAATTAGGTGTCACAAAAAAGGTGAAGGTCGCATAATTTTTTTTATTTTATCAAAGAATGTGATGACAATAATGTGAAAAGTTAGTCTAGTTAAATATTGTATATTATGATATCTTTGGACCAAATTATTTGTGAGGTTATTATTTTTTGTGGGTTTTTTTTTACTTGGAATCTGCTATTTGTTACATCCCACTCAAAATTATTTATCAACTTACTTATTGCATCTGAAAGCCATAGTAGCAATCTCCGTTGATGCGCCAATACCTGTAAAAATATGAATTACTAACTTCACGCACAGGCTTCGCCAAAATGTAGCCCAAGGATTTCCGGGATAAAAACTTAGCCTATGTCACTTTCCAGCCCTCGAGCTAGCCCTGTGCAAAAAATCACGTGTTCTGGCGTGAAAGAAGGATAAACAAACACATTTTCGCCTTGCTTGTGGGGGTTGTGGCCAGTAAAAAATCCACAAGTTTAGTGATCTGCTAGTAAGCAACCTATAGATAGACACATGCGCACTGAATAGTATATTTAATAAGCGTTATTACGTGTCCAAATACGAGATGTCCCCACCCGTCATACTTCTCGCCACGATTTACCAATTTTGGTATAATTTCTTATTATCAAGAGATAGGATAATATTAATAAAAATTAACACCTATTCTATGTTCTTATAATTATAGTCTTTTATCAAGAAATACAACAACCAGGTACACTATTTTAGTATAATCTAATATATAAAATTCCCGTGTCACAAGTTAGTTGCCATACTCCTCCGAAAGCCTTCACCGATTTTTATGAATTTTTTAGTGTATATTCGGTAGGGCCCACGATCGGTCGTAATCTATTTTTCATACTCCTAAGGGATAAGGGTAGGGGTAGGGGTAGGGGTAGGGGTAGGGTTAGGGGTAGGGGTAGGGGTAGGGGTAGGGGTAGGGGTAGGGGTAGGGGTAGGGGTAGGGGTAGAGGTAGGAGTAGGAGTAGGTGTAGGGGTAGGGGTAGGAGTAGTGCAGGCAAGCCAACGTTTGGGCAGGACAATGTTTGCCGGGTCCGCTAGTAATAATCATAATAATATATAGTATAATGAATTTACTAACCTGCAACTCTAAGGTCGCATTTGTCCAGCTGTAAAAATATAATTTATTAAAATATTATTCATATTTAGGAATATTACGGAAATGTGGAGACTTATTTACGAATTTTGGCGCCCTGAGCGAACATTAGTGGACCGCTCCATGTTTGATGTTACATTAGGCTACAAAGCGACAGCTCTTGGTTGACATTTCATTTTTATTTCGCTCTAGCTTTTGCCCGTGGAACCCATTAGCCCATTTTAACTTTCATCCCCTATTCACTTTTCCAATTTTTCTTTCCCTGAAAACCTTACTTCAGACTATTACGAACTTAAAAATTAGCCAAATCGGTACAGCCGTTCTCAAGTGATGCTCTTATCAATCAACGAACATTTAATTTTTATATAATACTAAGAAGAATGAGACTAAAATGGCAATGGGCAGGCCATGTAGCGAGATACACAGACCAACGCTGGACTCTAAAAAGTACTAAATGGACCGGCCCATATGGAAAAAGAAACGTGGGACGACCACAAAAGAGATGGGCACAGGATAAAAAGGAATGGAAGAAAATGGAGGAGGCCTATACCATATCAAAGGTGTTCCTATAAATAATATTGGTATAATATATAATATTATATTAAGTTTAATGTAATAAGAAAAGGCTTTTTATTTTATTTTAATTACTTTGAAGATTTGTCGAAGCTGGCAGTAGTGTAGTGGCACAAGCTGGTTGGTCGCTTCGACTTGACCTTATGGAGAATACGTCGCTCTTGTCTCTGTCTACTCTACTAGGATACAGGCGTGAGTATATAATGTATTACTTACATCATTAATAACAACTGGAGCAGACATCATTTTCGGACAAGAATAAGTGGCTAATTGGTCTCTGTGAAGAAAAAAAAACCATTTAAAATTGTATCTAAACCTGTGCCTTGCGTAGTTACTGCTCTGCCCCATTGTGCTATTAAATGCAAAAATATTTTTTCAAATCCGAGTGGTAGTTCTAGAGATTGGCGCGTTCAAACAAATAAACAAATTTTATCTACCTTATATCGTAAAGTCTCTATTACAACATTGAATTATACTTCATAATGATATGTTTTATTTACACGCGTCTGTAATATGTCAAACTTCGATACTATAATGTATTCATACAAAAACGATATCGTAATGTTTTGTTTTTTTTAAATGTAGAAAAGGGCAGAGGATTTTTCTTACACAGCGACATTAAACTCTATGAAAATATCGACACGCGCATGTCCGAGTTACTTGACAGTTAACGCGCATGCGCACTAATGCGCAGTAGGTAGGTAACCGCGATGTACCGCCAATTTGTCGATTAAGAAAAATATCTTGGTTCAATTTGTTTTGTACTATTGCATGGGATTAGATAAAGTAGTGTATGAACGGGCACATAACTTGGAATTAAAACACTCGTGAATGTTATTAAAAAATCCACTTGTGTTTTAATTACTTGTATTATGATCCCGTGTCATAAACTACTATTAATAAACTCTTCAGTTTTATTATTAGTATGGAGGTGTGAAGCTGTAAATCACCGGACTGAAAAAATATTTCAGCCACTTTTGCCGGGGGGAGGTAGACGCGCCCCGTACCATAATTTTCTGTTTTTGTTTTTTTTTTGCAACGGCTTTAACTTTATATTGAGATTATGCTAAAATACAAACATACTAATCATAAATAATGATTAGAAACACTATGTTCCCGCAAATTAGACGTCCTAGATCGCCTTTCACATTTAAAAAACAACACAATTTTATAACTATTTTTCTATACCTAGAGCGACACAAAACGATACCAACGAAACCTAAACTAACATAATAGTATCCTAATGGTCAGTCTTATGGCCAAATTACCAGAAAATTGGCGGAGAGGGAGCCCATCTATCATCTCTCCATAGTACTATTATGACCAATATTATTAAAATGCCTTTTTAAAGAAGGGGTAGCTTTTATGTTTCGGAGTATGTAGTTGGAGAGGGGTAGGAAGTAGATCTCCACCCTCAAAAACGGTGGAATCTTGTGTTGCATTTACAATATTTTGGTGTATTATACGTACGTCTTCAATGAAAAAACGGAAACCCTTATTTTTAGGATCACTCTTCTGTCTGTCCATCTGTCACAGCTTATTTTCTCCGAATCTACTGGACGAAAAAAGTTGAAACTTGGTTCATATATAGAGTTTGATGACCCAATCACGGTCATATAGCCTAAATAATCGAATTTCGATTTTGGGGGGAATATAAACACGTAAAAAAAATTATAATGCATACTTTACATTATATTAAGATAATGTACGAAAATTTACCATCCCCTCCCCCCTCCCTTATCTCCGAAACTACTGAGACTAAAATTTAAAAAAATAGGGAATTTTTCTAATAGTCTACCTAAAGGAAAACCTAAACCTGACCGAAAAAATAGTACCTACGGAATCCGTACCTACTCGCAACTTGGCCAATTTCTTCAATTTTCACAAATAAAATAAAATTAAACGAAAGAAGTGAAACATATTTGTATTAAATATACTAAATTATCTGAATTTATTGTTAAACAAGCTTCTGTCCGCGGTTTCACTCGCGTAGAAATCGATCCAAAAAGAAATAATCCCGTGGCTGTAATTTGCCTTTCGCGATATAAAAAGTAGTATGTCATTCTCTGACCCCTAAACTAACACTATGCAAAAAATCATGTCGATTCCGTGGAAAACAAAAACAAATCAATCCCACGGGAACCACACATTTTTCCGGGATATAAATTAACCTATTGTTATTCCAGACTACAATCTATCTCTGTGGCAAATTTCATCCAGATCCGTTCAGTCGCTCTGGCGTGATTGAGCAATAAATATATATACATCCATACAAACTTTCGCGTTTATAATATTAGTGGGATTATTCTGTGTGTATGCGCAACGAAAAGTTTTTTCTACCTTGCCTAAAGAAATTTCACATAAAAAAGCCTTACCCTCTGTATTTTTCTGTGGTTGTTCGAAGTTGCTCCAATATTTCATTATCTATGTATGTCGATACGCCAATATCTAAAATAATACATACACGATGAAGAGAAAGATGTGGAGAGAACGATGGTGTTTTGTCTGAAACAACATCATCATGGCCAGAGACACCAGTAACAATGCCCACTTTTAATCAGTTGTTCATACTAAACCTTTGAGTATATAACAAAGGAGACGTGAAGGGTGTAAATGACCGATCAATTTTTTCTGCTACTTTTGGCTGGGGGGAGGTAAACGCCTAGTACTAGCCCCTGTACCACTGTATTTTATGTCGTTTTATTGTCGCAACGGATTTTACTTTATATGATGATTGTGTTAAAATACAAACATAATAATTATAATTAATGATTGGAAACACTAAGTTTGACGCCCTAGACCGCCTTTCCCGTTTAAAACATCACAATTAACTATTTTCCTAGAGCTCTGTCTCGCGACACAAAACGATACCAACGAAATCTAAGGTAACTTATTACTGAGCACCTGGTCTGTGTAACTGGTCAAAGGGGGAAAAATTGGCGAAAGGGGGAGCCCGTCTATGGCCCCTCCATAGGCTTAGTACTCTATGTACTAAACAGATCAGCCCCCGTATATCTATACTAATATTATAAAGAGGAAAGATTTGTATTTTTGTGTGTGTGTTTGTAATGAATAAACTCAAAAACTACTGTGCCGATTTCAAAAATTCTTTCACCATTGGAAAGCTACGTTCACCCTGAGTGACATATGCTATATTATATTTTCAAAAAAATTGGGGATCCTTACTAAAACTCCAATAATGTAACCCAAGGTGTAAAAAAAATACATAAGAAATTCCTTACATCGTGTGCGTTGCGAAAACTATTGATGATATAGAGGTAGTGGTAGTGGTAGAGGGTAGGGGTAAGGTGTAGGAGTAGAAGTAGGGGTACGGGTACGGGTAGGGGTAGGGGTAGGTATAGGGTATATTTTATTTTGTTCGTAAATATCCACGGGCGAAGCCGGAGGCGGAATGCTAGTATATTTTAAAAAGTTAATGCAAATGCTGAGCATACATTATAAAGCCATGACACCGAATGATATAGGAATGAATGGTCATCGAAGACGTACTTCTAAAAGCAGGCAAATAATAAATACTCACCAATATTACGTCCTTGATAACTTTCTTTTGACTTCTGAAAATATTAAAATACTTAAATATTTCCTAATAAATATCATACGTCATGAAAACTCGCTGGGGCTAACTTTTTCCCAGACTTGATTCACTTTATCTATTATTGCTCAGCTCCTAAACATGATATATCAATGTTGACGTGGCGGGGGACTTTGTTTTATAATATGTACCTAGTGATAATTATTACGCAGGAAGACCACGGTTGGAATCCCAGAGCAGCCATGTTCCAAAACCAGTACAGCCTGACAAACTTATCTGTGCGTGCGGCGAACAACTAATTGCCGCCATGTTGAAATGTCATTACTATTGCTAGTGTTTCTATTTTTATGACATCGTTTTGGCCATGAATATTGTAAAAACATAAATTAGAGACGTTTCTGAGACATGTCTATTTCTGGTTTAGTTTTCCTCTTCATGAGTTTGCTTATTTTAATATATCTCCTTGGATTTATCTTTTCCAATAAATATGCAACTAAAGCCAGAAGTTAGTTTAAAACATGTAAGTTTGTTTGAAGTTCCCGAGACCGTAACTGTCGTACCCTGATGTATGACGAATTTGCCCATTTTAAGGCAACCATCTTATTATGGCAACATTAAACACGACGCCAGCGCCTCCGCTACACGCACAAATAAGTTAGTTGGCACGTTTCTTAATACGATAAGTCACACTTAGAGGCTTTTCCATCCAAATATACCTCAACAGAACTGGCCACTCGTTAGGCATAGCCTCACAATACCATCACATTCCGGTGACAGTAAGGTAAACCGTAGCGACAAAATATTGAAAAAATAACGACTATTTCACTTAGATATATTGAATAGTAACTATATGCTAAATTACAGTGACACATGTGGATTATATACAGAGAAATTGGGAATAGTAATATCTCCATACAAATTATGGGATAGGGCATTTATTTTATTTTTATTATTGTATAGCGGCCATAGTAATGCACTCTCTGTGAAAAATTCAAGTGTCTACCTATTACGGTTCAAAAGATACAGCCCTGTGACAGACGGACGGACGGACGGACAGCGGAGCCTTAGTAATAGAGTTTCCTTTGGGTAAAATTACCCTTGAAGCAAAATTTACTAGGAAATGAACTTACAATTTCATCACTTGGTGGTATTCTATGACGTTGGTATGTGGCAGGTTTTACACTGAAAACAATAATTATTATATTGATAATACCTGCCCTCCGAAGCACGCTTTAAACTAAGCGTACATTTATAATTTAAGTTAATAAATAATAGCAAGAGAAGTATGCAAAATCGAGCGAAGTGGCGCTCTATACTCTCCATAGGTCCATTAAGTGCAGTAACGGGCTTGCTACCTGTTCTGTTCAATATGGACAGCTGGCTGAAAGTGGACACTGTTACATGTGTCTCTGGTCACACTGCAAGGTATAAAATATAATAACCACTTCTGATGAAGAAAAAAAAACCACCTTCAAAACCAAAATGTGCTTTCCGAAAGCAAATGCACAAGTCACTATAAAAAACCCAAATCGCTTCAATTGTGCCTATTAAATTTGAAGAGTTCTCGATTTCTCCAGGATCCCATCATCAGAACCCGACCTGATGGCCATGGGACTACCTGGAAAGTATACCCTTTCAAACAAAAAATAAATCCTGATCGGTCATAAAAAATAAATAAAATAAAAAAGGGCAAAAAAAAAAAAGTTAGTTGTATGGGAGCCCCCTTAAATATTTATTTTATTCTGTTTTTTAGTATTTGTTGTTATAGCGGCAACAGAAATACATCTACTGTGAAAATTTCAACTGTCTAACTATCACGGTTCATGAGATACAGCCTGGTGACAGACAGACGGACGGACAGCGGAGTCTTAGTAATAGGGATTCCGTTTTTACCCTTTGGGTACGGAAACCTAAAAACATAAAAGATTCCGATGAATTATAAACCTCCACCTTTTTTGTGAAGGTGTTTGTGTGTAAAATTAAGAAAAAAAATTACCTGGTATCAACAGATTTTTTCAGGTTAATATCTTTACTGAAACTCTTAATTAATTCTTTAGTGCTTTCATATAATTCTTCAATTTCTTTCGAGCGTCTTCTTCTAAACTCTCTTCGGTCTCCAATCTTCTCTTCCCTTCTTCCTCTTCTGTCCTTCTTCGTGGTCGGTCTGTGGACTTTCTTGCAACTTTCGAAGATCTTCTGAGAGCATATTTCACAAAAGAGTACACCGCGGAACGATTCATAGTTTGATAGGTTTGCTTCATTACATATGACTGCGGGGGAAAATATTATTAAGTGTTCGCGCCAGCTTCTGTTGTTGCATTATTCGGGTAGGCTATTATTTCGAGAACCCGAGTTTCTTTTTTAATCGACAGAGAATTCTTTCGGATTGCTCCAATTTTTATTTTGGTGAAAATTGGTTCAGTAGTTTTTCAGAAATTTTGAAAAAACTGATTTCTCAGGCATTTTAGTCAATGCCTAAATGTGCATAGCCATCATGCCAATTTCGATGATTTATTTTTGTATCTACTTATATCTATCATCACGACTTTCATCCCAAGAGGGTTAGTAGGCAGAGACAATCGAATGTCATCTGTTACGATCCTGACATATCTCTTTCGCTTCTTTTATATTCATCATACCTACCTTTCATACATTTGTTTTATTTTTGTAATGATATTATAATTATGAAACTCTCAGGCATAATACCATGTCCTTTATAAGGCTTGCATGGGGACATAGGTCCAACACGTAGAGGCCCTGTAAGTGTTTAATCTAAAGTGTTGTGACTAAGCACCCGTCGGGACCTATCTCTGAATGCATCAAATACAATGCGCTCACAGACAGGCCCCGTCAGGTGCCTACTAACTAACTAAAACTAACTGTATTTTTGTATGAAATCAAGACCATAATAGGGTATAAAAGTTAATATGGGCTCCACAGACGAAGCCGGGCGGAAAGCTAGTTAAAAATAAATATTACTAACAGCATTTATGACAATCAATATGGTAACTTCTGCCTTCTCTCATGACAATGGCTTCTTTTTCATTTATTGGTGTGGCACAGTGCTCGCATATTAGAGAACTGGAAAATATACACATCTTTACGACCTCTATACCTTGCGGTGTGACCAGAGACACCAGCATTACGTGCCGGGACCAATAGGCAATACCAAACCATCTTTATAATTTGGGGTAAACGGAATAAGATCTATCCGACCCCAAATGTCATCCTCACCTGCACGCTTGGTGCCCTCTGCTAGACAACAAATGAGGCTCTGACGACCGAGCAATGGCTGTATGACCATCCTAGCTAGGAAACTGGCTGGAAGAGGCTACATCGAGCCTGAAGACCTAAATAGTCTCATGTCTGGTGCAGAAGGCAAGGGGAAACCACTGCACTATTCTTCCCAAGAAAGTTAACCATGGCGAGTCAATACCGCGCTGCAGACCGCGATGATTGACCACGACTGCTCTGTCAAGAGCACCACGACTAAGAAGAAGAATCGACTTTATGACAATTTTAACTTATGTAAAACAATTGTAAAAAAATATTACTGAATTTTATTATTTAATCAAAGGTTTAGGTGTCTTTTCTGGCCAATAAACATATAGACAGGAAATAGTAACTTTTTTTTATAATAAAATATGTTTTTTTATCGTTACGGATTGCCTTACGGTCTCAGGGTACCCAGCGGAAGGCTCCCTCTTTTAGCCGATGGTATTTGTGAGGCTATACCTAACGAGTGGCCAATTCTGTTGAGGTATATTTAGGTACATGGAAAAACCTCTAAGTGTGGTTTGTCGGATTATGTAGGTACATAAGTTTTTAATTATAAAAATCCATATTATCCATAAAGTTTGTTAAGTTTGGATGTATGGGGTAATATCTTAAACTACTGAACCGAATCTAAAAATTCTTTCATGAATAGAAAGTTACGATATCCCCGTCTAATAAAAGCTATATTTTATTTTGTTAGTAAATATACACGGGCGAGGCCGGGGATGGAAATCAAGTCATATTATTTTTAAATGCTCACGCCATATTTTATAAATAATATTCACTTTAATATAAGAACTTTTTTCATTTTTTTGTTATTTTCTTTATTATTCTATAAAATTAATACTTGAACAATTTTGAGTTGATTTTTTGTCATAAAATTTTTGATAGAAGATGGACGTTTCGTTTTTTTTATTTCTTTTAACCAGGATTAAAAAGTTTTCAGGTCGTGGGTGTACATAATCTTCTTTTTCCTTAGTCGTAGACATAATCCGACAAACCACATGCTTGAGGCTTTTCCATCTAAATATACCTCAACAGAATTGGCCACTCGTTAGGTATAGCCTCACAAATACCATCGGCTAAAAGAGGAAGACTGTTTCAAGAGCCATAGGTTCATCCGTGAAGAAAAAAAAGGTCGAGGGTGTTTTCAGGGTTCCGTAGACGACGAACCATTATTTTTAGTCGTGTATGTCTGTCTTGGCATTCATATAGATATGATAACTCCGCCCCCGGCTTCGCACGGGTACAATATGGGTTTATTAGAGATAGATATATGCTAACGCAAACTATTTTGTATATAGGTAATATTATTCTACACAATTCTTTCATACATAATGTTCTTATACCTCTAACGTATAACATACGCCATGAAAACTTGCTAAGACAACTTTTATCCCCGACTTGATTCACTTAAACTGTTAAGGCTTAGCTCCCAAACATGATAGGTCAGCTGCATAGGAAAACGAAGGCACGAGCCGCGAGCGCGCCACCGGCCTAGGTAGATAGCACCGAGCGCGCGTGTGAGGGAGAAGGAGATATCGTGTCGGCTCGGCCTCGGTGCATGCGACAGGAGGTTTTGAGTGCGTTGCCAGTCAGACTAAGACAAGAACGCAGTGTAATTTCATTACCTATTAAATCAATTAATCTGTATCTAATTAGTGTGTTATTGAAGAGACCTCCAAATTGGTGACCCTATTCAAGAACACCAGGAAAACAAAATGTCAGAACCACAAGCCGGAACCTCTCTAGAAGCACCCAAGTCACAGGATGTCGCCGGTATATCCCTGGCATTAAAAGTACCACCGTTTTGGCGCGACAAACCTCGACTATGGTTCATCAGCTTCGAAGCCACAACGGACCACCTAAAAAAAAACCAGACTGAGAGGGCACGGATGGTGATCGCACAGCTAGACAAAGAAGATATAGAAGAAATATCAGACTTACTTCACGACCCGCCTGCTACTAACCAATACCAAATTTTGAAGGAACGGCTCATTTCAATATATGAAGAATCAGAATCAAAACAAGTTCAAAGGCTATTGTCGTACACAGAGTTGGGAGATCAAAAACCCAGCCAGCTACTCCGTCGCATGTGTGACTTAGCTCGCAAGAAAATACCAGACAACACACTGAAAATAATGTGGATGAATTTATTACCTACACATATCCGTTCAATGCTCATAGTAAACGAAGCGTGCAATTCACAAGCGGCGCTGTCGGAGTTAGCGGCACTAGCAGATAGAATGGTAGAAACGAGTCAAGAAGTCGCCACTGTTTCGAGAAAACCCTCCACCACGCCTACAGATACACAGTTCCTGCTGGACGAAATAAAAAAATTATCACTAGAAGTCGCAGCGATACGGTCGACACAAGAAAATCGTCAGTACTACCAACGAAGAGGACGTACATACCCGTCTCGCTCTAACACAGGTACTCCATCCTATTCACGTTCTAACTCACCATCACCATATTGTTACTATCACCGTCGCTTCGGTAAATACGCCCGACGCTGTACATCTCCGTGCAGCTTTACTAAACAGCGCAAGGAAAACTAAGAGAAACGTTGGACGAGGCGGGACCCGGCGTTTACAATAAATCTCACCGCCTATTAATTACCGATCGCAAATCAAGACTTACCTTTTTGGTGGATACCGGAGCAAATATATCTGTACTACCGAAAACACCCGGATCCCGATCACAGCCACTACAGTTCAAGTTGTACGCCGCTAATAACACAGTTATACCTACATATGGTGAAAAAACGATGGAGCTTGACTTCAACCTCAGAAGACCCTATAAATGGAAATTTGTAGTTGCCGCCGTTACTAAACCAATATTGGGAGCTGACTTTTTACAGCATCACCGGCTCATGGTGGATCTCAAGAACCGTCGCCTTGTAGACAACGTGACAAGCCTAGCCGTCAACGCACCAGCTTTCGCGTCCAACTTACCTACGGTTCGCAGCATCGACCTAAAACAGTCGTACCACCACATACTAGCTGAATTCCCGAGCATCACAAGACTTTCATCAATGAAGCTAAATCCCGGACACGACGTCAAGCACTTTATCGAGACATCCGGTCCACCAAGTGAAGAAAGAATTCGAGAACATGATCGAACAAGGGTTATGCAGACCAAGTAAGAGCCCGTGGTCATCCCCACTCCATGTGGTACCAAAAAAGAACGGAGATCTTCGCGTCTGTGGTGACTATAGACGACTGAACGCTGTAACAAAACCGGACCGGTATCCCATTCCAAGGGTAAAAGATTTTACATACCAATTGAATGCTCGCAAGTTTTTTTCAACCCTGGATTTAAATAGAGCTTACCAGCAAGTTCCAGTCAACGAAAATGATACTGAGAAAACAGCTATAATCACACCATTCGGGCTGTTCGAGTTCCCAAGAATGTGCCCGGGACTAAAAAATGCCGGTCAAACATTTCAGCGTTTTATACATGAAATTCTTAGAGGTCTCGACTTTGTTTTTCCCTTCGTGGACGATCTTCTAATTGCGTCCACAAATATAGAAGAACACCGACAACATCTCCGTTTGGTATTAGAACGACTTGAAGAAAGTGGAATAACAATAAATCCATCTAAATGCGTTTTTGGACAAGAAGAAGTGACATTCCTTGGACATCGCGTATCAGCTGAAGGAATTAGGCCGCCAGAGGAGAAAGTCAAGGCGATCGTGGACTATCCAAAACCGAGAACAATTGAATCGCTAAGATGCTTTCTCGGTATGCTAAATTACTACAGAGAAAATATACCTAATGCTGCCTTCATTCAAGCTCCACTCAATGCCTTTCTACACAATTCAAGAAAAAGGGACAAAACTGAAATCAACTGGACTGAAACCGCTACGCAGGCATTCCAAAAATGCAAAGAATCAATAAAAAATTCGGCACTACTCGCATACCCGCATTTATCCGCCCCGCTAGCGCTTATGACTGACGCCTCAAACCACTGCTCGGGCGCCGTGCTACAACAAAGAATAAACAACAGATGGCTGCCCCTTGGATATTTTTCAAAAAAGTTTTCCGAAGCGCAACAGAAATACAGTACCTACGATCGGGAACTGCTGTCAATATATATGGCAATGAAACACTTCAGAAAAATGTTCGAAGGAAGAGAACTTATAATATTCACCGATCATAAGCCGCTTCAGTACTCGTTTACTAAAACAACTTCAGAAAACGAAACACCGAGACGTACTCGCCAACTGTTGTATATAAGTGAGTTTACGTCCGACATACGTCACATCAGTGGGAAAGACAACGTTGTTGCCGACGCTCTCTCACGAGTCGAGTCTATCTCGTATCCATCTCCCATAGATTTCGACAAGCTAGCTGAAGCGCAAGAAAATGATGAAGATATCATAAAAATCCTCGCAAGACAAAAAAATCTGAAACTAAAAAAAATTTTTAACCCTACCTGCAACAGGAAGATTTTTTGTGAAACATCAACAAAACGAATCCGTCCATACCTACCAGAGGAGTTCCGACACACCGCCTTCAACGCCGTCCATGGACTCAGCCACCCGGGTATCCGGACTACAAGAAAACTCATGCAACAAAAATACTTCTGGCCATCCATGAACGTCGATGTGGGTAACTGGGCAAAAACATGTATTTCTTGTCAGCGATCTAAAGTGCAACAACACACAGCGAGCGCTGTGTCAAGATTTCCACCATCCCATCGCTTCGGGCACGTACACATTGACATCGTCGGACCACTGCCTACCTCGCCTCAAGGTCATCGTTACTGCATCACCATGATCGACCGTGCAACACGCTGGCCTGAAGCACATCCCGTCAATGACATCACTGCCGACACAGTAGCTAAAACCGTATACGACGGATGGGTGTCTCGATTCGGGTGTCCAGAGATGATAACTACGGATCAAGGACGGCAGTTCGAAAGCAGACTATTCACAGCTCTAACTATGTTACTCGGAGTTAAGCAAGTACATACAACAGCATACCACCCCCAAAGTAACGGTATGGTGGAACGCTGGCACCGCTGCTTAAAGGCGGCACTTATGGCAAATCTCAACTCCGACAGATGGACAGAAAAACTTTCTACAGTTCTCCTCGGGCTTCGGACCGCCGCTCGCAGTGACACCGGAGTGAGCACCGCTGAACTAACATACGGATCAAACCTACGCTTGCCGGGCGAGTTTTTTGTTTCCTCTACAAACACAAATACAAACATGGATTACAGTTACGTCATCAACCTGCGAAAAATAATCAATGACTTGAAGCCGGCCCCACTTCAGCCTCACGGAGGCAAGCGCAGTGTATTCGTGCATCCAGACCTGGAAATATGTAAACAAGTATTTGTTCGTGTCGACGCTGTGAGGAAACCGCTGCAGCGCCCCTACGACGGCCCATACCGCGTGCTGAAAAGAAATGACAAAATATTTCTCCTTCAAATGCCAGACCGCCGTGCTGCCGTGTCCATCGACCGATTAAAACCAGCATACACAATGGACGAATCAGAGCAAGACACCAGAGCAGCAACAATAAAAACTACATCCTCAGGAAGACCGGTTAAACCGCCGGTACGCTTCGCTTGTGGGGGAGCCCTGTAGCTGCATAGGAAAACGAAGGCACGAGCCGCGAGCGCGCCACCGGCCTAGGTAGATAGCACCGAGCGCGCGTGTGAGGGAGAAGGAGATATCGTGTCGGCTCGGCCTCGGTGCATGCGACAGGAGGTTTTGAGTGCGTTGCCAGTCAGACTAATTTTGTAGGCCAAAACACACATAACTCTCCTTGTCAACTTGTGCAAGTTACTAAAACTGACCGTTTAGACTACAGCGAGTAGCGAGTCAGGAACGCGCGGGGGGTTGAGCGGGCGCGGGAGGGTGTCACTTGAAACAAAAATAAAAAGCGATTCTATTTGATTCTAGTTGAAAGGCGAGTGGAACGTACTAGTACGAGTACTGGAAACTATCGTTTACATGTTTCAACTAATGTACTATCCTAACGCACTCTACTAACCACTAGAACCGTCTAAATCGGCCTTTAGACAAGAACGCAGTGTAATTTCATTACCTATTAAATCAATTAATCTGTATCTAATTAGTGTGTTATTGAAGAGACCTCCAAAGGTCCATGTTTAATACTCTCAAACCTTCCCGGTGAATCAACCTCTAATAGACGTGAAAACCGCATCAAAATATTGAACAGAACAGGTGGCAAGCCTGTTGCTGCACTCAATGGTGATATATTTTGTCACTTCTATTTTTGAAAAAGGTGCGTGCTTTTACGGCCCTCCGAAGCATGAGAAGTCAAGTCAACGCTCTAGTAATTTAAATATTAGGACGGTATTTTAAAATAAAAACAAACGAATGTATAGAAATATATTTATTTAAGAATAAAAAATAAATTGTATAACATTAAAAATATATCTTCAATTAATTAGTATAAATAATATATTGCATTTTATTTAGCACCAATTTTTTTAAGAGTGATTCTACTAAGTTTTAATAGTATTAATACTAGAATATAATTACTAAATAAGAACTACAAAAAAAATTTACTGACCAAAAAATGCAAGAGAGCAATAAATTTTATCAATATCCTATCATGTTAAAACGTGCGTAAAAAATATAAGTCTTTGTAAGCGATGTTAAAATATTTTTGTGATTTTCCTATAAATATTTTTACGCAGTAAATTGCAATTTTAAATATTTATGAATTATAAGAAACTGATTTGAAAATTTTTATTTCCCATTCAGTAATTTATTAATAATAATTTAATATTTTTAGCAAGGGTCAGCACACACTGAGACGCGACGTGACGCAACGACGTTGAAAGACACCGCGCGGCGCAGCGGAACATATCTACTGAAATACGTATTGCTAGTCCGCTCCGAAAGCCCGCTTATAACAAGAATCTAGTCTATAATTGTTATTTTGGAGCTCTCGACTGAACTGCATCACTAACTTCGTGTTAACACTAACAGAAGTCTGGATGCAAATGGTAAAGACTGACTCGCGGCGCAGTGAGTCATTCTTCGTCAGTTCGGTTCGAGCTCTTACTGAAATAAGTATCTTTTTGTATCGCTAAATCGCTATCTTAATAATTTGCCTTTAAAAAAAAATGTACCGACTTCAAAAATTATGCACTCAAAAGTGTGCTTTCCGAAAGCAAATGCACAAGTCACTATAAAAAAATACCCAAATCGCTTCAAGTGTGCCTATAAAATTTGAAGAGCTTTCGATTTCCCCAGGATCCTATCATTACCATGGGACATTCTAGGAAGTATACCCTTTCAAACAAAAAAAAATCCAAATAGGTCCAGGCAAAGTAATCGGGAAACATACATAAAAAAAACAAAGATTCCGACGAATTGAGAACCTCTTCATACTTTTTTTGAAGTCGGTTAAAATGAGCGAGACGCGACTCGCATCTCGGTGTGAGCTGACCCTAAAAATCACAACTGTGCCGTCTCTTGCCATTATTTACTATCCCTCTTTCAAATAAAATTTGTTACTCTCTAACAAAGCTGTCATAACGAATGATAGAGGGAGAACAATACACACGTGAATATTTTTTTTAAAGGAATTTATATTCCAAAATAAAAAAAACAACATTTAGAGATCACTATAAGAACATTAGTTATACCAATTTTAAGAGATCACAGATATTTTCGAATCACATTAAAGTCGAATGTTTTAGACTTGTCTTATTTAATTGGTAAACAAACTTTGCATCTCTTTTAATTGTTAAATTATAATAATTTTAATTTAATTATTAGTTCTGCAAATGTAATATAGGTTAATATAACATCTTTTAAGAATTTTAAATGACAACTTATTTAAAAAAGGCAAAGTCTGTTTACCAAAGACAACACAAGAAAAACAGACCTTACATTAAATATTTATTATAGCTTTTAAAATAAATAAATGAATCAGATATTTACCTAATGTTGCTTACTTCATCTTTTCGAGATTTCGAGTTTTAAATTTAATTAAATTTGATTCGAAAAAGATAGGCAAAATAACTGTGTTGCCTTGGCCACTTCCGATCAGCATGACAATAAAAAGATACTGTCAAAAATATGTCAAAAAACGTGTTAGGTATTACTTTTTAAATGTAGCTTAGCAAAGTTTAAACCTCATTCTTCCCATTTTCAGACAATTTCGGTATTTTTTTACGGTTTTATTCATGGATATAAGAAAAAGGTTTATACCAGATAATGTAACGTTGGACATTGTCTGTTAATCATTGTTATGTACAGAGTTATTTAAAAATTTAAGAGGCCTTGTACAGTATCACGTAAGTTAGAAAATATAATCAGAAATTTTTTCATAATTAAGCTAAGTTTTTATGTACCTACAAAATCATGTTAATTAAATAAAATTAACGAAAAAAATAACCAAGGATAAGATAAGATTCACGTACTAGAAACATGAGAAAGAACGATTTCACAAAAACTCTGTCTTGCGAAAATACACAAATCAGACATATGCTCTTCCAGTATTATACAAAAACTATTAGAAATAGCAAGTTGTAGTTAAGGTTTTCATGATGTGAAATTATGTATAGGATAAACACGAGAAAATGGTACATTAGTAAATATATTAAGAGAACTCGAGTCGCAAAATCGGTTGAAAATAATGACTTTCAGGGCACTAACCATTATTTTTCTCAATTTCAGACTGAAAATACCTATTTATACCATATCTAATACAAAAATACGAGTCGGGAATCGAACTCGGGTGGGTAAATTCACTAACCACTAGACCAAACATGTCATCCAAACTCGTGTAGACTAACTGATTAATTGATTTCAAAGGTGATGTCTCAAAATTATAAATGACTAGCTATCCGCCCCCGGCTTCGCCCTTGGATATTTTCGAACAAAATTAGCTTCATATTACAGAAATACTTTTTAGAACCCCTGCATCCAAAATTACAAACTATACCTCTTTATAATATTAGTGTAGATATATGATTTTTTCACAATTTCAGCTAGTTTTCGGGTACAAAATCATTTCTAAATCAAAACATGGAAGAATTAATCAGACTTTGATGAATTTATAGATCCCAATGCAATCTCAGAGCCCATGGATTACCTTAATAATGTAGACTATTCAATTAATTCACCCGTTTTGGGAGATTGGCTAGACAATTTCAAATAATATGCATTAGGACAGCCTTATACAGAATGGTTCAAGACAAAAGAATGGAAAAATCTTAAACTAGTAGCACGTTCCACACCATTTATCATCTATGAAAGACACCAAGACATTTCACAAGTTGTTGGAGAAGTTCAATCTTCAACAAAAAATAGATATAACATCATTCCAACATCTCATAAATAAAACTCAAGAGGATGCTGAACAGGATTCTTTAATAGGGAAGGAATCCAAACAAATATGAACTCCCAGGAAAAATCACTCACTGGGGGATTATTGTTTTGGGAATTTCATATATGAACCCTGATGGTAAATGCGAAAACAGATGATGAAATAAATTCCCTTAGAGAGACTTTTGGGTTCAAAGAAGTTAAAACAGACAATTTTACATACTATACACGACCCATATCCAGATTTACCCCCATGTACCATGTACAATACCTTTCTCATTTTGCCTGAACACAATGTTATAATGGATAGAAACATGACCCTAATTCTCAAAGACATGTATGCTGCCAGATTTCATACGTTATTCGCTATGATCAATCGAGTTGATGATAAGTTTGAACCAGACGACTGGATAAAAATGTCTAAGCTATACAGTCTAGGGGACAAAATCCTACAGTCTAGGGGACAAAATCCTGACAGAAGGAGGAAATTCCGGATATGACAGCATCAAATTGATCGAACCAATTTCAAACTATGCAATGACCCTCATGGCCCATAAATTCAGACCCCTTATACCAGACTTTCCTCGGTTTGGAGAGCACGTCAAAATCTCAATCTATGAAGCATCATTGAAAACTATGTCGATTAATGAATTTTCCAACATGATCTTGGGGATGTCCAACATAGAACTACTTCTTACCGCTTTTGGTTCATTCCGCCATTGGGGTCATCCATTCGTAGAATGTTTAGAAGGGTTGGAGAAATGACATGAACAAGTTAACATGGAGAAAACCATTGATAAAAATTATGTAAAATCACTTGCCAGTCATCTTGCCTTTATGGTTCTACAAAAACATTTTAGAGAGAAAAAACAATGGTTTGTAGATATTACCTCAGTTCCAACTGAGCATAATATGCTGTACGAGCACATTAAAAACTCTACCTGGCCCACTCCAGAACAAATTCAACAATTTGGTGATTTATGGCACACATTGCCTCTAACCCGCTATTATGACATTCCGGATGTAATTGACCCATCCGTTATATACAGTGATAAATACCACTCCCTAGATCTCAGTGAAATAATACATCATTTAAAGACAAGAAAAATCAAAGTATTTCATCCGGGAAAGTTTTGGAAACATTCTTGAAGTCTCCAGCGACTGATTGGCCAAAATTCTTACAAGAAATAGAACAAAACGGATTGGATAAAGAATATTTGGTCATAGGGTTGAATAGGGATAGGGAGATACTTCTCTCTTATGAGTTGGAGATTGAGAGAATATTTTGTCATTACGGAATATTTAATTAAAGAACATTTTGTTACACTATTCAAAGGGTTGACTATGGCGGACGATCAAACCACTGTGATCAGAAAGATAACACATCGGGACAAGGAGATGAAACAATTACAATTGCAAATCACATCGACTATTCCAAATGGAACAATCACCAGCGACTTGAGTCAAATGGACCAATTTTCAGAGTGATGGGGCAGTTTCTTGGTTATCCATCTCTTATCGAACGCACTCATGAGTTTTTTCAAAAAAGTTTTATCTATTATAATGAGAGACCAGATTTAATGATGCTACAGAATGGCTCAATAGTAAATAGAACCAATAAAAAGTGTGCTGGCATGGTCAACTGGGAGGACTTGAGGGACTGAGACAGAAAGGGTGGAGTCGTCTGCATGCAATATAAACTACAAAAGTATCGAGATGAATCCGAGCTCATAGACAATCTACAAAGAATCAAAAGAAACAATGACACAATTATGGATGCCATCAAAAAAGGAACAAATAAAATAGGTTTAATCATTAATGAAGA
The DNA here is from genome assembly GCA_963924495.1 of Nemapogon koenigi. Classification (NCBI taxonomy): domain Eukaryota; kingdom Metazoa; phylum Arthropoda; class Insecta; order Lepidoptera; family Tineidae; genus Nemapogon; species Nemapogon koenigi. The sequence goes on along the minus strand of OZ004658.1, from coordinate 2,103,402 downwards.
CGAAACCATGCAATCCGCGGACTTATTAAGTTATGGGAAAACACCTGTATTTCGTAAAAACCTCCTGAGACTAGAAACCAAAAGATGGTCAAGAGTGACTTGTGTGACCAATGATCAACTGCCCACTTTAGCCAACATATTATTCACAGTATGGTCCAATGCGTTAACCGTCTCACACTATTCTTGTTCCCCAATTAATACAATTATACATGACAACTTTCTGGGACATTTAGCTAGACTCACCATGAACTCCATAATCCAGTCTTGAGAAGACGAGTACTATCTTGCGTTAAGAATCCGGACCTGTTGAATAAACTAGGATACAAAATTGCTGTCTTATATTTGGATCCTTCACTGGGTTGAGTATCTGGAATGTCCCTCAACAGATTTCTAATTCGTAGCTTCCCAGGTCCAATCACAACCCAGGCCTTTCATTTTGGCGACTTGTTGCAGAAAACACAGCTTATCCTTATTCAAAATTAGTCCTAATGATGGGGAATCCTAGAGTCAAGAGAGGAACTATGATGGACTAACTTTTAGAAAAGTCTTTTGTCTTTAAATATTCCAAAGGAATAAGTGCCATTACAATGATTAAAGAGGAAGTCGAAAAGAACTTAAAATAAATCTTCCTCATATAAAAAATGAAGTTGTCAAAGATATAATTAGTTACCATTCCCTACATGATAGAGAATTTCTTACATTTCTGAGCTCAATCAAGCCTATATTACCTCGATTTATAAGCGAATATAAATCTGCATCCATTTCTGAAGTCTCGGATAGTTTAATATGTTTATTCCAAAATTCCAGAACTTAACGCAGATTCTTTCAAAAACGCATGGGCAAAAGATTTGAGGAGATAATAGTGAAAAGTGAGAGGGTATCGTAAACTGATAGAGCCATAACTTGAGAAATATAATAGAATACAAATAGAGTATAGTTTGTTTTATTATTTTTCTGGATTTTTCTAGATATGGTACGTACCTATGTAAACAAACGTACATAAAGTATGAAAACATTGTGAGCCGCCATCAGGGCGGAGTATGCGGGGTATGAAGTATGAAGTGTATGTATTTAAAACATTTTGTTGTCAAGTATACCGATTTAGGTGTAGTTTTGTTAAGGGAATGTCAAGTTTTAGAGCGAACTGTATTTTTTTGTATATAAAAACTTATGATAACAAAAAAATGAAATATCTCCTATACAAGTCATCTGACGTGGAATACATTTTTTCCAGTATTATGGAAAAAAAAATGTCAAATGGTCTATACGAGTTTATGACGTCTCACATAAACAAAATGAAGATATATTTTTTTTACGATTTTCTCAAATTTTTTTCTCTTAAAATTAAACATTAAGTACCTACTGATTAAAAAATACTCTTCTTGTATTTCTATACATTAAAACTACAAATTACAACTTAAACTTATGTAAATAAATTCCTCAATAAAAGTACTGGCCATATTTTTTGAGATTAATGTTATAAGTTGACACAACTGCATTGAAACTGCTGATCAACAATTCCGCTTGCACTCGGCGTTCAGTTCTAAACAACTGAAAGAACGAATTGAACGCCGACTGCAAGCAGTTTCGATGCAGTTGTGTCAACTGCACATAAACTACATCCAAATTGCAATTTTGCAAGCAAAACTGCAGCAAGCGAGAGTACTTATATAAAACATTCCGCAACTTTCATTCCATTCTTTATCTCAGCTGGTTTTATAATCGATTAAAAAACCCAACTCGTGTATAATCTGTCTATCATCACGCCTTTTATCCCAAGAGGGGTAGACCTACCTCTTTCATTTCTTTTATATTCATCATACGTTTTATACATGCTCGGCGATTGTGTGTACTTTAAACATTGCCTTCAAACTTTATTGAAAAATAATTATAGACGCCATATTGCCAATTCAATATGTACGATTTACACTTGGCATTATTTTAGACGGAATCTTAAAACTAAATTATTTATAAAAAAATCTTAAATTAAGTAAATAAACATTTAAAACGTAACGTTATAAAATATTTTACTACAATTTAACTAAACAATATATTATTTTTATTATAATAGGATTTATTTATTGTCTAGTATTGCAATTAATTGTCTTAGAAAAATACAGGCACATTTTTATATATTATTTTATATTTTAAACCTAAGATTTGAGATAAAAAAATAATAATATACGTTTACTGGCCATAATTACTATTAATGCCCTTAAAAGGAATAATGTTTAAAAAATAATTAAAACTAAATCGTCGGGTATTGAAATCTATTCGAGATTGTTAAGTGAGCGTTGCCCTGCTAAACACAGTAGGCGAAAAAGTCTTAAAGCAGACCATATCACATTATTTTATTACTTTTTAAGGCTCTATGAGTCCGCAATTTTGTTTCTGTCAAAACCGCCATGACAATGTCAATTGTATGTCATCTTTTTAGACGTTCTCCCAAATATTATTGTTTTGTAAATATATCAAGTTTAAAACATTTATAGATTCGTCAGCTTCGTTCGTTTTCATGTAAATTGCGGACAAACGATATTTTAGTTTATTTATTTAATGTTTAGTTTAAACATACTTCTGTCTCAGTCTTTCATATTGAACGACAGATGTGTAAGAGTGACAAAACATCCTACATATAAGCCCTATCAAAATGAACTAAGTATCATTTCTCATAGCTCAAACAGTTCTTGTGCTAAATATAAAAAACACCATCAGGTGTAGGGGGGAAAGGAGGAAAGAGGCAAACACCGCCCTAGGAACTCGTGTGGCAAAAATCAGAACAACATTTATTTTTATAGATAGGTAGCACAACAAGAGTTTAACTATACCAGCTTATTTATAACACAAGTGGTTATACACAAGCAAAGACAAGTTGACTGTGATTGGTGAATACAGACGTTCGACTCGGGGTCTGTAAATTTCGGTTACATACCGGTTACTCATCTTAATATTGACGGCATTTTAAAGTATGGCCTATAAAATATGACAAATATTTTTGACAGAAACAAAATGGCGTCCACAAAGGCCCCGTAGGCCTTAATGCCTCCTCATATGCAGGCCCAAATGGTCAGACCTGGCGAACGACCGGCGACACATGGGACAACTGAATGGCCTGTGGCCGGTGTGCTTGCGGGTGTGGCGCGTCAACTCGTCCGAGCGAGCGAACCGCCAGTTGCAACCCGTCCACGAGCAGGAGTATGGTTTTTCACCTGGAATCATAGTTAAAATGGATGTCGTAATAAGCTATTGTAGTAACAAAGCTGAAGTGCGCTAATCTCTGGAACTACTAGTGGTATTTACATGTGATAGCCTAATTTTTGAGGAAGGCTGTATAACATCACGCTACGACCCAAAGGAGCAGAGCTAGTCTATACTAATTTTAAAAATTCTTGAAAATACAAGTAAGCGAGTAGAATATAGAATAAATAACTTTAAATGTATGGGCATGGGACCGACTGAAATACAACCACGTGACCTAACTAAACTGTCCTTCACTCTGACGATACCAAGGAGTTTATATACTTTTGTATACAAACTTCTTCAAGTATAAACTCATTGTAGAAAACGAAGCGTAATTATGTCATTTTGACTTCAATTAGCGTCTTTTGTGAACGCAAAGTTAGCGTCTGTCCATACCCTGTAGATAACGCTGAAAAAAGTTTTTGGTCGATCAGCAGATTTTTTCATATAATTTAATTACTAGCGGACTCGGCAGACGTTGTCCTGCCCAAACGTTGGCTTGCCTGCACTACCCCTACCCCTACTACTAACTTTGGTTATTGTTCATACAAAAATACTAAAATTGCGATAAAAAATGGTGGGGAGGGGGGGACCGAATAACACAAAAAAATCATACAAATCGGTCAAGCCGTTTCGCCGGAGTTTGGTTACAAACACCGTGACACGAGAATTTTATATATATAGATTATAATCTAATTATATAAAACTGTCACAGCCTAAACCACTGAAGATATAAATATGAAAATTGGAAGGTATATTCCTTAGACTCTAAGAAATATACCTCTAAGGCTTAGAGGGTTCAAAAATCAACCCCTAAGGGGTGATAGGGTGTAAACTTTGTATTCCTAAAACAACGCTTACGAAGTCGCAGGCGACTGCTAATTCTCTTACAAGATTCTGCATATAATTTATGTTTTAGCGTTGCGAGAGAATAGAATACTAGCGTCCGTACATTGTCAAAAGGGGCTAAATATTCAGTAGCGGTATATGCTTGGGGTACATTGATATATAGTAGATCCCCATGGGTATCAACAACTTACCAGTATGTGTCCTTTTATGCGCTTTAAGATGCGAACTCTTCGTATACACCTTGTGACACCCAATCACATCGCATTTATGAAGCCTTCTTCTACTTGCGACGTCTTCCAAATTGTTATTAGCACGGTCGGGTATTATCGAAACCGCTGGACCGGTTTTCGTGGAGTGCGGCTCTAGGAACATTTTCAGGCTGATCTCTGTCGCCCTCTGGTACTCCTGAAGGTACGGTAGTGGCGACGGATTCGGATTGACAGCCGTTGAAGGAGATTTCAGTCTGGAATTGAGAAAAATATTGGCTAGTTAAGGCTCCTATATCCATAACTCTTCTGGGATAAACTATTCCCAATGTCGCTGTAAATAATCCACCTGTGTCACTGTAATTTAGCATATAGATACTTATTGAATATATCTAAGTGAAATAGCTATTATTTTCTCAATGGATTGTTTTGAATAGGAAATATGGGTGGTTAAACTTTGCCCCCGTTTTCTCTTTCATAATATATCACAGAGCTCTTAATTTTTTTAAAAGCACTGTTATACCATTACCCTTCAATTAAACGTCTTGGGATTTTTTGAAGCTTATTGAAAATTCATAATAATAATTATTTTATTATTTTTGACCAATTAAAAAAATCATAAAATAATTTTTATTTTAAATTTTCAATAAGCTACCAAAAAACGCAAGACGTTTAATTGAAGGGTAATGGTGAAACAGCGCTTTAAAAAAATTTAAGAGCTTTGTGATAGATTATGAAAGAGAAAACAGGGGCATAATATTCCCTTATTTTACTAAGTACTCATATTTCCTATTCAATAAAACCAATTGGAAAAATAACGACTATTTCTCTTAGATATAGTGAATAAGTATAACTATATGCTAAATTACAGTGACACAGGTGGATTATTTACAGAGAAATTGGAAATAGTAATAACCCCATACAAATTATGGGGATAGGGCCCTTAATGGCTTTCGGAGGGCAGGTAAATCTAGCATCCGCACTTCTTATAAAAATAACAGATTAAACCGCAGTTTCTGAAAGGTCGATCAAAAGTTAATCTACGATTAGTAAACATAACAGTTGTCAAATACGTGAAAATGTATGGATTTTGACAGTTGTTGATTAACTAATCTTTGATTAACTTTGACAAGCCTTTCAGAAACTGGGCGTCAGTTTCGTAAATAGATCAAACTAAAAACCGATGCGACAATAAAACGACAGAAACATACAGTGATACAGGGGTTAGTACTAGGCGTCTACCTCCCCTCCCGCCAAAAGTGGTAGAAAAAATTGTTCGGTGATTTACCGCTTCACAACACCATTGGTATATACCCGATTAGATGTCCTAGATCGCCTTTACCATTTATAACATCACAATTAACTATTTTTCTAGAGCTCTGTCTCGCGACACAAAACGATACCAACGAAACCCAAGGTAACTTATTACTGCCTGGTCAGTTTAAGTGGTCAAAGAGTAAAAAATTGGCGAAAGGGGGAGCCCGTCTATGGAACCTCCTTAGGCTTAGTACTCTATGCGGTATATACTCAAACACTCTTATTAATAAACTCGAATTAGCGACGTATTAACTAAACTGTATTTCGTCTCCCTCTAACAAATCTGCAAATCATTATGATAGATGGAGACGAAATACAGTTTAAGTAATACGTCGCTAAATCGAGTTTATTAATAAGAGTGAAAGAGTATACCCCATTGGGGAACAAGTATAATATACAACACAAAAAATGACAAGTATATTCTATAGGCAAGATTCAACAAAACTTACTTGTTACTTTGTAGATTAGTCTTTCTCGCACTTCGTAGATCGGGCGTCAACTTCAATTTCGGTATGTGATATGTTTGTCTGAAACATTTGAAAAAAAAATGGTGATCGAACGCACGAAAGAAGCGAAGCAACTTTTTTTAATAAACTGCATTAAACTAGCCAGCGACATCTACCGGTTGCTTACTAAACTTTAAAGAGTGTTTAACAATAATTACGACGATAAGACGGCGCCTTGATGGTATCATGTGATTTACGTCCCGTGACGGTCAATTTCTATATCGAACGTACAAAGTTCTGAAATTGGCTGATGCAAAATGTATAATGTAGTAAACCTGATCCCAAAAATAATTCAGCATGATCAGAAGGAAATCAGCGAGATGGAGTGATGACATCGTGAAGAGAAGAGGGTAGAGCGTGAAGGAGAACTGCGGAGGATAGGGAGAAGTGGCGCAATAATGAGAAGGCCTAAGACCAGCAGTAAACGGACACAGACTGAAGAAGATTCAGAATAGGGTGACAGTTCTTTTTAACGACTTCAAAAAAAAAGACGTTACTCAATTCCACCGTACATATATATATTTTTATGTGTGTTCGCGGATAACTTCGTCGTTTATGAACCGATTTTGATAATATTTTTTTTAATCCACAGATAATTCTTCCGGATTGGTCCCATTTTTATCTCATAAAAATTGGTTCATTAGTTTTTCAGTAATTTTGAAAAATCTCGATGAAATATGTACCCATTTTGACAACTTATTTTTTTAAGGATACAATAATTTCTCGACATTATCTCACAGACATATGACGAAAATCGGTTCAGTAGTTTTTTTAGAAATTCAGTAATTTGTCTCTGTTTACGGCTGAAAATTATGTATCAGAGAAAAGCCTTAGCAACGGTTGCTATTGACACGAAGTTGGCAATTTTTGTATCGACGGTGGTCTAACGGCCAAAGGTATGGGGTGCAACGCAGGATGCACATGGTTCAAACCTCATCAACAGCAGTATTTTTTTTTTCCATCAATTTTTTTTAATTGCGTTATTATTTGTCTCTTAGGGCAGCAAAATCACTTAAAAGGGAAAATAAATTAACTTTAAAAAATAGTGTACCGACTTCAAATATTTGCACTGAAAAGTAAGAAATAATCAATTTTCGTCGTAGAATTTGAAGACGGTTGGTGCCAAATTAGAAACATCTTAATTCCCTAATTCACTAATCTAGACAATTCGTTAGGACCTACGATAATCAGTACATACAAACATAACATAGATAATATTTAACAGATCTTCATCTTGTATCCTAATTTGGCACCAACCGTCTTCAAATTCTACGACGAAATATTGATTATTTCTTACTTTTCAGTGCAAATATTTGAAGTCGGTAAACTTTTTTTTTAAGTTCATTTATTTTTAAGAAGGTAGGTTCGGATTTCCATTTTAAAGTAGATTAAGGTTTTTTTTTAATTTAGATAAAAAGGTTCACATCATGGTTAACGTAGGTACCTAAATCTAAGTCAATTGTGTAGCAAGTAGCAACAGCTTGCCAACTAGCTAAAATTGGACACTGTTACTGGTGCCTCTGGCCACACCGCAAGATATATAGGCCCTGAAGGTGTTTGTTTGATCTCGTAATACACTTACCCGAAGGTCGATTTCAGTGATGTTTGGTCGTTTGTTCGTTTCGATGTGGTCGCGCTGCCTGTGGACAAACAAGCATAATTTTATTTGTATATTATTTAAATTATTAGCGACCCCGTCCCTGGCTTCGCACGGGCATAATATTGAGTTTACAACAATTTGAATACCTACATAATCGTCAATATGACATTTGTCACGTGATCCCTAAATAATTTTCCTTTTAAGGGATCACGTGACAAATGTCATAAATAGACAAACTGACGAGGATTCCACATCCGGTCATGGCGCCGACCGCACGCGTTTTCGTCATGGCGTGATGTGGAATCCGGTTTAATCCCGGCCGCGCTGTGATGATTGTGATTAGTCAGTGATTAATAAGACATATCACAGTCGGCGGGATAATCTTAGCTACCGATTTATCGGCTTACTATTGCACAAGATTAAACACAAGGTAGTCGTTAGCCTAATTGGTAGGACGGTGGACTTGAAACCGGAGGTCCCGGGTTCGAATCCTACCCCCTGCCAAAATGCTAAGCACTAATTTTCTTTACGAATATCTGCTTAAATCGAAGCCGGCGTCCGGTCACCAACCCGCCTGCCAAGCGTGGTGACTATGGCAATTCCTCTCAATTAGCACCACTAAAAATGGTGCACTAGAGGGAGACCATGATCCAGCAGTGGATCTTAAAAGGTTGATGATGATGATGATGATGATGAAACACTGGAGACTAGCAGAATTGCGACGATAAGTCAGCACTGTTGCCATATATCAAAAGAAGAAGAAGACAAACTGACGCAACTGAGAACGTCATGCTACCGCTTGTAGATTTTGTCTACAGTGATCAGATTCATGCTCACACGGCTAGCCTTTATAAAGATCATCAGCTGAATGGTTACCCTGGGGTTCTTGGGAGTTAGCACAGATTTTGACAGCGACACTTTCGTTTCGGTCGAATGGCCTTGAACAGGCCAAAACGTTCATGTCCAACAAGGACCGGCCAGAGATAGCCCGGGGCCGAGAGGTCCGGCCCAACAATGTGCGGGCAAATTCCGTGTACTTGTCTTTGTCCGGCCAAGCAAATTGCTCGGCATTCTTGTGCAGGACATACCCGGTCCGAGAATGTCCGGCCCAACAATGTGCGGGCAAATTCTGTGTACTTGTCTTTGCCCGGCATAGCAAATTTGCACGCACATTGTTGGGCCGGACCTCTCGGCCCCGGGCTATCTCTGGCCGGTCCTTGTTGGACATGAACGTTTTGGCCTGTTCAAGGCCATTCGACCGAAACGAAAGTGTCGCTGTCAAAATGTATGCTAACTCGGCTTGTTACATCACCATCCATGCGAAGCCGCGGTACTTCCTTGTAACAGGGCCGAACAAAAAGTTCCATTCCCAATTAACTTCTTTCCCACACCGCCACGTCTTCGGCATACTTGGATGCAATTTAGCACGCCCTAACGGAACGCGTCCAGTCTGGGGCCAAACCTATTTTCAGGGTTCCTATATTTCCTTTTTTTTTATTTTCGACTCAGTAGTTTCAGATATAGGGGGGGGGGGGGGGCGAAATTTTCGTATATTTTCTTAAATATAATTTGTACTATGCATTTTAAAATAATAAAGAAAATATATTTGTATTTCTTATAACGATGCCTTTCATTTGATATATCACTTTTTTTTTTTTTTTTACTTTTTAACCCCCCCCCCCCCCCCCCCCCAAAATCGAAATTCGATTATTTACGCTATAATACGTCCATGATTGGGTCATCAAATTTTACATACGTACCAAATTTCAACCTTTTGTCGTCCAGTAGATTCGGAGAAAATAAGCTGTGACATAAGTACGGACCACGACAGAGCGTGATCACAAGCTCACAAGCGTGATCCTATAAGGGTTTCCATTTTTACATCGGATGTACGGAACCCTAAAAATTATTCGCCCCAAACAGTACCTATCTGATTTTAAGTTTGCCTACAGAACCTTCTTTACGCGATTCCGTCACGCACTTGACCATTTTTTGCACAATCGCACCTCCTTGGCGGCACCTACAGTAGATCTAGGGGGTTTTTGTTCAATTACTTAGAAATCTAGAATGTACTAGGTTTTCTTCGATAATAAGATTTGCTCAGTAGCACGGCTTTTATACCTTGCGGCGTGGCCAGAGATACTGGTAACCACTTCCATAATTAGCCAACTGTTCATATCCATCTAGACAAGTAGCAGGTATGTACTATGTGCTAGGCTCGAAATAAAAATTGCTTTTCAAAGATAAATAAATTCTAAAGTTTCTCATGGAAAGAAAATAACCAAAATCAATCAAAAAAAACACCTAAGTTTTATGAAGCCTTGAAAATCCTAAATTTCACGCGTATTTCAGCCAAGTTTGCGACTCCAGTTCTCTGAATATATTTACTAATTTTAAATTTTCTCGACATTAAAAGATAGATAATTTCACATACTTTAAGAATACACTAACCAGAATTTGGAATTCTAATAGTTTTTGTAAAAACATAGAAAAGCCGAAGTCCTTTTCGTGTTTTTCAAAATACCGATTTTGTTAAGAAATCCTACTTTCTCATATTTCTGGTATGTGAATATTGGTCTATCTTATTATATCCTTGGTTCCTTATCGATTTTAATAGTAGTCCATCCTGCTCACATTTTTCTAAAGATATATAGACAAAATAAGCCGCGCGTAAAACTGTGTTCGTTGCGCTGTGATGCGTCGACTTAAGTAGGGGTGCAACGGGGTAATAAATTGTCTATGGCGAATTTGTATGGCATTTCAAACACTTTCACGGGGGTCAGAAATATTAGGTACAAAATATATGCATATTTGTCTAACAGAGCAACTACAGGGGTAAAAAAATAAAATTTAGAGAAACTCTTCTTTTTCTAATACGAAGCGTACGAAGTCGCGAGCAACTGTTAATAATATTATAAAGAGGTAAAGTAAGTTTGTATGTAGGGGGTAATCTCTCAAACTGCTGAACCGATTCTAAAAGTTATTTCACTAAAAGAAAGCTACGATATCCCTGAGTAATTTTTAACCGAACTTCAAAAGAAAGAGGAGGTTCTCAATTCGTCGGAATCTTTTTATGTTTTTTTTATGTATGTTCCCCGATTACTTGAAGACGCCTGGACCGATTTGGATTTTTTTTTGTTTGAAAGGGTATAGTTTCCAGTTGGTCCCATGGTCATCCTGGTCAGAATCTGATGATGGGATCCTGGAGAAATCGAGAACTCTTTAATATTTATAGGCACACTTGAAGCGATTTGGGTATTTTTTATAGTGACTTTACATTTGCTTTCGGAAAGCACATTTTGGTTTTGAAAGCGGTTTTTTTAATAGTAGCGGTTTATATATTATTTTGTTCGAACATATCCACATTCGAATCCAGGGGCCGAAAGCTGCAATAAGTTATTCACAGGTCGTCAAGAATCAAACTTGGATGGAACCTGCGATTTCAAACACTGCACTCTCCAATCTCAATATGGTCAGAGATCTAGATCCAAATCTAGAAAATGGACCATTGCATTGCAATATCAAGGAAACCGTTCAAGTAGTTATATTCAAAATAAATCTATCCCATGCAATAAACAGCCAAAGCTGGGTTAACTGACAATAGTTTCAAATTGTATGGACGGAGTGTTAAGCGGGAGCGGTGGTTATTTTATTTTTATTTGTTCCATGTTCAGAATTCCTACCCATACCTTCAGGAGTTCCCCAGGGCTCTCACCTGGGACCCCTATTGTTTTCTGCTTTACGCAGATGACACAAAAATATATAGAGCAATAACATCTTTTGATGATTGTTATGCTTTTCAAAATGACTTATCTGCCTTCATCAATTATTGTTTAGTTAACCAATTATTCCTTAACGTTGACAAGTGTCACATTACCGATTTACTCTCAATAATCACACCCTTCAAAGGGTTGAAAGGACTCGTGATCTTGGAATAATAATGGACGAAAAAGTATCTTTTAACTGTCATATTGATGAAATAGTTCAACGTGGGTTCAGGAACCTGGGATTTATAAATCGCGTAGGTAAACCATTTAAAAATAGCTCAAGTTTAAAATTATTATATTTTGCATTCATTCGGTCGTTAATTGATTTTGCTTGTGTCGTTTGGAGTCCTTTCTACCAATGCCATATTTCTAGAATTGAAAAAATCCAATAAACATTTTTAAAAACATCTAAACTACCGTAATTATGTAACAGATATTTTTTACGATGATTCACTGAAGGTTTATAAGTTGTTGTCCCTTCGCCGGCGGCGTATTCTGTTTGATATATGTTTCTTATATAAAATTCTTAACAATGAAATAAACTGTCCTTCTATTCTGGAAACCAAGAAATAAGGAGCTCCACAGGATATTTACTCGAAGATGTTTGTCCCACCACATGCTAGAAAAAACTAAACACAAAATCGTTTTATAATTCGCTCTCTGAAATTGTATAATGATTACTTTTCGGATATAGATATATTTAATAACTCTTTGTACACATTTAAAAGACTCGTACAAGTGAGATTGGAAACCTTACGATTAACCTAGATTGTAAGATAAGGTTGTTTGTTGTTGTTATGGTATTGTTTGTTGTTGTTATTGTATTATTTTCTTTTGTAACGCGTTGCATGTTGGTAATTTGACTGTCTTATATCAAAGTATCGACACTGTTAGGTCTGTTGTATTTTTATTGCTTGTATATGTACCTACTTTGTTTAATGACTGTTTGTGTCAAAATAAAATAAATAAATAAATTATTTTTCTCATTCTCGGAGCGTACCGGTTTCATTCCAAAAAATTAAGCAGCAGTTATTATTTTTTTCGGGAACTAGAGTTGCGACACTGAAGTGGAGATGGATGTCAACGCGCTTCGTGCCGTTTCTGAGTGCTTATGAAAATATTCGACTTTCTTATTTAACAAGTCACAGAAGTGACAGCTTTAGTACTATTAAATGCAGCGACAAACCAACCTGTGAACGTATCAATGCAATTATACTAGAAAATAATTTAACAAAATTTTATGAGACTGTGGACGCCGCGCTGACTGTTGTGGATCAATTTAAATAAATTACACAACTTTTTCAATGAGTTTTTATTTAGTTAGGAATACAATTTTCTTTTACAAAAATCGCTACCACTAATCGCTTCGCTCGCACTTTAAACCACCCACTTTCAGATCTGTCGAACCAATCAACGATGTAAATTCCGTCCTATCAGAGAAATTATTACTAGAACCATTGTCGATTGTGTCTAGTAGATTCAGATTCAATCTGTATTATAACTAGGACCTAGTGATTTTCTTTAATAGTCATAAAGTTTATAGGGCTTTCACTGGTCTGCAGTTTCTCTTTAATCCTAGTATTAATAATTTTGAAATCGCATATAGACACTTCAATTTCTTCTTCTCGAAGATCTGTTCGCCTCCATTTCTTTGTAAAAGTTATGTAATACATTTCATATCGCTAGACCCTTACATTGGAAACCTTATATTCATCATACCTTTCATACATGCTCGGCGATTGTCTGTTCTTTTAATATTGCCTTCGATCTATAATTTTTTTATATGTTCAATAAAAGTACACCTAGGTCGTCCTCTGCTAGCATTTCCTTTCACTTCAGCCATATAAACCTTTGTTAGTCAATCTTTCATACTTCATTCTTTCAGTCCAAACCAGCGTGAACTACTTTTCTTCATTTTAGTCACGAACTAGTATGCAGCACTTGCAATTTTAAGTGTCTATAGTAATTACCTAGAATCCCAAACGAAGCAAATGGATGATAATGTAGGTATTACAACTTTCACTCTTCATACGAATTGTGATAAAATATTCTGACACTAAAGTTAAATGGAGTAAGCATGTTTACGGGCTAAGAGTCCCGAGACTTGGCTTCATTTATAATTACATTCACGTTTTTGATGAGATGTGATTAACGCATGACTTTCCGAAATTGGACGTAGATTCCCAAACAACAAGTAGTTTCGTATGCAGACCGACACGCTATGTTTTTCTGATCCAGTGCCTCAGATAAAGATTTGTAGTTGCAAACGTGATGAAATATATGTTTCGCCAATGCTCGTACGGGATATGAGTCATATAAAGACTACAGTATGCCCTGATATTGTCTTGAGCTTGTGATGATACGACCTTATTTTCCTGGCCGCTTACAAGCTGGCCATCATAAATAGCATTTATTTTGATTTTAGAACACGATATTGTTCATTTTAATTCAATAGAACATTGTATGTTATTTTCAAATATCCGATGTGTGGAACCTAAATTAAAATTTTACTCATTCCTTCACAAACTGTTGACTTAGGCAGTCACACTGCCAATTGTAAAATTTATTATATTTCTATTTTATCAACTAAGTAAACAACTATATAAAATGTATTGAATCAATATTCAAGAACTAATATCTATGTTAATATAAAAGGAGCACAAATAAGTATTGTAAGTATTTTTATCATACTTTGTATTGTGTTACTTCAATAGCTTAACGGCCTGTAGTAATGTGTAGTTCATTTTTATTACAGTGCGCTACTTTGACGGCTCCTTCTCCTTTGACGGCTCCTTCTCCTTTGACGGCTCCTTCTCCTTTGACGGCTCTTTCTCCTTTGACGGCTCCTTCTCCTTACGGCTCCTTCTCCTTGGCTCTTTACGAATGCTTTTACTGGTTGTTCTTTTGCTGCTTGTTCCTTCCTTGTTAATTCGACCAATAAACGAATGGTGAAAGTTTACTACGAGTTTTCCTGCAATACCTACCCGGCCTGGCTACCCCACAACCCGACAAGCTTTAGAGCATGGTTTCCCAAATTGGTCATATGGAAACCCAGGGGTCAATTTCAAATTGATGGGGGTCCATATCAGCGAAAAAAAAATGGAGATATGCGATATAGTATCAAACATTTTGGGGACCTCTGGTCTTGGGTTGTCATATATTATAATTGCCTTTAAAAAAGTGTACCGACTTCTAAAATTATGCACTGAAAAGTGCACAAGTCACTATAAAATAAAACCCAAATCGCTTCAAGTGTGCCTATAAAATTTGAAGAGTTCTCGATTTCAACAGGATCCCATAATCAGATCCTGACCTGATGACCATAGGACTACCTGGGAAGTATACCCTAACAAGTAATCGGGGAATACATAAAAAAAAAGATTCCGACGAATTGAGAACCTCCTCCTTCTTTGGAGTTCGGTTAAAAACATAAAACATCAGCATATAGTCCAAAGTTGGTAAATGATTATAATATGCCTCCCGATATAAGTGTACTCCAGGATAACCCGTTTTCAGCCTTAATTTTTAGCCTTGACCTGTATTTTGAACCTGAGAGTTCAATTTTATGTTTATTTCTAAGAAGATTCTCGCCCCGGCTTCGGCCGTGAAAATTTTTGGAGTGGCATAAAGTTTATCCTGAAGGATTTTCGGACTATATCAATGTCAGGCCCTCCAACTGTCTTGTGTGCAAAAAATACACACGTTTGCTGTTTTGACGTGATAGAAGAACAAACAAAGAAACTTTCGCATTTATAATATTAGTTAGCGTTAGTTAGCATGTAAACGAAGCCGTGAGCAACAAGTATTTTATGAAACACACAATCTCGTGACCGGTAGGTACAAGTGAGTCCATCTGCCGCGCCCGCAATGTTACCGTTCTAGAGAAGGATGCGCCTCTAGTGTTGTAAATATGCTGTTTATCGATATCGATAGATTTTAATTTCACCACAGCTCCCATTAAACATTAAAAAGAAATATCCACAAACACCTTTGTACATTGAGACAACAGTAACAGTGTCCACTTTTTGCCAGTTGTCCACGTTAAACAGAATAGTAGTTCTTCAACATATGTAGGTAACTGTTATTTTTAAAAGAAGTTTTAGGCTTTAATTGCTCCCAGAAGCACGAGAAGTCGATTATTTTAAACCACGTACCTACTCTTAAAAAAAATTATTGCTTAGTATTTTTAGCACAAGTGAAATTTGAAACTAAATACCGATTCCCCCAAAACAATAAGGGTGCGTCTCCAGTGTTCTAGAAATGCAGTTTATTGATAGCTAATTGCTAATTCATAAAAAATCGTTCACACAGATTATGTTGAAATCATATATTATTTAATGCGAAAGTAACTCTGTCTGTCTGTTACGCTTTCACGGTTAACTACTGAACTGATTTTGATGAAATTTGATACGGAGAAAGCTTGAACCCTAGGACAAAACATGTATAATATAGGTAATGAAATTTAGTATATAGCAGAACGCTAGTATTATAGTGTAGCTTGCTATTGGTAAAATAATTTGTGGAATTGGTTCAGTAGTTCCAGATACTCCTCCCTACATACAAACTAATTTTACCTCTTCATAATATTAATCTATCTATACTAATATAT
Organism: Nemapogon koenigi; assembly: GCA_963924495.1. Lineage (NCBI taxonomy): Eukaryota > Metazoa > Arthropoda > Insecta > Lepidoptera > Tineidae > Nemapogon > Nemapogon koenigi. The sequence continues at coordinate 2,087,308 of OZ004658.1, read as the reverse complement.
AAAGCTGAAGAACATACTTGTTGATCATTTTCTTTTCTGCGTTCGAAGTCGAGTGGGGAAAACGTCGGCTCACAACTGAGAAGTCGCGGGTTCGATCCCAACATCCAACAATGTAACAATAATAAAAAATCTATGTACATTATCCGACAAACCGTACCGAGGCTTTTCCATCTACATACCTCAACAGAGCTGGCCACTCGTTAGGTATAGCCTCACAAATAACATCGGCTAAACGAGGGAGACTTGGTACCGCAACCCGTGAAGAAAGAAAAAAAAGATAATCTATATCTAGAATTCGATAAATTTAGTCACAATATCGATATATTTTGTCGACCCTCCTCACTAGCTCTATTCGCTAACCTCGAGTGCTGACTGTGCAGCATGCAAACGACCGCCGCCCTAAATGCTCCGTTACTAATGAATCTGATGTAACTGTATCTACCTTGCGGGTGTAGACAGAGAGTTGCAACGTCCACATTTATCTAATTTTCTTCTTCTTCACGGTTGCTTTAAACAAGACTGGCGCACGAGTCGCAAAACCGTTGCAGTGTACAAGCAATGGTTACTTGGAATTACAAAAATAATTTAGTTTAATTTTTTTATGAATTACTTTAGTAAATCGTATGTAAACACAAAGATGTTGACAGTAAACTTTAGTAAAGTTTGTAATATTGCTATGTAGGTACTAAAACTTTGTCTTGAATTTACAAATAACTTTAGTAAAAGTTAATAAAGGTGATTTGCAAAAATTACAAATCTTTAGCAATATTTACTATGATGTGCTATTATTATTATTAAAATGTGTAATATCTTACATTTACTAAAATTGATTTTTAGGAATTACATTTACGAATACTAAGCTTTTGATAAAAAATAATAACAGTTTCAAAAACAGCAAAAAAAATTGTAAATAACATTAAAATTTAGTTTTTGCGTCTAATACAAAACGGTTTTCTAATTTCTGGAGTGTTTTTTTTTCTCCGTGTACTATCATCACGCCCTTTATCCCAAGAGGGGTAGGCAGAGACAATCAAATGCCATTTGCTACGATCCTGGCATACTTTTATCGCTTCTTTTTAACCGAACTTCAAAAGAAGGAGAAGGTTCTCAATTAGTCAGAATCTTTTATGTTTTCTTTACGTATGTTTGATGTTCCCCGATTACTTGAAGACGCTTGGACCGATTTGATTTTTTTTTGTTTGAAAGGGTATACTTCCCAGGTGGTCCTATGGTCATCAGGTCAGGATCTGATGATGGGATAATGAAGAAATCGAAAATTCTTAAAATTTTATAGGCGCACTTGAAGCGAAAACGTACACTTTTCAGTGCATAATTTTTGAAGTCGGTACACTTTTTTTAAAAGGCAATTATATATTCATTATACCTTTCATACATGTGATTGTATCTTTTTCTTTTCATTCTTTAAAAAAATAGTTCCGGGCTAAAATATTCATTTTCACACGTGAAGCCGGGGGCGGAAATCCAGTTTCTTTAATACTAAATCAGTATACATCTACACCTATCCACCCATTTAAACAATTACAACCTTGCTTATATAGTGAGGACATGTAGAACATTCTGCTCGACAAGAGAACGGGGCAAACATATACAATCCCTTTCACTAGGTTTCCCTCAGGGCAGATAATAATTTTAAAAGTACACCGGCGCATTCGCATCGAATCATAGTTAAAATAGTTAAATCAGTTGTAAAAATAATCCTTTTCTACACTGGCGAGACATAATCGCATACTTTGCAATAATAAATATAATTTAAACTCCATTATCTGCTCTGAGGATCCATGACTCCGTTGCAACACCATAGAATAGGAGTATAACGTTTTATCTATTAGCTAGAATCTTTTGTCTAACGAGGTTAACAAGAGAGATATGTAAGGATCGTGGAGGTCCTTAATCTCTGTCTACCGCAGTGGGATACAGGTGTGAGTATATGTATGTTAACAAGAGATATATGTCTGGGTCGTGGCATGTGGAGGTCCTTAGTCTCTGTCTACCCCACTAGGATACAGGTGTGAGTATATGTATGTTAACAAGAGATATATGTCAGGATCGTGGCATGTGGAGGTCCTTAGTCTCTGTCTACCCCACTGGGATACAGGCGTGAGTATATGTATGTTAACAAGAGATATATGTCAGGATCGTGGCATGTGGAGGTCCTTAGTCTCTGTCTACCCCACTGGGATACAGGTGTGAGTATATGTATGTTAACAAGAGATATATGTCAGGATCGTGACATGTGGAGGTCCTTAGTCTCTGTCTACCCCACTGGGATACAGGTGTGAGTATATGTATGTTAACAAGAGATATATGTCAGGATCGTGGCATGTGGAGGTCCTTAATCTCTGTCTACCCCACTGGTATACAGGCGTGAGTATATGTATGTTAACAAGAGATATATGTCAGGATCGTGGCATGTGGAGGTCCTTAGTCTCTGTCTACCCCACTGGGATACAGGTGTGAGTATATGTATGTTAACAAGAGATATATGTCAGGATCGTGGCATGTGGAGGTCCTTAATCTCTGTCTACCCCACTGGGATACAGGCGTGAGTATATGTATGTTAACAAGAGATATATGTCAGGATCGTGGCATGTGGAGGTCCTTAGTCTCTGTCTACCCCACTGGGATACAGGTGTGAGTATATGTATGTATAAAGACTAGTTGACCTCCCACACAGAAATGAAGTGCGAAGATGATATTAAAAAGAGTTTTTTAGTATTGTTACTTGCACATTATGTGATTATACACGCTTCTAGTAGGGTGACCATAAAAGTTGGAGAAGCGTCGGATAAGTTCAAGATTGGCGCACAAGCGGAACTAATATACGCCAATACTATGTACACATTCGTGATATTTTAGGGAATTAAATCTTTAAAAAAGTGACATGTCAAATGAAAATGCTCGTTACAAGGAATACAATTTTTTATAATTCTAAAATGCATAGTTTAAATTATATTAAAGAAAATATACGAAAATTGACCCCCCCCCCCTAACTACCTGTTAAAAAAATGTTTCTAATTATTATAAATACAATATAGATTGAGAGGTTTAAAATGAAGAACTTTTATTGGCAACCTGAGAACGGCTGAACAAAATTGGCAAATTTTGAAAGAAAAAATAGAAAATTTGTATGAAAAATTGGAAAATTTGGGAAAAACTGAAAGTGCTTCTATCTATCTATGGGATTTTTGTATGAACTCAAGACCATAATAAGATATGAAAGTTAATTTGGGCTCCACGGGCGAAGTATTGTGAGTGTAAAGCTGCCAACAGAGCCGGCTATTCGTTAGGCCAATAATTTCAAAAATATCATCGCCTAAGGAAGGAAGCATTGTTTAGGTGAGTGGTGGAGAAGATGACAGGGTAAACAAAATATTATTCCATTTAGTCCGACATTTAGATTATCAAAAAATATTGGACACGTATTTTTTCTTTGTCAATCAAACAAAAAATTACAGAGATAAAGCCCGTCAAAGTTTGGGAGTGGGGGCCGGTGACGTCACTTCTAGGTCAAAAGTGTACTCACGTGTGACGTCACGCGGAATTTTAGCGGGCTATATCTTCATCATTTTTTGTTTAATTGACAAAAGAAAAAATACGTGACCAATATTTTCTGATAATCTAACTGACGGACTAATTAGATTTTTTAAGTCATCATGCCTATTACGCCGTTAATGATATGCCGTAACATCTGATATAACATAATTTCTGTCTCGTGACAGTCAGCTTGACTCCCAGCTTCAAAAAACGAACAAATCATGTCCTCAAAAAGACAAAACCCATTGTCACCGTACACACCAAGTAAAAAGCTTCGAGACAGACACGAATGCTACAATAACGCCTTTGTTTTTATTCTTTGATTGGTCTCGACCTTTACGTGGTACTGTACGACCTAATTGCACATTTTTATTTCAACCTAGCTGTGGACGATGGATAGAACTGTATTGGCAGCACTGGTTCCTGTTCCGCTCCTTTAGGTCGTAGCGTGATGTTAAAATGTAAAGAAATGCAAGAAAATTTTAAGCATAGAGACGATTATAAAAAGTCACGGGATTATGATTTATTGGAATTTAAAAAAATCACTTTATTTTCAAAAAATCCAATTTTTGCAAAATCTTTTCAATATTTTTCAAATTTGAAAATACGTTCTTTTTTGGCTTGTCAAGAGCTACATTTTCACTATTTTTCGGTTACAAAAAATTTTTTTTCAATGAGATACGGGAGTTTTACAATAATGCGATTTTTTACGGTTTTTTTAAAATAATATTGACATCGGACCGGGCTAGACCGATCCGAAATAAATAGTTCCACAACTTGTGTATTCAACTTTTTTAAAAGAAATCCAATTTTATTTTAAAACGAAATAAAGTGTTTTTCACCAACTTTGGCCGCCATTTTCTATAAACCCCCTAATGTCAGTTGTTTTAAAAATATTGCATTGAATTCTAAGGAAAATTTCCGATTTTTTACTTATCTTCGTTTGCTGTAATAGTGATTTTGGTCCAAATTTAAAAAAAATAATTATTAGTATAGATAAATTACCACTGGACAGGTTTTTCCATACAAATGACAACGAATGTCCAGAGAACTAAAACAACATGTACTAATCCCTACATAGTCTGTGTCAATGACTATATAGCGTCGAGTCTGTGTAAACAACAAGGAATATTCCTATATCCATAATTTGTATAGGGTTAAACTATTCCCAATTTCTATGTAAATAATCCACCTGTGTCACTGTAATTTAGCATATAGTTACTTATTCAATATATCTAAGTTAAATAGCCGTTATTTTTTCAATTGGTTTTCTAATAATATTAAAATATTTTGAATTTTCAATAAGCTACAAAAAAACGCGATGTATATAATTGAAGGGTGATGATATAACAGCGCTTTAAAAAAAAGAGCTTTGTGATCAATGACGTAATTATAGTATATCATTGTTTGTGATTATGTAGAGAAAACGGGGGCAAAGTTTAACCACCCATATTTCCTATTCAATAAAACTCATTGAAAAAATAACAGCTATTTCACTTAGATATATTGAATAAGTAACTATATGCTAAATTACAGTGACACTTGTGGATTATTTACAGAGAAATTTGGAATAGTTTATCCCAGAAAAATATGGATATAGGAGCTCTAAATTAATTTTAAAACAAGAGAAAATGTGTATTTTGGAAACGTCGCTACAAAAAACGTTTTAGTTCCACAGCCAAAATGGCGTTAATCAGCACTATAATAATTCCACAGCAACCAGTTCAGGTATTCCAAGTCAGTGATTGGCAGTCATTATTTTTTAATCGGTTCAGTAGTGTTTTAATAAACACCCAAGGACCTTGGGAGAGATCTATCAAACTTCCAAGTCGCTCAAAAGAAGATCCGCTTAGCAAACGCGACCTCGATGTGATACACGCTCTCCGAATAGGGTTGGCAAAAATCTTGTAATTTTCTTTAAACGGTTACGATTACGACTGCATCAAAAAGGTCAAACTAATGGCTGACGAATATCATCATAACTTTAGCTAATTTGCAGATGGAAAAGCCTCTTTGTACGGTTTGTCGGATAATGTACATATATTTTTTATTATAAAAACCCATGTGAGCCGACGTCCCTCGCACTCTCTCTTTATAATACTAGTATAGACTTCAAACATTACCTCTTTATAATATTAGTTTAAACGAAATATGTTATCAATATGTAGTTTAGACCAGGTAAACACGCCCACGCACTGGTCCGGTATCGCACCGAAAATTTTCGGTCCGGCCGCCGTACAATCGAGATTGAACACAGGCCACACATTAGCGATGTAAATCATACGATCTAGATCACATGCAATTCACTCACTCACACAGACACACAACATTCGATTAAACAAAGGCGTGTGGATGTGTGTGTGTGTGACAAATCGTTCCGGCAATCGAAATCAACAACAAATACAACGTTTCGAAAACGAATGGCGGAGCGTTCGTTACAAGAATTGAACGAATGAGTGGCCACCTTTAATACAAGATACTAATGCACAGTGACAACCCTGTTTACAAATCAGTTTCCAAGTAATAAAATTAATTACCCTATTTTACTGCATGTTAGGGTTGTAAAATGATTTTACTACCCGCTCTACTTACGAAGCCCTTATTGGTATATCGTAAAATTCTACAAGCAATAATAATATCCTTATGGGCCTGGATCCAACGGGTGACCCTACGGCTCCCGAAACCGTGTTATCGGTTTCAGGGTACCCAGTGGAAGACCAATTCTTCCTCTTTTAGCCGATGATGGTAATTGTGAGGCTATACCTACCTAACGAGTGGCCAGTTCTATTGAGGACAATTTAGGTGGAAAACCTCTAAGTATGATTTGTCGGACAATGTACCTATACCTACATAAGTTTTTAATAATAAAATTACCATATGGTCGGGATCAAACCATGGTCCGCTTAGTTAATACCAGGTTAAGAAACCACTCGGCCACCGACGCACCGCTTTATCACCGACCCACACTATAAGAAGTTACTCACCTATATAAAATTGAAAAAAAATATTTTTAAAGATATAAAAAATCGGGGCACCTTGATATCATTACAGTAAGTAAACATAATAAAAACAATATAAATGTTACGATGTGCGAAACGACAATTATATTAATTATTATTAAGTAAAATAAAAAAAAAGCCTTTTCAATTAAAAACAATACTTCGGAAAACTACTGGACCGCTTCGAAAATTCATTTCATTGTTATAAAGCTACAGAAGAAGTGCGGAAGCCCAAAGCAAAATCGCATGAAAATTCCAAAAAAAAAATATCATGTTCTTTCATTCTTTATCTAGTGAATTTCCTAATTCGTTTTTATCTAAACTAATAAATTATTTAATAATTAAATATATTGTAAACCCCTTTTTGAATTTTTAAATGCTATTATCTTAAGCTATTGAAACGTGATTAAAACGGTTTTTTTTTCAACGATAGATCTTAACAATATGTAGTGAATTTCCTAGTAAAAAGTTGTTACAGTAAAAAATAAATGTATGACAAGCAAAAGTAACATCTAACGCACCTAACCGGCACCGAATTCAGTCCGCCCGCAGCCAGGCTGGCGCAACTTCGAACAAACAATTGGTTCTATGAAAATTGAGCCAATATTAATGGCGTCGTATCGCCATCTTTTTCACTCCATGGTGCTATCTCTGTCTATCGCTGTCAAAGTTGCAAATGGCGGCAAATTTGTTTTGTCTTATTTTTGTTTTGAAATATTAATAAATAAACATATAATGTGATGCTTAAATCGTGGTTGTAATATATTAATTGTAAATATAATATAGTAAGTTATAGTAAATAAGTATATTGTTTTACAATAATTGTATTCAATAATTATGAATGAACACATAAACAGTGTGCAATATGTGGTACAAGAGGCGGCCGCGTAGACGGTATCAAGCGAATATTTATGACAATATTCCCAATAAATAAGGATCGGTAAGTTATTAGCCATTCATATTAATTTAATTAAGTAATTATTCTTTAAAAATTTCATATTAAACGAACAGCATTTTGCTGAAAAATAGTGATGTACTTTGCATATTGTACAGTTTATCGATATCGATATTCTGACTCAAACATATTTGTTTCACATTCCACAAAACTAACCCATTATAACCCGAACCAAATAAATTGAGCCATTTCTTTTTGCTGCAGCAAATTTACTTTATGCTTTCCAGATTGACGTGCAATTTGGTGATTTTTAAACAATCGTTCAAATCCAGCTATGTTTGTGTCTCTTACAGACTCGTTGTAACATCGTTTTTGCACACCTCTTAATACAATAAAAAAATCATTTATACTTATAGGTACCGGAACGGTTCTTGAGCGGTGGTCGTTAGATGCGCAGAACACTATTTTTGGGTCTGCTTGACGGTATGAGGTATTCATTTTAATTTTACCAGCAGCAAAAAGCAATCGTAAAAACAAACACCAATAAATCAATTATAATAAATATACAAGTTATATTGCACTCGAATTACATATGCGCAAACATTCCCCCACTTTTTCGTCGAGCGCTCAAGAACCGTCCCGGTACCTATACTATTAGTTATTACTTACCAAAATACGCCTAATACTCATTATTTTACAGGTACGCAATTCTATAAGTTTTCCTATCATTGCCTAAATTCACTTCGTGAAGCGGTGCTGAAATAATTACCTAAGATGGGTCTTAGATTAGGTCATTATATATTATTAAATTTCAATTTAATAACCTATTTCACTGTAATATTGATAGGTGTATTGTTTTTAAGAGGTCGGTGAATTGTATTTGTATATGAGTTGTTTTTTTAGGTTAAACACAAATAAATTATAGAAAAATATGTGAAGTTTTATTGAAATGAAAGATCAAAGAAGTTGAAATTTAATAATTCCTCCCAGACCCTTGATCTACTACGTAGTTTATTCAAATCCTAAAAAAAAATGGTTGTGAATTACCATACATTTCAACTTCTTCGATTATACTAATCAACAAAACCGAGATTTTAAAAGTAGGTAGGTGCTGATCCAGGTTCTGCATATTTTTATCGATATCGACAAAAATATTTCTGTAGGAAGGACAGCACTAGCCGTATGTTTTGACTTTTGTAGTTGGTAGCACTGATTTCCTATTTTCCCTCCTTAATGTTGTTAGGTTGGCAGTATCTTTCGGCCCTAATTTCTTCGATTTCATTTTAATGTATGGCAGTCCCGTCTCTTATTAAAGAACATAGTGATTGCTACTTACTCTATGCCGCAGCGCTGGGGCCTTTCGGACGTGGAATCTGTGCTTTTTTCTTGGACGTCAGTTGATGATATTTTTTACGTATTTAAATAATTTAACAAATAAAAATCTACTTCCATAGTAATGAAAATATTCAGACACGCCATTCGGCCGGCCGGCTAGCCGCCTAGCCGAGACGAGCGATCCGTCATTAGCGTCGTTTCGTTTCTGATAATATTTTGATATTTCTACTTTATATAAATTTATAAATAATCTTCATTGTGTCTTAGTTGGTGAATTAAAATGGGAAATAAAAGACAATACCGAGGTACAGAAAAAAATCCATAAAAAGAAAAGAAGAAAACTGGAAAAGAGTAGCAGACCTGGAATGTTCAGTTTATATATAAATAGCATTCCGCCCCCGGATTCGCTCGTGGATATTTTTGAACAAAATAAAATATAGCACTCATAGATAATGGCTTGCCTGCACTACCCCTACCTCTACCTCTACCCCTACCTCTACCTCTACCCCTACCACTAACTTTGGATATTGTTCATACTAAAATAGCGATAAAAAAATGGGGGGTGGTGATAGGAGGGTGAAAAATAGTTTACGACCGATTGTCGGCCCTACCGAATATACATATAAAATTTCATAAAAATCGTTCAAGCCGTTTCGGAGGAGTATGGCAACTAACTTGTGACACGGAAATTTTATATATTAGATATACACAAGTGAAACAAGGGCACGAATACATTGTATAAGTGATTTTAATTATTTTTCTTATCTACATCTCTTGCACTAAACTCTGTATAAATATAGATTTTAAAAGGTTCATATTTGTTACGGCGTGCCCTTTGCCTTTCTAACACTCCCTTAGGTTACTCTTGTGCACATCTTTTTGTTAGCCTTTTTAAAGAAATTGTACCAATAAAAGCAATAAATCGACTTCATCAACTTTCTTTGTGTTTTTATCTATTTTCCTGAACCCCGTGATACTCCCAGCTCTATATTCTGTTGGTTTTGGTATATTTAAGTTGATGTAGCGTTTCACCCGTGGGATCCGCATACTAACTTTCAACCCCTATTATACACCCTTAGATGTATTTAAAGAAATCTTAGGGTTTAAGCTTTTTCCATATCAAATTGTATCGAAATCGGTTCAGTGGTTTAGCCTTGAACGTAACAGACAGACAGAGTTACTTTCGCATTTATATGTAAGGATATAAGTATTCCACGAAACAGACTCGTATTTGATTTTTTTATTAATATATATCTAATAAAATTATCTAGGGGCCGTCTCTTTCATAGTCTTATTTCTATCATTTAGAAGTCAAAACAACAATGTTTGTCTATTTTTGCGTATCTCATAAAAAATACTGTCTTTGTTGTCAATAAAAATTTCGAAATAAAAATTATATTACGATAAATGTCACCGCCTCTAAGATTTTTCGAAGCTCTATGCTTTCTAAGCTGACGAGTGACTAAATAGCATTGGTTCTGTGATCTTAGAAAAGTTACTGCCCATTTTACGTAGCCACACCCAAACGCGATTTTTATTTTGCCTTCGTCTTATCCTTAAAGGACATATTCTTAAAAAAAATTGGTGCTCAGCATTTTTTTTTGTAACGATTGGAAGATAAACTCGGGGCCTTCCGGATTCCAGACAACTATCGATTAGGCTATCGACTCCTTGTTCTGTTCAATATGGACAACTGGTGTCAATGTTCGGTCCGGCCAGCCGTATGATCGAGGTTGAACACAGACCACACATTAGCGACGTAAATCATACGATTTAGATCACTCATGCAATTCACTCACTCACACAGACACACAAGATTCGATTAAACAAAGTGTCAAACATCCGTGTGTTTGTGTGACAGATCCGGTTTGATAACGGATGGCGGACCGTATGTTACAAGAATTGGACGAGTCTGTGGTCGATTTCGGCGGACCTTTACTGGTGTCACTGGCCCCATCGCAAAGTATGTGTGTGTGTATAGGTAAAGCTACAGTAGCCTAGCCTATGTTTTATTTAAAAAAAGTTAGATTTCTGTAAGATTAGAGGGCTGAGAGCTATGTTTATATATTAGGGATGAGTAATCAACATAACAGTGGCCGGCCGCCTGCCTATCGTTCTATCGTCACCCACCACACGTGACCGATCGTTAATGTGGCCAAGCGCTATTTTATTACAATTATTGGGAGAGATCGTGCGCACGCGGCTAGCCTATAACTTCAAGTTGTTAAGGCCGACTAGGGTGGCCACGATTTTGGTTTTTATACGGATAATCTAGTCGACCTTTTGTATCTTCTCGAGATGCATTACGGCTACCGTGTTACCGATCCTAGGGTACCCAGTGAAAGACCAAGTCTCATCCTTTCAGCCGATGGTATTTGTGAGGCTACACCTAACGAGTGGCCAGTTCTGTTGAGGTATATTTAAATGGGACATCCCCTAAGTGTAATTTGTCGGATGTACATAAGTTTGACAGGTTTATATGGCAGAAGTGAAAGGAAATGTTGAAAGTACTGTAAAGAGGTTGCTTGCCTTAGGTTAGAAAATATGTAAACTCCTTTATAAATTCAAATATATGAATATGATATTAAGAAAACAACTAAGACAGAGACAGTTCGTGTTTTGGTCGAGATAGACAGACATGCAATCTCTATTAGAAAAATAAATATGTTATATAATATATAAACAAACATGAAGAAAATACAATAAATAACGATTATGAAATATCCTGTGTATTATTGAAGGCAAGATCCCGAGGACCGACGTTACAGTACACACAATCGCCGAGCATGTATGAAAGGTATGATGAATATAAAGAAGAGAAAGAGGTATGTCAGGATCGTAGCAAATGTCATTCCATTGTCTCTGCCTACCCCTTTTGGGATAGAAGGCGTGATGATAGATACTTAAATCAGAACAGTGTCCCAATAACATATAATAGAGAATCTTGGTCAACCTAACGTAGCGTGTCTGTGCGACACACAAGCACATACAGCCACTCCCAGCTAGGTGCTGCACTGCAAGTTTTTACGCATCTTTCCATATATCATATCACTGGTTCCCAAACTTATTTCTAAACTGAAACTGCTGAACCGAGACTGTATTAATGGGCGTGGCCTGGGGCCCGAACGAGCGGAAAATATACAAAAATCACTATATAAAAGAGGTAAAGTTTGTACGTTTGGATGTAGGAGGTAATCTCTGAAAACACTGATTCCGAAAATTATTTCACTAATAGGAAGCTACATTATCCCTGAGTGCTATCTATACTAATATTATAAAGAGGAAAGATTTGTATTTTTGTGTGTATGTTTGTAATGAATAAACTCAAAAACTACTGTGCCGATTTCAAAAATTCTTTCACCCTTGGAAAGCTACATTCACCCTGAGTGACAAAGGCTATATTCTATTTTCAAAAAAATTTAGGATCCTTACTAAAACTCCAATAATGTAACCCAAGGTGTAAAAAATGACCTAAGAAATTCCTTACATCGCGTGCGCTGCGAAAACTATTGATGATATAGAGGTAGTGGTAGTGGTAGAGGGTAGGAGTAGAAGTAGGGGCAGGGGTAGGGGTACGGGTAGGGGTGGGGGTAGGGTAGGGGTAGGGTAGGGGTAGGGATAAGGGTAGGGGTAGGGGTAGGTCTAGGGTATATTTTATTTTGTTCGTAAATATCCACGGGCGAAGCCGGGGGCGGAATGCTATAAGCTATATTTTATTTTGAATATATCGTGAAAAACATTCGCACCGCAATATGTATGGACGGACGCGAAAATACTATTTGACTACAGTACCCTATGCATTTTGTAGAGCTGATGTCAGTGAAAGAAACGATCGAGGAGCCCTTGAAAAAGTTTCATCAAATCAGTGACATCCTATATTATAAATCCGAAATACTTATTGGTAACACAGTGGTTATACACTCACCAAGACAAGTGGACTGTGTAAGTTTGGTGAGTACAGATGAACAATGAACGGTGGTACATGGGGATCAACAACTATACGTCAAGTTTGACAAACGCTGATCGAATCAAACGTCCCACCCAGCCCAGTGCAATGTGGTGCGAAACTGCGAACGCAACAGGTAAACTTAAGAACCTGCTTTTTACTATCACGACATGGTAGCAGATGGGTAATGCCAGCTATATTACTAGCAGTTGCCTGCGACTTCGTGCGCCTTGGTATTGGAAATAGTGATGTAATTTCCTTCAATACGCATAGAGATTTGCCTTAATTTTATTAACCGACTTAAAAATGATGATGGTGGAATCCTGGAGAAATCGAGAACTCTTCAAATTTTATAGGCACACTTGAAGCGATTTGAGTTTTTTTTTATAGTGACTTGTGCATTTGCTTTCGGAAAGCACACTTTTCTTTCAGTGCATAATTTTTGAAGTCGGTACACTTTTTTTTAAAAGGAAAATTATTTTGTACTCCCGTAGTTGCCACGTGCGTGACATGTTTAGTCAAAAGTTTTAAAATGTCAATATTTGACACCTCTCATACAATGTCCGGCTGTTTTGATTACATAGAACAAATCATTACCCTCAAACGACTCGACTCGAAGGCCAAAACCGACGGGTCCAATGGTCAGCCAAGTAATGTCCGCCCCGAGAATGCACAACACTAGAATGCCGAGCAAATTGTGGGTCGGGCAAAAATAGTACACGGAATTTCCCGGACATTCTAGGGTTGGACATTATCATTAAAAACGAAGGGAGGACATCCATCAAAATGGTACAGAGCGCAGTCTAACCACGTGATAGTTTTCGGCTTAACTTTTTTTTCTTTTTTTTTATAGAGAAGACGACATGATGTGACCCTGCCACCGCCTTGGCTGGTCCATGAATGCGCGCGACTGGCAGATCATAATACAGACCGCCAGTCGCGCCCACGCCGCCCACTATAAAGATGCTTTTTCACGCTTCGCTTGAAGGACCCCAGGTTGTAGGAAGGAGGAAAGACCGACGGCGGAAGTTCGTTCCACTTTTTGACAGTGCGACACAGGAACGAGTCACTGAATTTTTTCGTTCGTATGCAGAACGTGTCCACTGTGTGAGGATGAAGCCTATATCCTGTGCGAGCAGTGCGGGTGCGAAACGGGGATGGAGGGACGAGGTCATGGAGTTCTTCTGAACATTCCCCATAAACTTATTATATTTGTAGCAATATATAGAATAAAGATACCTATCATAGATAACTAAGATCTGTCATGATATTCTGTAAATTGCTAAAATTATTAGTCAGCCAGCGAAGAAGGAAAATATTATGAAAAAACAACTTACCAAGTTGTCGTAGTCTTGCTTTGGTGGATGTTGAGTCTCGTTTAAGACTCAAATCCACCGGCTCCAACTGCACAGGTGGTATGCTGGCCTGTAAAAAGAACAAAAATAAAATAGGCACTAGAGATATGTCAGGATCGTGGCATGTGGAGGTCCTTAGTCTCTGTCTACCCCACTGGGATACAGGCGTCAGTATATGTATGTTAACAATATATATATAATATATAAATCCCAGTGGGGTAGACAGAGACTATATATTATGCTACGAAAGCTTACCCAACATTTTGAAAGTACCTTTTAGAATATTGGTTGTGCCTAATTTGACAGATCATTTAAATATTATCAGAATAGGAGCACAATTTTACATTAAAGCAAAACCACCTTTATTTCCTAGATCATAAAGTTTATATTGGATTGAGAAGGAATTGAAAGTAAAGGGTAGATTGTATTCCACTCCTGCGCATTTCAGATTTGTATCGTTTTAATTGATCTATTCATTTGTCACTTTGACTATATTTAGGTTCAGGTATGCGGGTTCGATTTAGTGTTGGGACTTGCTAGTGAAAGTGCCAGTTGGTGATTGCATAATGTTGGTTCGCCATTAAAATTCGATTAAAAAAACGTACGCTTTGGTTATTTTGTTTTTATTGTTCGTAATAGTCCGAGACAGGTTTTTAGGGAAAGAAAAATTGGAAAGGTTGTCGGGAAAATTTGAAAATTCGGGAAAAACTGAAAGTGTTTTTTTGTATGGAATTTTTGTATGAACTAAGAACTGGGGCGGAAAACAAGTCCATGATATAATTTTAGTTGAAATTATTTTTAATGCCACTATTTTTCATATATAAGCTCACCCTTAGGGTTGACAGAGACTAAATCTTTTTTTATAGAGAAGACGAGATGTACCTTGCCACCACCTGTTTATTAAGCATAGGTGGTTGGTTGGTCCATGACTGGCAGAGCATAATAGAGTCGCGCCCAGCCCATATATAGAGATGCTTTTTCACGCTTCGCTTGAAGCACCCCAGGCAGGTTGTAGGAAGCAGGAAAGACCGACGCCGGAAGTTTGTTCCACTTTTTCACAGTGCGACACAGGAACGAGTCACTGAACTTTTTCTTTCGTATGCAGAAGTGTCCACTGTGTGAGAATGAAATCCGTATCCTGTGCGAGCAGTGCGGGTGCGAAAAGGGGATGGAGGGACGAGGTCATGGAGTTCTTCT
Organism: Nemapogon koenigi; assembly: GCA_963924495.1. Classification (NCBI taxonomy): domain Eukaryota; kingdom Metazoa; phylum Arthropoda; class Insecta; order Lepidoptera; family Tineidae; genus Nemapogon; species Nemapogon koenigi. The sequence continues at coordinate 2,072,026 of OZ004658.1, read as the reverse complement.
GAACTCGCCACGATCCTGACACACCTCTTTCGCCTCATTTACATCCATACATCTTTTCATGCATACTCTTCGATTTCGAGTGCTTTTTATTTTCTCATTTTAACCGAACTTCAAAAAGAAAGAGGAGGTTGTCAATTCGTCGGAATCTTTTATGATTGTTATATGTATGTTCCCCGATTACTTGAAGACGCCTGAACCGATTTGGTAAACTTTTATTTTCGTTTGAAAGGGTATACTTTTCAGTTGGTCCCTTGGTTATCAGGTCAGGATCTGATAATGGGATCCTGGAGAAATCGAGAACTCTTCAAATTTTATAGGTACCTACACTTGAAGCTTTCGGAAAGCACATTTTGGTTTTGAAGGCGGTTTATATAATATGTAGTGTTGATATTTACCTCTATTGAGACGGGCAGAACGGCGCGTTCGCGGCGCTCTGCGCCCGGTATTTCCTCCTGAGAAAAAATATACAAATATTCCGTGTACTTATTATAATAATACTAGCGACCGCCCGCGGCTCTGCCCGCGTAGAATCTATTGTGCACAGGTTTGGGATAAGTTCGTATTGTGTAAATTAACCTTAAATCGCGAAACCAACCAGATCACTCATGTTTGTCTAAACACATTTTAGAAGCGTTTTAGTTAAAAATATGTTTTGTCACTCTCTAACAAACCTGTCTTTACTAATAATAGAAAGAAACAAAACACATTTTAACAAAAACGTTGCTAAAATACGCAACAGAATCTACTGGACGGGGAGTCAATGATGAAGGTGACAAACAAGAATTCATAACTAGTCCTTTGTCACCTCCACATGCTGGCGGCTTATTGATAAAACAGTGAAAGATTTAGTAACTAGACAGACCACGGGTTCGATCCCGGATCCCGGCCGTACCAATGTTTTTTTTTAATAAAAAACTTATGTACATAATCCGACAAACCACACTTATAGGCTTTTCCATCTAAATATACCTCAACAGAACTAGCCACTCGTTAGGTATAGCCTCACAAATACCATCTCATACAGTCTCCCGCCGAGTCTTCACGGTTAGCAGTATAAGTGAGTCAAGTCTGAGAAAAAGTTTGCTCCATCGAGTTTTCATGGCGTATGCTGTCTAATCCGTCAGATATATAACAAAATTATGTAGGAAAGAATTGTGTAGAATAAAATGATCTACAAAAAAGTTCATTGTGCCATATATTTATCTCCTATAGATAAGTAATTGTAAGCGTATTTGTGTAGATATTTAAATTGTTGAAAGGCCTGTTCCTATATAAATGTATAAATCAGGCAAAATTCATTTGCCAACAAAATCCCTGAAACGATCCTCCCATACCTTAACCTAACTCGTTAAAACAGTGAAAGTCCAAAATGTTACGTTCCCACGCTACAGATACTGCGCGTGAGTCGGTGTTCGGGTGTCCTCGGCCGCGCCCGACGATAAGTGACCACACTTTGGGTAAACTGTGGGACTTGTACGGAAAAAGAACTGTCTTTTGTAGGGTTCCTTAGTCATATGGCGATCCTCCCATACCTTAACCTAACTCGTTAAAACAGTGAAAGTCCAAAATGTTACGTTCCCACGCTACAGATACTGCGCGTGAGTCGGTGTTCGGGTGTCCTCGGCCGCGCCCGACGGTAAGTCACCACACTTTGGGTAAACTGTGGGACTTGTACGGAAAAAGAACTGTCTTTTGTAGGGTTCCTTAGTCATATGGCGATCCTTCCATACCTAACCTAACTCGTTAAACAGTGAAAGTCCAAAATGTTACGTTCCCACGCTACAGATACTGCGCGTGAGTCGGTGTTCGGGTGTCCTCGGCCGCGCCCGACGGTAAGTCACCACACTTTGGGTAAACTGTGGGACTTGTACGGAAAAAGAACTGTCTTTTGTAGGGTTCCTTAGTCATATGGCGATCCTCCCATACCTTAACCTAACTCGTTAAAACAGTGAAAGTCCAAAATGTTACGTTCCCACGCTACAGATACTGCGCGTGAGTCGGTGTTCGGGTGTCCTCGGCCGCGCCCGACGATAAGTCACTTTGGGTAAACTGTGGGACTTAAGTACGGAAATAGAACTGTCTTTTGTCATATGCTAAACCGTTGAATGGCTTTCAATGAAATTTTGTCGTAGAAATTAAAGCTTATTGAAGCACTTGGCCGGTTTTTTTCGGATATTCCATCGTAATATGTGGGGTTAACATATATAGGAACGGGACATCTTTCGTTTCGACTCGACGGGTCCACACAGGGCCAGCCAAGAACTGCACGGCCCGAGTCTGTCCAACCCTAAAATTATTATTTATTTATTCTTCACGGATTACCTTACAGCTCCCGGGAACCGTTGCCGGCCCCAGAGTACCCAGTGGAAGACAAAGTCTTCCTCATTTAGCCAATGATTTTTAAGCTATTATACCTAACGAATGGCCAGTTCTGTTGAGGTATGTAGGTGAAAAAGCCTCTTTGTACGGTAAAATGTCCGGGCAAATCCGCGTACTGTCTTTGGCCGACCCAGCAATTCGGTAGGTAAAGTAAAAGTTAAGGTATGCTGAATCCAAAATCGTTTCGAGATATTGGTTTAATAATCCGTATTCTTCAATTTATTACTCTTAAAATCGTGAGTTATTTTTTCAAAAACAAATAATTTACTTAACCTACATTTCACCTATGAATGACGTCATTATATCGGCTAAATAAAAGCAAAATATTTACTTGTCAACTTGTCAACCAATGTTACCCTGTTACTAGATACTACTATTTCAGTAGTTTTTTTTGTATCACAACAACTATGCAGACTACGGTATAAAAGCCGTAAAGATGTGTTTCTTTGTTGTTGTTTTAATATGTTTTATGTAGAAGTGGTAGGTTTTGGTAGATTTTGTAGGATTTAGAGACGGCAACACTATTGTTTGTTAAATGTCAAAGTCAAAGAACACAGATGTTCTTTTTTCTGTACCAACATATCAAAGGTATTCAGCCGACAAAATGACGTCATAAGTGCCAAAAGTTTGATAATTTATTTAAAAAAAACTACTGTATAGAAATCAAAAATATTCAAATTAGATCTTTAAAATAAAAATATATAAATCGTACCTTAGCTTTTACTTTACATACCGAATTAGCTGGCCATTGGTGCGAACCTCTCGTTTTCGGTCTTCGAGTCAAAATGCCTGGTCACCCGAGCGCCTAACACCGTTGCGTGTACGCACGCGAGTTACACGAAACCGTTTAGTTATTTATACGAAGCGAAAATCTAATACAGCGGAACTTCCCTACCTTTGTGTTAACTTACATTGGCCATTATCTACACTAAAATAACACGCGACAGAATACATGCATTTTACATTGTGTACAAGACTAGCGACCAGACTCCGGCTTCGTCCGTGGAGCCCATTATCAACTTTCATCCCCATTATGGGCTTGAGTTCATACAAAAATCCCATAGAAGAAAGCACTTTCCGTTTTTCCCGAATTTTCCACGAACAAATCTTTAGAGTCTATTTTAATTTTGTAGCCTAATTTGACACCTTCTTCTCTTCTCAGTCGTGGTGGTGCACAGCGCGACGCACCTAGTATTGACTCGCCATGGTTAACTTTCTTGGGAAGAATATTGCAGTGGTTTTCCCTTGCCTTCTGCACCAGACATTTTGAGACTATTTAGGTCTTCAGGCTCGCTGTAGCCTCTTCCAGCCAGTTTCCTAGCTCGGTGTATGGTTATACCGCCATTGCTCGGTCGGCAGAGCCTCGTTTGTTGTCTAGCAGAGGGTACCAAGCGTGCAGGTGAGGATGACATTTGGGGTCGGATTGATCTTATTCCGTTCTCCCCCTTACCCTGACACCAACCGTCTTCAAATTCAACGGCGAAACGAAATATTTAACTATTTCTTGCATATCAGTGAACAATGTTTGAAGTCGGTATACTATTTACGAAACTAAATTCAGGATTTGAGGATTAGGATTGAAATTTACGTCAAAAGTTACCCACTATGAAGCAACAACATACGCCCTGAAGATGTCCGTCACACTATCCGAACCACGCTGCTCGCTAATCTATTTTTAACTTGTATATAAGTTTTCAAAGACGAGATAATATGTGAAATTAGTGGGACCACGAGTCGGAAACTGCCATGAAACCGCGCTGGATCTAATTTTTTCCCCCTTTGGGTTATCAAATGCAAAAAAGAATTATTCAAATCGGTCCAGTAGTTTTTGAGTCCAAAGAATACGAACAAACAATCAAAAAAAGAGTATTGCTATACTCACCATGTAAACCATTAAGCGCCTTTTTGACTGACTGTCTCCTCAGCTTATATGTGTAAATCTGTTGACAAAAAATACATGGTCTATACCAGCGGTCGTCACACTTTTTTTGGTCAAGGGCCAAATAGAAATATCCCCCAAAACTATATTATACACAAGCTTCTGTTCGCGGTTTCACCCGCGTGCAAATAGATCCAAATAGAAATAATGCCATGGCGGTAATTTACCCCTCCCCCGCCCGCTTTCGCGGTATAAAAAGTAGCATATATCATTCTCTGACCCCTAAACTAACACTGCAAAAAATCATATCTATCCCGTGAAAAACAAAAAGAAATCTATCCCAGGGGAACCATAATTTTTACCAGGATAAAAAGTAGCCTATGTGCTATTCTAGACTATAATCTATCTCTGTGCCAAATTTCATCCAGATCCGTTCAGCCGTTCTGGCGTGATTGAGTAACAAACATACATACATCCATACAAACTTTCGCATTTATAATGTTAGTGGGATTCTATAGAGAATGTCGTGATCTGTCTATGTTTTTTATAGGTCTGAGGTATAAAGTAATATCAACTTACCATTTAAATAAATCTTCTGATAACAAATGATACATCTTATGTACCACTTACTAGAATAATGCAAAATTACTGGCCTTATTTTCATAAAAATAAGCTTATTTATCTACATTTTAAAACCACTCAGGTTCCAAACATCATATTTAGTAAAGTATCGATCTTTGAGCAATGCTCTCCATCATCAGAAAAATCATTTTCATTGTTTATCTGTAAAAGAAAAATCATATTAAGAGAGATAAAGAGTTGATTGCGCCATTGGTAGACCATTGGACTTTTCTCACTTGTGGAAAAAATACCAAGCATCAATTTTCCTTAGGGTTGTGTTGTGTGTTTTAATATTGCTTCGCAGGGCACTTGCTTACTAAAAAAATATCTGTTAAAGAAGTAATAATTCTATGTCTGTTTAGGACTTATAAACACACTACATTGCACCGTTACAATTGCCAGAGAACAATAACAGTGTTTTTCTGAACTTAAGTTTTGTTGAAGAATGAAGGATGAAAGATTGACTAAAAAGGTTTATATGGCTGAAGTGAAAAGAAATGCTGGCAGAGGATGATCTAAACCTTCGCCCGTGGATATTTACGAACAAAATAAAATATACCTTATCTATACCTACCCCTGCCCCTATCCCTACCCCTACCCCCACCCCTACCCGTACCTCTACCTCTAGCCCTACCCCTACTTCTACCCCTACCCCCTACCACTACCTCTAACTTTGGCTATTGTTCAAAATACTAAAATCGCGATAAAAAAATACTTAGGTACATTTTTAAACACTATCTTTTGAATGGAATGTCGAATTGAATATTTCAGAAAGTTATATAAAGGTATTAAAGCAGTCGTGCATATAAAGTAATTTATTTTGATAAGGATTAATAGCAAGGTACAAATAAAGAGCCTTATCTAGTGGTGGCTTTTTAATTAAATTTTTAAAGTAAAAGAACACCTTTTGTGACTTAACTATTTGAATTTCTTAGATCATTTTTTTACACCTTGGGTTACATTATTGGAGTTTTAGTAAGGATCCCTAATTTTTTTGAAAATATATTATAGCATCGCTCAGGGTGAATGTAGCTTTCCAATGGTGAAAGATTTTTTGAAATTGGCACAGTAGTTTTTGAGTTTATCCATTACCATCCAAAAATTCTTTCACCATTGGAAAGCTACATTCACTCTGAGTGACATAGGCTATATTCTATTTTCAAAAAAATTAGGGATCCTTACTAAAACTCCAATAATGTAACCCAAGGTGTAAAAAAAATTACCTAAGAAACTCCTTACATCTCGTGTGCTGCGAAAACTATTGATGATATAGAGGTAGTGGTATGGGTAGGGGGTAGGAGTAGAAGTAGGGGTAGGGGTAGGGGTGGGGGTAGCACCTAATAAAGTTAAAGAGCTTGTTTTTTTGTTTGAAAGCGCTAATCTCTTGAACTACCATTTGATAGCATTCTTGATACTTAAGAAAGGTTATAGGCTATATAGCATCATGCTACAACCCAAAGAAGCAAAGCAGTAACTATTAACGCAGGTGCAACCCACATATAAAACTGCAGTTTGTATTATGTTTGAACGCGCTAATCTTAGGAACTACCATTCCCATTTGAGTATTTATTTTTGTGATACATAGCCAGTTTATTGAGGAAGATTACAGGCTAAATAACATCAGGCTACGAACCGAAGGAGCAGAGCAGTAACCATAAACGTCAACCTATCAAAAATTTCCACAGGCACAGGTGAAAACAAGACTTTTACATAACTTTCTAGTCAATCTAGGTGTTAAAGAGCCTAAATGGTATGAATAATAAATTAATCATAAATCAATCAAGCAAGAAAATCATTGCAGTGCGCAAAATTAGTATTAGCTAATAATTAAATTTCTAAAATTAGACCCAATATATGTAAAAAAAAATATTCTGAATTTAAAAATCCTCCGTTTTAGCTTATTTTATGATAAAAATCTCTAAAATTTTACCTTGATTCAGTAGAAAGGAGGGCACAAAACTTTTCATATCACAATTTACAAAACATTAATTAAACTTTAATATGAAATTAAATATATAAAATTTTAATAAATAATTCACAGTCCAATAAATTCGAAATAGATTTATTTTAATTTATTTAAAAAATCCTGATCAAATTCTGTTATTATTGTTGATGTCTGAAAGACTGACTGAATTGAATGAATGAATGAATGAAAACTGTCAAAATTAGTACTAATGTAAACCGACTTAATTAAAATGTAATAACAGTTTATAGAACTTAGCATAAAGAGATGATATATAATTTAGTATTATTATATAAGGATGCCTTTCCACAGTGTCCACTCAATTAACCCCCGACGAAAAAAGAGGGATGTTATAAGTTTTATGTCTATGTAAATTTAAATATTTACATCATAACTTAAATGTAATAGTAATAAATAAATAATATATTTAAAAACTATATATACAAATTATAAAAAGAATACCTCTTCCAAAACCCCTCCCTGTGGCATGGTTCCCAAAACACTGGCTGCGTTACCTCGCTGAATGGTTAAACTGATCCTTTGAGCGAGGTAAGAGCCAGCCTTTAGGTCACCTGAGGCGTGGACTAGTCTCGTACCTAAATTTTTTATGAATATTTTCATTTCGGCAGACCATGGACCCACCGAAAATAAGTAATTTGTTATAATATTTGAATATTTTCGGCGCTTCAGCAGTTGAGCCTGTTCTGCCGCCGCACCGGCTCTTAATTTTGTATACTGTATGTGAGACGCTGCCAGTATATCAACACAGGTAGCGTCCCACACCAATTTTTTTCCTAAATGCCTATGTATGTATATTGTCTGCCTGGATGGACTGATTTAATACGTTTTTTTATTCAAAGTTGAGATGTTTTAAGCTATTTTTGATTAAAATGGGGTAAGCAGTTTCCATGATCTTCAGGTTTCATTAGAGCCTGTATTTTCATTAGAGATTTCGACTTCTATTCAGCTAGAGACTTATAGTTAGTGCTAAAATATTTATAAGGCCAAGCTACCTACATGCGAGGTTTTGTATAGACTGCTGCTGTGAGGGGTTGGTGGGGTGGGAGGTTGTTTAGCGGGCAAAAATCCTACCTATTCATAACGAGATTTAGTTTACCTGGTTTTTTCTTACAAGCAAACTCACCAGCTATATCAAGATATTTAAATAAAGAGGCTAGGTTATTTGGTTGGTTGACACTTGATTGACAATTATAACGGAGTAGGTAATAAATTATTGCAACTGCAGTAAGTATGTAACAGAAAATAATATCGACTAAAATTAAATAGTCTATAGTCGAATTGAAGCCACAGACAGGTACCTACCTATATAAGTTTCTGAAAAATAATAGGTAAATATCTATGCATGTAAAACCACACCTTTTTGTTAATAATTATTCACTTGTGGAAAGCACCCTTAATTTGTTTTAGATGCACAAAAGAACAAACGAAAAATAAGTTCCCGAAATAATTGTTTTCAATTACACTAGCCACTACATTTTTTTTTAGATTTAAACAAAAATAGGTTCATTATTTTGAGATTTTCGCGCCAAACAACTGCCCGGTCACTGAGTCCATCTAACACTGAAGGAGTTAAACTCGACGAGATAGTAAAATACAGCCGCTTGCCTCGAGCCGGTTCAGTTGCACTTTTTTTATAGTCCAGTGAAATTACAATTGAAAAAGGATAATTTTATATAAGTAATATAAGTAGATATAGATAAATCTACGCATTTGTGATGAAGAAAAGGTGTTTTTTTATTGATCCTAGACACGTCTTGGAAAGAGGTGGTCTTGCGTTCAAATCCCAGATCGAACATAATATTTAATACTTATTGTCAGGTAGCTGTCCCTGTATAAAATCGAAAGGTAACCAATCCGTCTGCTCTCTGTGAAATATGATTGTTAGTGATGCCCCCCACCGCTTCATCACATTTTAAGTTGTCGAGAGGGAATCTAGGGTGATCCAGATAATTTTAAAGTAGGTATAGTATCTAAAGTGTCAGATCTAAAGAGTCTGTTTGGCACGGTAACCGTCTGCTTTTTTAACCAAACGATAGACATGGGCAAGTGCATGCTCTATATAAAATTTCAGACTGGTCAGTTTCAAAGTTATGTCCAAAAACAGCAAATTTTGAATTTGGAGATAACCACAGAGTAACTTTCTTTACTGCTGTGACATAACTCTGGAACCTTCCTGAAACCTTGAATGAAACAAAAATCTGAATTTATATGTAAGTAGGCCCCCAATCATTATGATCCCTGAAATAATCATCAAAATATTTTCTTTTTTTCTACACGAGTTGCCTTATGGCTTCCGAAACTGTGTTACCGGTCCGAGGGTACCCAGCGGAAGACCAAGTCTCCCTTCTTTAGCTGATGATATTTGTGAAAATATAAGAACGGTCAAGCAAGCAAGCAATTTTGCATCCAACCACGTATCATGGGTGTACCTACACATGATTTTGTTCAGGTAGGGTCAAAACACAGGATTTTGCTCAGAGGGGATTTAGGTACCTAAGTTCACATATTAATAAATCATAAAATTTTAATAAATACATACAAATTAATATAAGACAATATTATAATGTTCATAACACTTTTGACATATAATTTGGCCCATATTAGGTCCAATAGGTTAAGCACATCATCGAAGAAAGAAGGGTGCCGACTCTTTCATTAGGTGTACCTACTTTTAACATTGCCTTTGATCAATAAAAGGTCGTTCTCTGCCAACATTCCCTTTCACTTCTGCCATATAAACATTTTTAGTCAATCATCATCCTTCACTTTAGTCACAACATCATTTTTCTGCTACGGAACCCTAACAATGACGAAACATCTGAAGAAAATCCAAATAATAGCGTCTGGGAAGGATTTGCTCAAACACTACACAATTTCAATGGACTAAACATCTAATTGAACAAAAGGATTCTGTCAAAACCAATTTGCACCTTAATGTCATAGGAATTAGAGGCAAAATTGGTTTAAATAAATGATAATTATCATTATCTGACATACTATATGATTCCCAACAGCAATAACACACCAATTACGTTAAATTACTATAATTATTTCTATTATTTTACGATGGTGCTGCCACTGTACTTAAAAATCGCGTTTCGGGTCAGTATCTGAGATAGCAGTTGCCCGCGACTTCGTACGTGTTGTATTCAGGGCCAGATGAACATGAATGGCGGCCTGGAGCCATAATTGTGGTGGGGGCCGGTGATTTTAGAAAAATCGACATTGAACGTTTATCCTTTTTTTTATCTGGGGCAGCACATGCTCTTTCTCCCGGAGGAAGATTCAGCAGAACATACCCTATTCCAATGTGATGAGTTCTGCAATGAAAGAAGAGAGTTCTTCGATAAGATGGGATTCCATATTCGCAAGGATAACATGATAGAGGCGATGGTAGAGACAGAAGAAAATTGGGACGCGGTGGTATCCCTGGTTACAAAGATCATGCGCAGTAAGGAAATTAAAGAACGCGCAATGGAAAAAATAAAAAAACAAGAGGAACTAGAGAAAGGCGGCCACTTAACTCTTGACAGAAGTACTTAGAAGAAGTCCCAGTCAAGAGCGAAAGGAAGTGGCGTAGGAGGAGGGGTTTTAGCCGGTAGGAGTCCGGCACTACCCACGTCCGGACGTGGGTGTCCAATGCAGGATTTCCCCTCCTCAACAAAAAAAAAAAAAAAGTGGATGCTCGGGGGCTCCAGCACCCACGAGAATGACCATAGATATCAAAATTACTAAGGAATCGTCTTTATAAGAGTCATCAAACCATGCGGTATTTTAAAACCCGACGCGCATGATATGGGGTGCAAATAATCAAGATATTTTATTATAACGGAACACATTTTTATAGTTTTGATACAGTTTTATTTTTATGATTTTCTGAAATCGCAGGATAACGGATTTGGATATCAATTTTTTTTAAATTTCATAATTCTTAAAAAAAAAAAATCTCGAACACGGTCGAGTTGGTCAGTTTTTCAAGTAATATGTTTTCTATTACACTCGGTTCATACGACGACGTCACAGGCGGTGATTGGTTGCTCGCACGCCGTCGTGGGTTTGTGGACATTGGATTGGTGAATCAAGCCATAACAGTAAAAACAATAAAAAAAAAAAAGTATATATATTTCAGTAATATACCTATATTAAATATTATGACTTAAATTATTATCAAATATAAGATCTTCATTGACGTCCACCAATTTTCTTTTCCTGCGATAGTGGTCTATCTTTTCTTCTAAACTTGCTGAAATAAAAAAAGAAACAACTTTCTAATTCAGATGTTCCGATTTCTTTTCTATTTCTTTCTTTCTTCACGGGTTGTCTTACATCTCCCGAAATTGTGTTACGGTTCCAGGGTAACCAGTCTCCCTCGTTTAGCCGATGGTATTTGTGAGGCTATACCTAACGAGTCGCCAGTTCTGTTGAGGTATATTTAGATGGAAAAGCCTCTAAGTGTGGTTTGTCGGATTATGTACATAAGTTTTTAGTTAAAAAACCCATTGGTACATGGCCGGTCCGGGATGAACCCGTGGTCTGCCTAGTAATACCAGACGTCTAACTACTCGGCCACCGACGCAACCTTTTCTTGCGGAAGATCATAGGCTATATAACATCACGCTGCGACCCAAAGTAGCTGAGCAGTAACCATTAACGCGGGTGCACAGCTAGTGTTAAATAAAGGACTGTATTTTTTGAGCATGAGAGAAGACATTGCTATAAAATATTTAGTAGGCGCTTTATGGCATCTTAAACACCAAAACATCATCACATACATTGCCTTGTTTTCCGGGATAAAATAATTAAAAACTATGTATTAACATAATCCGACAAACCACACAGAGGCTTTTCCATCTATATATACCTCAACAGAACTGGCCACCCGTTAGGTATAGCTTCACAAATACCATCGGCTAAAAGAGGGAGACTTGGTCTTCCGCTGGGTATCCTGGGACCGATAACACGGTTTCGAGATATGTAAGGCAATCCATGAAAATAATAATAGTAACTAGGAGGTGGAAGTGTCTAAAGGCGGAGGTGTCACACCTCTCGACACCCCCAGCTGCTTACAATTGTTGCCTGTCTTACTGCCGGCAGAAATACTTTTTGATTGTTTTAGGAGGCCTATTTAGTAAACGGCGACACCAAGTCGCCACCTGCCAATTTTTACGTTTTATGAGATGAATGATACCGGCAGGTGACCGCAGCGTAGTCTCAACCAATAAACTTGATAAACCAATCCATTTAATACCCCAAAACGATAGCCCATTTTTAATTTATTTTTATCTCAGCAATAGTCCAGGCAACTGACGGGGTCTGTCTGTGAGTGCGTTGTCTCTGATGCATTCAGAGATAGGTCCCGGCGGGTGCTAGGCACAAGACTTTAGATTAAACACTGTAAAGGGCCTCTACGTGTTGGACCTATGTCCATAATAACATAATAATACTCACAGCACATAACTCTTTCCAACAACGGCTTATATGTTTTAGGTTTAACGCCTTGCAGTAGGCATTCCGTGTGCGACATCACACTAGCGCCGTCTAACGGTGGCCTTAGTCTGCCATACTGTTCCTCTAAAGAGCGTAGACAATTTTTTATCATTGTTGATCTGTGAACAATAAAAAAAATTGAGGACGAGATCTCGATTATTTACAGATAAATTGGGAATAGTTTATCCCCATACAAAATATGGACATAAGGCTCCAACTTTAGAATTCGTTAGTTAAAGTTTAGAGTTTTGTTTAATACTTCAGATTTATACATCACACAGTGTTATGGTCAAAAAAGACAGCCCTGTGACAGACAGACGGACGGACAGCGGAACCATAGAGTAAGTAGCAATCACTATGTTCTTTAATAAGAGTCGGGACTGCCATACATTAAAATGAAACAAAGTTAGGACTGAAAGGTACTGCCAACCTAACAACATCGTACTGTGGATTGGTATAGAAATATTTGCTATCTCTGTCATCTGTATATGGCGTGAAAGAGATAACGATACGACGCCATTAGTATTGGCTCATTTTTCCTAGGCCTAATTTTTTGTTCAAGATGCGCCAGCCTGAGCGGAACCTTAGTAATAGGGTTTCCAATTGCACCCTTGGGTACATAACCCTAAAAACAACTCACTTAACACTATGTAGTGTCCAAAAACCCTGCACCAGACTTATAATACTTTTCACTTCATCACTATCGTATACCCACTCCAGCCCAAGATCTTCATAGTGACACTCGAATAAATTCAAGGGTATGTCCAACGCCATATTGTATTGAGGTTTCCTGTAAAAAATAAATAAAATATTTACCAATATTTTCTACACTATTATTTCATACATGATTTTTTATGTATACTAGTCATAGAGTACTAAGCCTATGGAGGGGGCATAGACGGGCTCCCCTTTCGCCAAATTTTTGGCCTTTGACCAGTTAAACTGAGCAGGTGCGCAGTAATACGTTACCTTAGATTTCGTTGGTATCGTTTTGTGTCGCGAGACAGAGCTCTAGGAAAATATTTAATTGTGATGTTTTAAATGGGAAAGGCGATCTAGGACGTGAAACTTGTGGAAACTTAGTGTTTCCAATCAGTAATTATAATTATTATGTTTGTATTTTAACATAATCATCATATAACGTAAAATCCGTTGCGACAATAAAACGACAGAAAAATACAGTAATACAGGGGCTAGTACTAGTCGTTTACCTCCCCCGCCCCCCGCCAAAACTGGCAGAAAAAAATGTTTGGTGATTTACACGCTACACGTCTCCTTTGGTATATACTCAAAGATACTAGTGGGTCACTAAATGGCCTCAGTAAACTTTAAAAAGATATACTAAAAAAAGAATCAATAAAATAACCAAGAACAAGATTAACGTACCAGAAACACGAGAAAGAACGATTTCACAAAAATAATCGGTTTTGCGAAAATACACAAAACGGACATATGCTCTTCCAGTATTATACAAAAACTATTAGAAATAGCAAGTTGTAGTTAATGTTTTTATAAAGTATGTGAAATTATCTATAGGATAAATACGATAAAATGGTACATTTGTAAATATATTAAGAGAACTTAGAGTCACAAAATTGGTTGAAAGTACGCGTGAAACTTATGACTTTCAGAGCTTCATAAAACATCATAATTCTATTTTTTTTAAATTCATACTGTGTCAAATATATTTATCTTTCGAAAGCTATTTAAATGTCGAAACTAAGACATTTAGTTATCGCATAATTTATGAACTCGTGAAGTATGTAATTTGTAATGAGACAAAAGTTATGACAAAATGCTACATTTTATCACGAAAAAAGGATGGGAAGGGGTTTTCAAATACGTATACTGCGAATTTATTGGAACGATGTCATTAGAGAAGAATGCGGAGTAAAAGATGATGTTGTGACAAAAATGAAGAAAAGTAGTTTACGCTGGTTTGGACACGTTGAAAGAATGAAGGATGAAAGATTGACTAAAAAGGTTTATATGGCTGAAGTGAAAGGAAATGCTAGCAGAGGAAGACCTAGATGTACTTTTATTGAACATATAAAAAATATGTTGATCGAAGGAAATATTTAAAGTACACACAATCGCCGAGCATGTATGAAAGGTAAGATGAATATAAAAGAAGCAAAAGAGATATGTCAGGACCGTAACAAATGGCATTCGATTGTCTCTGTCTACCCCTCTTGGGATGAAAGGCGTGATGATAGATAGATAGATAGATATACTGCAGCCCCTACATTATTTCTCTTATTTGTTCTGTGAATCCGCGGGCAAAAGCTAGTATCTTCTCACCTAGGATTCTTCTCCACATCCAGCAACTCTCTTACAACATCAGGTCCCTCCTTCCCAGTACCAACTAGCAGCAACAAACCAAATATACATCTTATCTGATGCCACAGGAACGCGTTGCCTTCAATCAGCAAACAGTACATAGATGTGGCTGTAACAAAATATATAATCTATACAAAATAAACAAACTAAATCTTTTTCTTCTTTCTTCACTGTTTACCTTACAGCTCCCGAAACCGTGTAAGGGTCCCAGGGTACCCAGCGAAAGGCCAAGTCTCCGTCTTATAGCCGATGGTATTTGTGAGGCTAGACCTAACGAGTGTCCAGTTCTGTTGAGGTATATATAGATGGAAAAGCCTCTAAGTGTGGTTTGTCGGATTGGTACATGGACGGAATCCGGGATAAAACCCGTGGTCTGTCTAGTTAATACCAGACGTCTTAACCAAAAAAACACAATCTTCAAGGCTTTTTGACCATAGGCAACAGTAACAGCACTGTCCACTTGACGCCTATTGTCCATGTTTGAGGATTTGTACAACGCAGATATACCGCACCCATTTCTATGCAAACGGATAAATAGTTTTATCTATCTGTTTAAAAGAAAGAAAGAAACATATTTAATTGCAGAAAGCCTAGACACTTTTACCAGATTCCTGGTATGCAAAATACAGAAAGTGGCACATTATTAGGTACTTCCAATTACCAGCGCCAGCCAATACTACATCAAGATTACATCACATTACAATTAACTATATTACATGACACCAATACATTATTATATTCCAAAGCACAATTATAAACAACATAATTATTATATTTTAATATTTATTTGTCAAGTATTCTTTTACAGTGTAGAAACAATGTCCCACCAGCCATTTACGCAAAACTCGCTGAAACGTTATTATGTGTTCAATATTTGTTTTTATAGTTTCTTTTAGTTTATCAATCATCACGCCTTTTATCCTAAGAAAGTTAGGCAGAGATCATTCGAATGCATTTGCTACGACTTTGTATGTACTTTTAACATTGCCTTCAGTCAATATAAGTAATAAAAATTATAATATATAAAAAAACGTAAATTTCTTTGTTTGTTCGTATTCTATAGACTCAAAAACTACTGGACCGATTTTGTTACTGTTGGTACCATTAGATAGAGTGGTTCACGGGGAAGGTTATATATATAAGGCTATATAACATCACGCTACGTCCTTTGGGAGCGGAGCAGTAACCAATATAATTGAAACAAAAGTTAATATCATCTTCGTTCATACTTACAAAATTTTGCCTGAGTTCTCAATTTTATAGCATCAGTATGCCATTAGCCAGTGCTAATGTAAAATTAAACTGTTTCTTTTGATTTCAATAATATTTAATTATCTAATATATAAAAATTAATATTTATTTGTTCGTATTCTATTCTATTCTATTCTATAGACTCAAAAACTAATGGAACGATTTGAATTTTTTTTTCCATGTGTAACCATAATTAATCACGTCTAATAAACACTAAATTATACTTTAAACAGGATATTTTACTAAAATAAACGAATCTACGGCATAATTTTACGGGCCGTTAGAGTTATCAAAAAACGATCTCGTCTATCTGTCTCGCTTTAACCTACGAGTATCTATGCGTTTTCTCTTTTGCATTGCCAATCCACCTCTGAAAACTTTATTTGTCAAATTTTATGGCTATAATATAGATGGTTACATTACATAGATCATTACAAAAATTAACACGAATATTATCTATCTTTTTATTGTAAAATTATCTCTATGCTGTATATGATTTTTTTTAAATTGCGTTTTAAAGAAAAATTATCGCTTACGTCGAATTCAATATGACTCACGTACTGTTTCTATATTGCTCGCGTACGCGTGATTCTAGATAAATGCGTTCTGCTTGCTCAGAACTCATTTTCCCATCGACCACTTCCCCTTAAAGACCGTTGGTCAAGGTTATTTTGTATCGGTCAAACATATGGCAAATCTCAGTTAATCCTTTTTTTATCCCTATGTCAAAACGCAAAGGCAATGCTCGTTTTGGAATTTAAAATAATAACTATCAATGGACAACATTTCATTTTTCGTAAGGTACCAAAATTCGAAAACCGTTTGGAGATTACATGCTAGAAAGCTTATTTTTCATTTTTTTTATTTTTTATGTCCTTTAATTTTCGAGTTATTTTAAAAATACTGAAATATTGAAAAATAAGGATTAATAGGTGCCCTAATCTGTGCTAACCCTCTAATTTAAAAATACTAATGTCTGTTGGCAGAGTTGTTAGTTATTGACCTCAGGTGTTGCCTTCTATTAATTTTACCCATTTTTATTCCATTTAAAGATAAATTAATAATTATTCTTTAAATATAATTATAAAAATACTTCTTTTATATAATATTCTTTGGAAGTTTTGCTAGTTTCGAATGGGCTATCACAGGAAATATATTTACGAGTGAAACCGCGAACAAAAGCTAGTATTATTATAATTATACATTATGAATAATGTTGTAGGCGATTTGAGTTCCGGCTACGGCAACACCTATTTGGAACACGGTATATTATACTCTTTGCATTATACTCTGTGGCTTGACTGACACTATCAGTCACTTTCTTTGGGTGACAGTTTATATTTCTTAATTTTAGTCCTAGCTAAGGTTTTTAGTTTATAAAATATAAAAACTCAACCATAAATAAAATATAAAAATACGTGTAACTTATTTTTTAATATATTTTAAATTAAAGTAATAAAAATGGGTGATTAAAAAAATGAAATGTTGTCCATTGTGTGGTAAGGAAATGTTGTATAAATAAACTCACCTTTCCAGGATTAACTGAGATTTGCCATATTTTTGGCAGTTATAATGTCTCTAATATCTTACCATCATCCACTCCATTATCAGAATCAACCAGCACAATATCCACTAATTTAATTTCCCTCACAAACTCAGTCACTCCGTTAGAGACGTCCATCTTGCAGATATTTCTAAAATCGTGACTACCCACGAGATGCGCACACGCAGTACACATGGCCGCGAGATCTAGGTCACTTCTGGGAAAGTAATATTTATATACCCGCTTGATGCAGTTGAATCTGTAATGGAAATATAAGGAGAAGTATGTATAAGCGCAGAAGAAACAATAACTCTAATAACCTACAGAAGAAATGAAGATGCGTTGAAAGAATGAAGGATGAAAGATTGACTAAAAAGGTTTAAATATGGCTGAAATGAACGGAAATGCTGACCTAGGTATACTTTTATTGAACATATTATAAAAAATGTATTGATCGATGGAAATATAGAAGTATGAAAGGTATGATCAATATAAAAGAAGCGAAAGAGGTATGTCAGGATCGTAAGGGATAAAAATGCAGTTTTCTACCCCAATGGGTAGAACATGTTTCAATATGTAGGGGGTACTCTGGAACTACCAAACCAATTCTAAAGCTAGTAAGTTATCTTCTTCTTATTATTTTATAATGGCTCCATCAATGATAATCGATGATTTGCCAATGTCAAGTATTATAGACGTCACAGTAACAATATGCCGATTAATCGGTATCTAAGATGTTCCCGCCGACTGTGACGTCCTGACTATTCACAACCATCACAGCGCGGACGGTCTTAAACCGGATTCCCCATCATGTCATGAAGAGGCGCGTGCGTTGTCCGTCATGTCATGACGTGGAATCCCTAGTAAGTTATATGTATACCTTGCACTAAATTCAGGTTTGTCACTAGGTATGGGCATCCACGACACGGCCCTTATTTCTGGTGGTAGCAACCTGTTTATCATCTTGCAGTATGCCATCTCGTTGGTAATATTCTCTGGATTATATTGTTCAGTTTCAGGATATTTACTTCTGACCCTTATTGATATAACCTGAAAAAATAGTTTTGAACAAATTATAGGAACCTGGAACCGTAACACGGTTTTGGGAGCCTGTTAGGCAACCCATGAAGAAAAAAAAAAAAAAAAAGTAAGTATAGGAGGCAATGTGAATTGAATTAGTTTGTTAAGAGCAAGCTTGTAGCGCAATGAACTCAGTAAACCGCGCGGCTAATTGTTACGATATCTCTTTAAGAGGCTACCTTCATATTAAATCATATTTTTCAAATCGTTTTGAGTGAAACCTAAAGCTCTTACAAATACAGAAAAAATTACATGTTATAATTAATCATATTTCATATTAATCTGTTAATCGTATAACATGTTTTAAGAAACTTTGCTCGATAGAAAAAAATTTCAAAGTAGCCTCTGAAAATAGTCTCCTTTCCAAATTTCTCATTAGTACATGAAGTATTGTTTATTAAATTAAGTATAAATTTGTATCAGCTATTACTAAAGTAAGATGTTAATTTAGATTTTCAATAAAGCTACTCCTTTAATTTAAATAAATTATTTTTGATTTGTCACTTAGGACGTTTGTTCCAAGCACCTTCCGTGCGCCTCTTCTCTTTTGTTTCTATTCAATGCGACAGAGAGAGATTCAGCGGAGAGACCAATCGATCACGTAGCGCTAGGGTAACGTATGCAGCTAGGCCACGCCCCTCAAACTATGATTTTATTTGAATGTATCGTCTTAAAAAGTTGTTACGAGATACACTGCAAAAATAACCGATAAAATAACTAAGGATAAAATAAGATAGGCCAAGATTCACGTACCAGAAACATGAGAAAGAACGATTTCACGAAAAATCTGTCTTGCGAAAATACACAAAACGGACACATGCTCTTCCAGTATTATACAAAAACTATTAGAAATAGCAAGTTGCAGTTAATGTTTACATAAAGTATGTGAAATTATCTATAGGATAAATACGAGAAAATGGTACATTAGTAAATATATTAAGAGAACTCGACTCGCTAAATCGGTTGAAAATACGCGTGAAATTGATCACATTAGGGCTTCATAAAACATTTTAGGTGTAACTGTTTTTTTTTTTAATTGATACTATGTCAAATATATTTATCTTTCGAAAGCTATTTAATTATCGAAACTAATGACCGCTTGTACCAACGTCACACAAAGATATTCTTAGTAAGGACTCTCCTAATATAAGAGAGTCCTAAGTATCAACTTTGGTTGCACCAACCTAATAATGCCAGGATCGTCCTACGATAGGAGCTTCCTTACTAAGTGATTGATCAATCTATTTTTACTTTTACGGTTGGCTGACCTGCGTGATTCTATGCGTAGTATTCTATGTATTTCATATTTTTTGATATTATTGTTGTCAAAAAACCGTTGCTGATCCTAAAAAATGTATATACCTACCTATAAACAAAGGGTACAAAGTTAAAAAGTGACAAAAACAATTTAAAAATAGGAAGATATAACGGTACCTGTGTAAACATACCGATCGTGGGGTATTCCAAACGTTCATCTATTTGGTTGGATATTTAATGATACCAATATGCGATATTTAAAAAAAAATCGTTTATGGTTACATAGACCTTTGCCTTTTCCTATGAAAGAATTTTACCAAAAAAAAAATCGTCATAATATTTATTAATTTTTTACGATTTTTTTACACTTTATGGGAAATTTGTAAAAAAATCAGGTCTGGGCCTTATTATCCTTGATCTGGGTAAAACTCCTTCTAGATCTTCCAAAAAGTCGAGAAGATCGTCATTGTTCCTCATTTTATCAAGGATTTTATAGAGAGATACACGCTTAAAAGAGTGTCTTAACTTTAGGATGAACGAAATCGGCGTCATAAGTTGGTGCAATGCATTTTCCTCGCTAGGACAACCTAAATGGGTTACGCGTTACTTTAGGACGTTCCTAACATTGGTGCAAGCGGGCATAAGACATATAGTTATCGCGTAATTTAAGAAGTCGTGAAGCATGTAATTTGTATGGGACTAAAGTTATGAGGCGGCTTCTTAAGAAGAAAACTTGAAAATTACTTTAAAGTATATCACTTATAAGAAACTTCTTCCGTATTCCAGCGAAGAGGCTATGCTTTATTAAAAAAAAAACTAAATATTATAACACAAGTACCGCCGCCGCGTCTATGATCCTTTCACGAAAACTACTCAACGGATATTGTTGCGATTTTTACCATTACATAGGTTGATTCAACGGGAAGATTTACGAGTATTAAACATATACCTATCATGTTTAGGAGCTGAGCATTAACAATATAAGTAAATCAAGTCGGGGAAAAAGTTAGATATATCTATCTCTAATAAATAAGTATCTATAATTTTTCTGGGTCAAACTATTCCCAATTTTTCTGTAAATATAATCCACCTGTGTCACTGTAATTTAGCATATAATTACTTATTCAATATATCTAAGTGAAATAGCTGTTATTTTTTCAATGGGGTTTATTGAATAGTAAATATTCAAAATAATTTTATGATATTTTAATTGGTCAAGAATATAAAAAAAAATTCACTTAGATAATAATATTGAATAAGTAACTATATGCTAAATTACAGTGACACAGGTGGATTATTTACAATGAAATTTGGAATAGTTTCCATACAAATTATGGATATAGGACTCTTAAATGTAAAACTTATCTACCTGCCCAAATGAGCTGACTCCTTTATCAGTCCTCCCACACCTGTGGTACTGGGCCGACTCCCTGTTCTGTATCAAACAGGACTTAGTTAGAGCACTGAACAAATGGTGTTCTATTGTCTTTGTTGTGTCCTCCTGTACTGCCAACCCTTGGTAATCCCAACCAAAGTACATTATACGGAGAAGTATCCTGCGAAAGTTGCATCTGGAAATAAACATACACTATGAGATGATACTGATGTTCACAAGGATTCCACATCATGTCATGGCGACCAACACACGCGTCCCGTTTAATCCTGTCAGCTCTATGATAGTTGTGATTGGTCAGTGATTAATAGGGCATGACGACACAACTGACAAAATTTATTAAAGTAATTTAAGTCTTATTTCATACACATTAAGAGTTATGTAAATGTACCAATGGGTTTTTATAATGAAAAACTTATGTACATAATCAGACAAACCACACTTAGAGGCTTTTCCATATAAATATACCTGAGAACTGGCCACTCGTTAAATATAGCTTTACAATAACCATCGGCTAAAAGAGGGAGACTTGGTCTTTCCCTGGGTACCCTGGGACTGCAACATGGTTTCGGAAGCTGTATGACAACTTATGAAGAAAATAATAACAATAACATACTTAGAAAAATCAAATGAATTCTTCTTATTTTGAACTTTAATTTCCTCACTTTTCAATCCTTTACTAATAATGTTACGAAGCTGGACATTGTGTGCCTCTAACTGAATAATCTTGTCTACCAGTTCCTGAAACATTACATCACAACATTATAAAACAAAGTTCCTTATCGTATATGTTTGTCTGTTTGTGCCCAATTCACTCCAAAATTACTGAACAGATTTTAATGTGTTTTCACCATTAGATAGATCCGTTCAAGAGGAAGGTTTACAACTAATTTTTAAATTTTAATGTTAGCTTTTTCATTAAGGTATGTTGTTTACACCTATAACTGGTATATGTATTAGATCTCTACTATGTTAACTTTAACTGTAATATGGCAATTAAATTATATAATCGTATTCCAGAACATCTGACTAAACGTTGCCTGCAAAGGATATTTAATAAGATATTGCTAGAAAAATATATTAGTCTATAAAAATGAATTCCTAAAAATGATAAATCACATTTTGACATGTTTTTTAAGTATATTTAACTTTTATAGACTAACTAGTTATAACTGTATCTGATTCATTATATTTGATGCTCTGTTATTGTAATTGTTTGTGTAATTTTATTGATCAAGTTTTTCAATTGACATCCACCTATAATATGTATACAATGTATGCCAAATTCTGGTTGGAGTGGAGGAAACGGGGCACTAAGAAAAAAGACTTAGAATATTTTTAACCGTTTTTATATGGAACAGCGATTTTGAAAAATCAATGAAAATCAAAATCATAAAAAATATTTATTAATTTTCGAGCTTCGTCGCTGGTCCATATAAAAACGTTTAAAACATATTCTAAGTCTTTTTTCTTAGTGCCCCGTTTCCTCCACTCTGACCCAAATTCTAACAAATAAAATAATTTAATTTCATTTAAGATATTTTGATATCTTGGCGCCCTCACATCTCTCGAGTACAGCGATAAGAGCCGGGGCAGCTGCCGAAACAGCAGAGACTTGCAAACGGCACAAATATATACAAATTGAAAAAGATAATATATTTGTGCCGTTTGCAGTAGAGACTCTAGGTTCATGGGGGCCGAGTGCCAAAAAATTTTATAAAGATATAACACCAAAAATTGTCGGCGCTACGGGTGACAAGAGGGCTGGCTCTTCTTCGCTCAGAGAATTAGCATAGCTATACAGCGAGAAAATGCAGCCAGCGTTCTTGCCACCATGCCACGCGGACCAAATATTTTTGATTATTAGATTAAAACTATATACTTAATTAATTCTTTGAAAAAATAAATACATTATATTTAAGATATGATGTAATGTATATATACTTTTGGTGTACCTTAATTATAAATAAACTATTAAAAATTTATCATGTTTAGAAGCAATTAATCAAATCAAAATCAAACTTTTTAGGTATGTGATTTTAGTGTTTTAATTTTAATTAGGTATGTATAAAATATAATTTTTGTACACGTAATGTAAACATGAGAGATATTATTTATATACTGTATTATTTAAACATTAAAGACCATAGTATTATGGTATAAACAAAATAATTTTAGAAAAATGTAGGTTAGTAGGTAAGATCACCTCTTTAGACATTTTCATGAGTTCATCTCGGTTAGATGCTCTAGTACTCTTTCGTTTTACACAAACTTTATTCATAATTATTAATAAAGAAATAAAATTAATTTGTTTGTTTCTTATATTTTGCACCTTACAGGTACTTTTTAAGGTTATGTTATGACATTTGCTTTTTAAATGCCGGCTGCTCTGAGGGCAATGACATTCCATGGGCAATGATTTTTTTTGGTAGTACACAAAAGAACACAATTGTACAGCCATATGTAATTTTACTTCTGTCAAGAAAGGAAGGAAAGTTTAGTAGTAAAGTTTAAAATAACCATCGAATCACTAAACAAACAATTACTCAATACGTCGTCATTATCATTAGACTCCAATTTTTAAAAAAGCATCGTCGTTGTATAATAAATATTCGAGTGTGATCTCTACATGTAGGGGTACGGGAACACCTTTAGTCAAGTGATGTACACTTTAGACATTATTGCAAATTGCAAAATTTTATGAATAACAATTTCAGTATCATTTCAGAAATTAAGTGTTTTTGCTCCAGTAATGGACATTTATATGACAATATAACAAGTACATATTATCAAATAATACCTATGTATTCATTGAAATTGCACACGAAAATTATTACTAATAGCGAGAATAAAGAAGATTAGAACTTATTATTATTTTGGTTATCAAGACGTAAAAGCACAGGTTTTCGTCACTATCTAAATGTACATAGGTAATTAAATATGTAACAATGTCCAAAAATATGTCTTATGGTTTTACCCCAGCTGTTCTGTTAATAATAAAAGAACACGTGCTACTACGTGTCACTCTGACGTCACAGTTCCACTAGGGTTGCCAACTCGATTCGGAAATACGTGCGGTAAAAAAACATTTATTTTAAAACTAGCTTTCCCTTCGCCCTTGGAGACCATATTTAACTTTCACCTATTATATGGATAAAAAAATGTCCGCGGTAGAAACTAAGTTTTATAAATAAGTAGCGTAATAGCGCCAGTGTTGGACGTGGCACCAGTGATGAACAAGAAATAATAAAAATAATAATTACAATAAGTTTTCATGAGATAATCAAAGATTACACATAATATATTCTTTTTTTCCATATTCATATTAGGTATAAAAAGTTGTATCTGAAGTTACTATGCTGATTTATACGCAGAATCATAATGGTTATGCTTAGATTTTGTCCATAGAAGTCCATTACTGGATCTCA
This sequence comes from Nemapogon koenigi, assembly GCA_963924495.1. Classification (NCBI taxonomy): domain Eukaryota; kingdom Metazoa; phylum Arthropoda; class Insecta; order Lepidoptera; family Tineidae; genus Nemapogon; species Nemapogon koenigi. Next base: position 2,047,384 of record OZ004658.1, on the reverse strand, counting down.
TAGATGAGATATAGTATTCAGTAATGGACAAAATATCGAAATTTGATTTGTTAAATGTTTGCGTGTCTAATATAAAAATATATTTTTAAAAAATCCATTATTTACATAGAGTACTAAGCCTATGGAGGGATCATAAACGGGCTCCCCTTTTCGCCAATTTTTTCCCCCTTTGACCAGTTAAACTAGGTGCGCAGTAATAAGTTACCTTAGATTTCGTTGGTATCGTTTTGTGTCGCGAGACAGACAGAGCTGTAGGAAAATAGTTAATTGTGATGTTTTAAATGGGAAAGGCGATCTAGGGCGTCAAACTTAGTGTTTCCTATCATTAATAATATAATTATTATGTTTGTATTTTAACATAATCATCATATACCGTAAAATCCGTTGCGAAAATAAAACGACAGAAAAATACAGTGGTACAGGGGCTAGTACTAGGCTTTTACCACCCCCCCCCCCCCCTTTGATACTTATATTGTCAAGACACGTTAAGAGTCTTGCTAAAAATTATATACTGGAGATGTCCATTATTGGGTGTCCATTACTGGCTCTTATGACTGTTACTGGAGCAAAAACACGTAATTTTTATTTGTGTATTTATATATCTTCGTACTTTTATATAAACGCCGTTAATTCAACTTAGGAATAATATAAATAAATCATAGGAGATTTACTTTTTACATAATATAATAACCACTTCTGATAAAAAAAACCGCCTTCAAAACCAAATGTGCTTTCCGAAAGCAAATGCACAAGTCACTATAAAAAAATACCCAAAATCGCTTCAAGTGTTCCTATAAAATTTGAAGAGTGGGACCACCTGGAAAGTATACCCTTTAAAACAAATCTAAATAGCTCCAAGCGTCTTCAAGTAACATAAATAAATAAAAGATTCCGACGAATTGAGAACCTCCTCCTTTTTTGAATTTCGGTTAAAAATGCTGAAATTGTTATTCATGTTTATGTAATTTGCAATAAAGTGTAAATCACTGGGGGTGTTCCCCTAATTAATAGGGTAAGTATTGGAGAGAACCAAATAAATTCGAAAAAAGCCGAACTTTTTTTTTTTAACATTTCCTGAATCAAGGAGGGTTGGCAACCCTACACTAGCCAATGGGGGAGGAGTATTATTATTATTTCATCAATTTACTATGGGTACTAGATGACGTGGTTGCATCGATCATGACTATAATTAATGCAAACTCTTTTGAACAACAAACAAACACATCTTCACGGCCTTTACCTTGCGGTGTGGCCAGATACTAGACCAAGATATGTCACTTTTTTAACTGAATATGTATCTTTTTTTTTTCACGGATCCCGAATCTCCCTATTTTACCAGATGGCAAGAGATTAGAGGTCTGGAGGTTTAGGGGCAACATAGGAGTAGAGACCCTGGCCCCAAATCATTTTCCATTAAATTTAAATGGATGATTTCTGTTAATATTTATTATAATCATGTTTGTACAAAGTACTGTAAATAAAAGTAAAACGCGAAAAAAAATATCAAAGGAAAGTTGTTTACTAGTCTGAATTTGTTTTTTTTTCCGAAGTCTATTGTGGGGGCTGTAGCCCCGGTTGCCTTCCCCTAAATCCGGCTCTGCCCGATGGTATTTGTAAGGCCTAACCTAACGAGTGGCCAGTTCTGTTGAAGTATATTTAGATGGAAAAGCCATAGAGTAAGTAGCAATCACTAAGTATGTTCTTTAATAAGAGTCGGGACTGCCATACATTGAAATGAATCAAACTTAGAGCTAAAAGGTACTGCCAACCTAACAACATCGTACTGTGGATTGGTATAGAAATATTTGCTATCTCTGTCAACTGTATATGGCGTGAAAGAGATGGCGATACGACGCCATTAGTATTGGCTCATTTGTCCTAGCCCTATTTTTTTGTTCTAAGTTGCGCCAACTTGGGAAAAGCCTCTAAGTGTGGTTTGTCGGATTATGTAAGACACCATAATATTGGTACATGGCCGGGATCAAACCGATATTTTAGTACTATACATTATAATCCATATTAATATTATAAATGCAAAAGTAACGCTGTATGTCTGCCTGTTACTCTTTCATGGCTAATCCATCCACTGAGCCTATTGCGATAAAATTTGATACAGAGAAAATTTGAACCCTAGGGAAGGACATAGGCTAATATACTTTTTTTAAATATGGGCTCCGCGGCGGAGCAAGTAACAAATATTTATTTATTTATTTGTCAAATTAATTGAACATAGACTATACACATATATTATTAGAATGTCATTGACTATAATAATTTTATGGAAGTTTCTACGTAGATAGATAATAATTATGATTGTTTTACAAAATGAATATAAAAAAGATCATGGTAATAGTAGAACAAACTCTAGATCCCTTAGGCTCTGTCTACCCCACTGGCATACAGGCGTGAGTATATGTATGTTAACAAGAGAGATATGTCTGGGTCGTGGCATGTGGAGGTCCTTAAGTCTCTGTCTACCCCACTGGGATACAGGCGTGAGAGAGATGTCAGTATCGTGGCATGTGGAGGTCCTTAAGTCTCTGTCTACCCCACTGGGATACAGGCGTGAGAGAGATGTCAATATCGTGGCATGTGGAGGTCCTTAAGTCTCTGTCTACCCCACTGGGATACAGGCGTGAGTATATGTATGTTAACAAGAGAGAGATGTCAGTATCGTGGCATGTGGAGGTCCTTAAGTCTCTGTCTACCCCACTGGGATACAGGCGTGAGTATATGTATGTTAACAAGAGAGAGATGTCAGTATCGTGGCATGTGGAGGTCCTTAAGTCTCTGTCTACCCCACTGGGATACAGGCGTGAGTATATGTATGTTAACAAGAGAGAGATGTCAGTATCGTGGCATGTGGAGGTCCTTAAGTCTCTGTCTACCCCACTGGGATACAGGCGTGAGTATATGTATGTTAACAAGAGAGAGATGTCAGTATCGTGGCATGTGGAGGTCCTAAAGTCTCTGTCTACCCCACTGGGATACAGGCGTGAGTATATGTATGTTAACAAGAGAGAGATGTCAGTATCGTGGCATGTGGAGGTCCTTAAGTCTCTGTCTACCCCACTGGGATACAGGCGTGAGTATATGTATGTTAACAAGAGAGAGATGTCAGTATCGTGGCATGTGGAGGTCCTTAAGTCTCTGTCTACCCCACTGGGATACAGGCGTGAGTATATGTATGTTAACAAGAGAGAGATGTCAGTATCGTGGCATGTGGAGGTCCTTAAGTCTCTGTCTACCCCACTGGGATACAGGCGTGAGTATATGTATGTTAACAAGAGAGAGATGTCAGTATCGTGGCATGTGGAGGTCCTTAAGTCTCTGTCTACCCCACTGGGATACAGGCGTGAGTATATGTATGTTAACAAGAGAGAGATGTCAGTATCGTGGCATGTGGAGGTCCTTAAGTCTCTGTCTACCCCACTGGGATACAGGCGTGAGTATATGTATGTTAACAAGAGAGAGATGTCAGTATCGTGGCATGTGGAGGTCCTTAAGTCTCTGTCTACCCCACTGGGATACAGGCGTGAGTATATTATGTATGTTAACAAGAGATATATGTCAGGATCGTGGCATGTGGAGGTCCTTAGTCTCTGTCTACCCCACTTGGATACAGGCGTGAGTATATGTATGTTAACAAGAGAGAGATGTCAGTATCGTGGCATGTGGAGGTCTTTAGTCTCTGTCTACCCCACTGGGATACAGGCGTGAGTATATGTATGTTAACAAGAGAGAGATGTCAGTATCGTGGCATGTGGAGGTCCTTAAGTCTCTGTCTACCCCACTGGGATACAGGCGTGAGTATATTATGTATGTTAACAAGAGATATATGTCAGGATCGTGGCATGTGGAGGTCCTTAGTCTCTGTCTACCCCACTTGGATACAGGCGTGAGTATATGTATGTTAACAAGAGAGAGATGTCAGTATCGTGGCATGTGGAGGTCTTTAGTCTCTGTCTACCCCACTGGGATACAGGCGTGTGGTTTCTTATAAAACAATTTTACAGTTGATTGCAAGACAGAATGACCTTGTCTAGTTATTACGTACTACATACAGAAAATAGGAAATAATCGTTTTTCTCATGCACGTTCCATGTTCTACAATTATGACTAGGGTAACTATGTATTTATGAAAATCCTGGGATAAATTGCGCTATTGCTGCATAATAGTATCCATGGGCGCCGACTTTTAGAAAACCCCGTTGGTGCTCGACATGTTCAATATCCATATTTTCTTTGGATAAACTATTCCCAATTTGAAGAGAAATAACTGTTATTTTTTCAATGGGTTTTATTGAATAGGAAATATGGGTGGTTAAACTATGCCCCCGTTTTCTCTTTCATAATCTATCACAAAGCCCTTAAATTTACTATTTCACTTAGATTGAATAAGATATATTATGCTAAATTACAGTGACATAGGTAAATTATTTACAGATAAATTAGGAATAGTTTATCTATATACAAATTATGGATATAGGGCTCTTAAGGGGTGATGCTCTAGGCCAGAGGTTCTCAAACTTATTTTGTCTACCGCCCACTTTGAAAATCAATTAATTTTCAGCGCCCCCCAATTTTTTTAACTTTACCACATATTAAAAATCACAATGAAATTCATTACTTTAATTTATATAATAGTGTGCTATATTAGTTTTTCTGGGCCTCTTACCGCCCCCCTCTAGGCCTCCAGCGCCCACAAGGGGGCGTTATCGCCCACTTTGAGAAACACTGCCTAGGCTCTCTCCTTCTCCCTTTCCCCTTATTACCTCTAGTGAGTCCTGGAGTCCCCGAGCACCCACGGAGTCGGCTACCCTGGTAGTGTCCCATACATGAATTCATACCTGTCTTTCCATGAAGGTTGGTATAGCGGAAACTTTAAAAAAATATGTATTTAACACAAAAATATATAATAACTCGTAAATATTAAGTTATATATGCTGCTGAATTTTTGTAGATCATTTTGCACATTTTTTTCTACACAAGATTCCACGAGTGGGGCGATTGCGTAAGTAAACCTTTTCCATCTAAATATACCTCAACAGAACTGACCACTCGTTAGATATAGCCTCAAAAATAACATCGGATAAAAGAGGAAAACTTGTTCTTACGCTGGGTACCCTGGGACCGATAACAGAGTTTCGGGGGCAGTAAGGGAATCCATGAAAAAATATTTTTAACTTCAATTTAAGGCTCTTAACAGCTTCGAAATTGACATATTTCGATATTATTTAAAGGAAAATGACACCATTCCATTATTATTATTTTAAATATTGAAGTTTTGCTCTTACAAAAAAATATTTTTTAGCATTTGTTGTACTAGAATTGATTTAAATTTTTTCAAACATTTTAGTCCATCAGTAAACGAGCAGTAGTCTGACGAAAATGCTCATTCCAGCGGATTTGAGGATACTAATCACCTTAACAACATGCTGTATTAGTTCCAATTACTTATGGAAGCGAGACTTGGGTATGGAATAAGAAGCATAAAAGTAAGACAAATGCAGTGGAAATGCTGTCTTTACGTAGAAAGTGTAATATATAAAGCGTATTGACCGCATTCGGAACGATGTCATTAGAGAAGAATCCGAAATAGAAAAATGTGACTAAAATGAAGAAATGTATTTTACGCTGGTTTAGACACGTTGAAAGAATGAAGGATGAAATATTGACTAAGAAACTGAAGTTTAAGGAAATGCTGGCAGAGGACGACCTAAGTACTTTTATTAAACATATAAAAATGTATTGATCGATGGCAATATTAAAAGTATGATGAATATAAAAGAAGCGAAAGAGGTATGGTGTCTGCCTACCCCTCTTGGGATAAAATACGTGATGATAAATACATAGATAGTCTTCAAATAAATGAAATTATTAAACTTGCATTGATAACAACCTGTGGTCACCCTAATTGAAAATTAAAATCCGCAAGTCGACAGGTAAGTTAGTAATAAAAGTTAAACGACTCCTAATTTTGAGTTTTGAGTCTATGTCTGAAACTCATTAAGCCTCCAGGGCTGTACGAATGTGGATTAGACTATAAAAACCAGCAGAATATAGTATTTACTAAGGTCAGACCAAGTTTGACGCCCCTGTATGGAGCAGGAACAAATTAGCGCGAGTCACACTCACACTTGACCGGTTTTATAGACTAGTTAGACGTATGTATGTATTGCCATTATTAAGATCGAGCAAAAAACGCCGAATAAACGTTTCTTGTATGGGGACCCCCTTTAATTTTTAACTTTATTTTATTTTTATTATTTGATGTTATAGCGGCCATAGCAATACACACTCTGTGAAAATTTCAAGTATCTATCTATTACGGTACAAAAGATACAGCCCTGTGACAGACGGACGGACGGACAGCGGAGCCTTAGTTAGGTTGTCACCCTTTGGGTACGGAATCCTAAAAAAAAGTGTTGGGAACCATCAACAGATTAATTAGTACATATAACAGACCAAAAGTGAGTTCCCCCGGTTTCAATTTCAATATTTCCAATGTAACGCTCTTCAGACGTGGCATATTCCTAAATTCTTAACAGACGAAGCCATCAGCAACTGATTGATTTTTTTTTATATAAATAGGTAAGTAAATAAAATTGAAAAATAAAAATAATAATTAGGTAAATAGCTATTATATCCATGCAGCGAGGTAATGCCGCCAGCATCTTGGGCACCATACCACAAGGGAAACAGTTAGAAGTTCATGCCATAATTTTTTTTTAATAGTAAGCATTTATTATTATTTATTTATTATTATTGGGGGGTAAGGGGGAGAACCTTACCTTTTAGTATATTTAATACTAGCTGTCCGCCGTCGGCTTCGCCCGTGGATATTTTCGAACAAAATAAAATATACCCTTATTTTTGTTTAATTTTCTTCCTTTTCCAATGGGTGTCATCCTTTTCTAAATTATTTTTTGTCTCAAAAATTATCGACCCTGACCTATATTCATATAAAATTTGGATGTAGGTGGTAATATATGAAACAGTAGATCAGTAGATCCGATTCTGAAAATTCTTTCATTAATATGAAGCTACTTTATCCCTGAGTGCTATTAGGCTATATTTTATTTTGTTCTAAAATATCCACGGGCGAAGCAGTAAGCTAGTATTATATGAGTTTGAAAATAATAAAAATAGGTGCGTCGGTGGTTAAGACGTCTGGTATTAAAGGCAGACCACGGGTTCGATCCCGGATCCTGGCCATTTAATAATGGGTTTTTTAATTAAATACTTATGTACCTACATAATCCGACAAACCACACTTAGAGACTTTTCCATCTAAATATACCTCAACAGAACTAGCCACTCGTTAGGTATAGCCTCACAAATACCATCGGCTAAACGAGGGAGACTTGATCGTACCCTTGAAGAAAGAAAAAACTGCAAATCTTTAAAAAAAAATATCGATATATTATCGTTTTTCTTTTATCACATCACTATTGTGGGAAAATATCGAATTGTCATTGAGGTGGACATCGTTCCGCCAGCACTGGTCATTTTGAATTTAATAGAGGCACCCGCGTACGTCCGTTCATAAAAAAAAATGTAATTTAAAAAAATTATATACTAATTTCAAGATGTTTATCTATACGAATAATTGTTATACATTTTTGGTGATTTGTATCATCGATTTTATATGAATGAGGTAAGTTGATATATAATACATACTCACGCCTGTATCCCAGTGGGTTAGACAGAGACTAAGGACCTCCACATGCCACGACCCAGACATATCTTTCTTGTTAACATACATATACTCACGCCTGTATCTCATTGGGGTAGACAGAGACTAAGGACCTCCACATGCCACGACCCAGACATATCTCTCTTGTTAACTCACATATATTACTCACGCCTGTATCCCAGTGGGGTAGACAGAGACTAAGGACCTCCACATGCCACGATCCAGACATATCTCTCTTGTTAACATACATATACTCACGCCTGTATCCCAGTGGGGTAGCCAGAGACTAAGGACCGCCACATGCCACGACCCTGACATATCTCTCTTGTTAACATACATATACTCATGCCTGTATCCCAGTGGGGTAGACAGAGACTAAGGACCTCCACATGCCACGATCCTGACATATCTCTCTTGTTAACATACATATACTCACGCCTGTATCTCAGTGAAGTAGACAGAGACTAAGGACCTCCAAATGCCACGATCCTGAAATATCTCTCTTGTTAACATACATATACTCACGCCTGTATCTCAGTGAAGTAGACAGAGACTAAGGACCTCCAAATGCCACGATCCTGACATATCTCTCTTGTTAACATACATATACTCACGCCTGTATCTCAGTGAAGTAGACAGAGACTAAGGACCTCCAAATGCCACGATCGTGACATATCTCTCTTGTTAACATACATATACTCACGCCTGTATCTCAGTGGGGTAGACAGAGACTAAGGACCTCCACATGCCACGACCCAGACATATCTCTCTTGTTAACATACATATACCCACGCCTGTATCTCAGTGAAGTAGACAGAGCTAAGGACCTCCACATGCCACGATCCTGACATACTAACTGTATTGTTTATATTTAACATTTTTTCTAAAATAAATATTATTTTAATTCACTTGATTTCCATAGTTATATTATCTTTAATATTATAAACACTTAACATCAGCTATTTACATTTTTTGTATAATTTTATACTAGACTTTCCGCCTCCGGCTCTGCTTGTGGATATTTTGTAACAAAATAAAATATAGCCTATGTCACTCAGTAGCTTTCTATTCGTGTAATAATTTTTAGAATAGGTTCTGTAGTTTTTGATTTAATACCTACATTACAAACAAAAATACAAATCATCAAATTTTACCTTTTTATAATAAAGGGGTAAGGGGGAGAACGGAATAAGATCTATCCGACCCCAAAATGTCATCCTCACCTGCACGCTTGGTATCCTCTGCTAGACAACAAACGAGGCTCTGGCGACCGAGCAATGGCGGTATAACCATACACCTAGCTAGGAAACTGGCTGGAATAGGCTACAGCGAGCTTGAAGACCTAAATGGTCTCAAAATGTCTGGTGCAGAAGGCAAGGGAAAACCACTGCACCATTCTTCCCAAGAAAGTTAACCATGGCGAGTCAATACATGGTGCGTCGCGCTATGGACCGCCATGATTGACCACGACAGTTCCGTCAAGAGCAAGAGAAGAATAGTTAGAAAACTAGCGACCTGTGTCGATTTAATTTCGGGATAATAAAAAAAATTGGGATTTCGGGTGGGGGGTGGCTTTTACGAAACAAGATACGGTCTTGCCTCCAGCCTAGTTTTTCCATACTTTTATTCAATATGTATTTTTTTAAATCAATTTCTAAAATTATTTTTCAATATAAAACACTATATCATGAATATTTGAAGTGGCATGATATTATAATATCGTTTTTAAAAGTAGTACCTTAACAATAAAACTTTAAAAATAATCTAAACATTAAAAATAACTATCCGCTTGGAATAGTGGCAAGAATACTGGCTGCATTTCCCGCTGAATCGCGATGCTGATTCGTTGAGCGAGTAAGGCCCTCTTGTCACCAGAGATGATCAGTCGAGGGGATATTATCTTTAATAAACTTTTTGGCATTTGAGCCCCACGAACCTAGAGTTTCTACACCAAACGGCACAAAGTAGTTTTTAATAATAGAACTATATTTGCGCCTATTATTTTGAATTTTTGTATGAGCTGAACGTGTTTAGTTTAAAATATAGTATGTCTCAGTCTTTTATATTGAATTACAGATTTGTAAGACAGTGATAAAACATAGTTTACATAAACACTTGTTAAACACCGTTAAAAATAAGTAGGTACCTATGCCTGAAAAGTGAAAATCTAAAAATAATTCAATTTCTAAATTAGTTCAAATAAAACTTTTTCTAATCCATATTATATATCTACTATAATACTAGATACAAATCCGGCTTCGCTCCGGGTGTTCTTACGTTTTATATTATTTTTTTGACATATCAAAACACAACTTTTCGTAGTAGGTATGCTAATCTACCCATGTCCTAATATATATTATCATCAAAATCGGTTTATTGGTTTAGCCGTGAAGGCGTAACAGACAGACAAAGTCACTTTTGCATTTGTAGTATTGTTTTAAAAAAGTTAACTATTTAAGGGTCCTATACTGGGAATTTGTATGGAGATATTACTATTCCCAATTTCTCTGTAAATACTCCACCTGTGTCACTGTAATTTAGCATATAGTTACTTATTCAATATATCTAAGTCGTTATTTTTTCAATTGATTTTGTTTAATAGGAAATATGGGTGGTAGAATAAAGGATTATTCTGCCCCTTCTGTCTCTTTCATAATCTATCACAAAACTCTAAATTTTTTTAAAGCGCTCTTATACCATTATTCTTTAATTATATATATCGCTTTTTTTTGTAGCTTATTGAAAATTCAAAAAAAAAATTTTATGATTTTTTAATTTGGCAAAAATAATAAAATAATAATTATTTTAAATTTTCAATAAGCTACCAAAAAATTCGACATATATAATTGAAGGGTAACGGTATAACAGCGCTTTTCAAAAAATTTAGAGTTTTGTGATAGATTATGAAAGAGACAGCAGGGGCAAAGTTAAACTACCCATATTTCCTATTCAATAAAACCCATTGAAAAAATAAGAGCTATTTCACTTAGATATATTCAATAAGTAACTATATGCTAAATTACAGTGACACAGGTGGATTATTTACAGAGAAATTGGGAATAGTTTATCCCAGAAAAATTCCCAATATAGGACCCTTAACTTAAAATAACACAAAGTAAACATTTAAAAAAACAATATCTTAGTTGTTTCTGATTTCTGACCATACACTTGTGCTCTTCTTCTAAAACTGTAGAATCTACAATTGAAAGTAATAAAGGTTCAAAATAAAATTAGTGACGCACTTGACCGTTCTTTTATAACTAAAAATGTTTATATGGCTGAAATGAAAGAAAACATAGATGTTTTTATTGAACATATAAAAAACATTAAATCGATGGCAATATTAAAAGTACACACAATCACCAAGCATGTATGAAAGGTATGATGAATATAAAAGAAGCGAAAGAGGTATCAAATCAAATATTTTATTCAGAGTAGGAAGGTAAAAATCTTAGTATGTCAGGACCGTACCAAATGGCATTCGATTGTCTCTGCCTACCCACCTTGGGTTAAAAGCGTGATGATAGATAGATAGATTGATCGTTTTTAGGCTATAACGGAAACCCTATTACTAAGACTCCGCTGTCCGTCCGTCTGTCTGTCTGTCTGTCCGTCTGTCGCCAGGCTGTATCTCATGAACCGTGATAGTTAGACAGTTAAAATTTTCACATCTAATTATATGACAGCTTCCATACAACAAACGTGTTTTTTTTTTTTTTTTTTTTTTTTTTTTTTTTTGCCGTTTTTATAGATAATATTACGGAACCCTTCGTGCGCGAGTCCGACTCACACTTGGCCGATTTTTTAATTATCTTATTCACTCACAAAGTCCTTGCGTGCCCAAACATTTTTTTACTTAAATAAATAATGAAGTATTGGTTTTTAAACACTACACTAAAATCGGCTCTCGTAATATTAATACAGTAAAGTTATTAATAATTTCGAACCGAGTCTTTTAAGTTTTTGGGGCGAGCGTGGGTGTTCATACGCCTACTTCGTACTTTACTTTTAGAAGTTCATAATAAATTATTATTACCTACATACATAATACGGGTAGACAGAGACTAAGGACCTCCACATGCCACGACCCAGACACATCTCTCTTGTTAACATACATATACTCACACCTGTATCCCAGTGGGGTAGACAGAGACTAAGGACCTCCACATGCCACGATCCTGACACATCTCTCTTGTTAACATACATATACTCACACCTGTATCCCAGTGGGGTAGACAGAGACTAAGGACCTCCACATGCCACGATCCTGACACATCTCTCTTGTTAACATACATATACTCACACCTGTATCCCAGTGGGGTAGACAGAGACTAAGGACCTCCACATGCCACGATCCTGACACATCTCTCTTGTTAACATACATATACTCACACCTGTATCCCAGTGGGGTAGACAGAGACTAAGGACCTCCACATGCCACGATCCTGACACATCTCTCTTGTTAACATACATATACTCACACCTGTATCCCAGTGGGGTAGACAGAGACTAAGGACCTCCACATGCCACGACCCAGACATATCTCTCTTGTTAACATACATATACTCACGCCTGTATCCCAGTGGGGTAGACAGAGACTAAGGACCTCCACATGCCACGACCCAGACACATCTCTCTTGTTAACATACATATACTCACACCTGTATCCCAGTGGGGTAGACAGAGACTAAGGACCTCCACATGCCACGATCCTGACACATCTCTCTTGTTAACATACATATACTCACGCCTGTATCCCAGTGGGGTAGACAGAGACTAAGGACCTCCACATGCCACGATCCTGACACATCTCTCTTGTTAACATACATATACTCACACCTGTATCCCAGTGGGGTAGACAGAGACTAAGGACCTCCACATGCCACGATCCTGACACATCTCTCTTGTTAACATACATATACTCACACCTGTATCCCAGTGGGGTAGACAGAGACTAAGGACCTCCACATGCCACGATCCTGACACATCTCTCTTGTTAACATACATATACTCACACCTGTATCCCAGTGGGGTAGACAGAGACTAAGGACCTCCACATGCCACGACCCAGACATATCTCTCTTGTTAACATACATATACTCACGCCTGTATCCCAGTGGGGTAGACAGAGACTAAGGACCTCCACATGCCACGACCCAGACATATCTCTCTTGTTAACATACATATACTCACGCCTGTATCCCAGTGAGGTAGACAGAGACTAAGGACCTCCACATGCCACGACCCAGACATATCTCTCTTGTTAACATACATATACTCACGCCTGTATCCCAGTGAGGTAGACAGAGACTAAGGACCTCCACATGCCACGACCCAGACATATCTCTCTTGTTAACATACATATACTCACGCCTGTATCCCAGTGAGGTAGACAGAGACTAAGGACCTCCACATGCCACGACCCAGACATATCTCTCTTGTTAACATACATATACTCACACCTGTATCCCAGTGGGGTAGACAGAGACTAAGGACCTCCACATGCCACGACCCAGACATATCTCTCTTGTTAACATACATATACTCACGCCTGTATCCCAGTGAGGTAGACAGAGACTAAGGACCTCCACATGCCACGACCCAGACATATCTCTCTTGTTAACATACATATACTCACGCCTGTATCCCAGTGAGGTAGACAGAGACTAAGGACCTCCACATGCCACGACCCAGACATATCTCTCTTGTTAACATACATATACTCACGCCTGTATCCCAGTGAGGTAGACAGAGACTAAGGACCTCCACATGCCACGACCCAGACATATCTCTCTTGTTAACATACATATACTCACGCCTGTATCCCAGTGAGGTAGACAGAGACTAAGGACCTCCACATGCCACGACCCAGACATATCTCTCTTGTTAACATACATATACTCACGCCTGTATCCCAGTGAGGTAGACAGAGACTAAGGACCTCCACATGCCACGACCCAGACATATCTCTCTTGTTAACATACATATACTCACGCCTGTATCCCAGTGAGGTAGACAGAGACTAAGGACCTCCACATGCAACGACCCAGACATATCTCTCTTGTTAACATACATATACTCACGCCTGTATCCCAGTGAGGTAGACAGAGACTAAGGACCTCCACATGCCACGACCCAGACATATCTCTCTTGTTAACATACATATACTCACACCTGTATCCCAGTGGGGTAGACAGAGACTAAGGACCTCCACATGCCACGACCCAGACATATATCTCTTGTTAACATACATATACTCACGCCTGTATCCCAGTGAGGTAGACAGAGACTAAGGACCTCCACATGCCACGACCCAGACATATCTCTCTTGTTAACATACATATACTCACACCTGTATCCCAGTGAGGTAGACAGAGACTAAGGACCTCCACATGCCACGACCCAGACATATCTCTCTTGTTAACATACATATACTCACACCTGTATCCCAGTGAGGTAGACAGAGACTAAGGACCTCCACATGCCACGACCCAGACATATATCTCTTGTTAACATACATATACTCACACCTGTATCCCAGTGGGGTAGACAGAGACTAAGGACCTCCACATGCCACGACCCAGACATATATCTCTTGTTAACATACATATACTCACACCTGTATCCCAGTGGGGTAGACAGAGACTAAGGACCTCCACATGCCACGATCCAGACATATCTCTTTTGTTAACATACATATACTCACACCTGTATCCCAGTGAGGTAGACAGAGACTAAGGACCTCCACATGCCACGACCCAGACATATCTCTCTTGTTAACATACATATACTCACGCCTGTATCCCAGTGAGGTAGACAGAGACTAAGGACCTCCACATGCCACGACCCAGACATATCTCTCTTGTTAACATACATATACTCACGCCTGTATCCCAGTGAGGTAGACAGAGACTAAGGACCTCCACATGCCACGACCCAGACATATCTCTCTTGTTAACATACATATACTCACGCCTGTATCCCAGTGAGGTAGACAGAGACTAAGGACCTCCACATGCCACGACCCAGACATATCTCTCTTGTTAACATACATATACTCACGCCTGTATCCCAGTGAGGTAGACAGAGACTAAGGACCTCCACATGCCACGACCCAGACATATCTCTCTTGTTAACATACATATACTCACGCCTGTATCCCAGTGAGGTAGACAGAGACTAAGGACCTCCACATGCCACGACCCAGACATATCTCTCTTGTTAACATACATATACTCACACCTGTATCCCAGTGAGGTAGACAGAGACTAAGGACCTCCACATGCCACGACCCAGACATATATCTCTTGTTAACATACATATACTCACACCTGTATCCCAGTGGGGTAGACAGAGACTAAGGACCTCCACATGCCATGACCCAGACATATATCTCTTGTTAACATACATATACTCACACCTGTATCCCAGTGGGGTAGACAGAGACTAAGGACCTCCACATGCCACGACCCAGACATATCTCACATTCACGCCTGTATCCCAGTGGGGTAGACAGAGACTAAGGACCTCTACATGCCACGACCTAGACATATCTCTCTTGTTAACATACATATATATACTCACGCCTGTATCCCAGTGGGGTAGACAGAGACTAAGGACCTCCACATGCCACGACCCAGACATATCTCTCTTGTTAACATACATATACTCACACCTGTATCCCAGTGGGGTAGACAGAGACTAAGGACCTCCACATGCCACGATCCTGACACATCTCTCTTGTTAACATACATATACTCACGCCTGTATCCCAGTGGGGTAGACAGAGACTAAGGACCTCTACATGCCACGACCTAGACATATCTCTCTTGTTAACATACATATATATACTCACGCCTGTATCCCAGTGGGGTAGACAGAGACTAAGGACCTCCACATGCCACGACCCAGACATATCTCTCTTGTTAACATACATATACTCACACCTGTATCCCAGTGGGGTAGACAGAGACTAAGGACCTCCACATGCCACGACCCAGACATATCTCTCTTGTTAACATACATATACTCACACCTGTATCCCAGTGGGGTAGACAGAGACTAAGGACCTCCACATGCCACGACCCAGACATATCTCTCTTGTTAACATACATATACTCACGCCTGTATCCCAGTGAGGTAGACAGAGACTAAGGACCTCCACATGCCACGACCCAGACATATCTCTCTTGTTAACATACATATACTCACACCTGTATCCCAGTGAGGTAGACAGAGACTAAGGACCTCCACATGCCACGACCCAGACATATCTCTCTTGTTAACATACATATACTCACACCTGTATCCCAGTGAGGTAGACAGAGACTAAGGACCTCCACATGCCACGACCCAGACATATATCTCTTGTTAACATACATATACTCACACCTGTATCCCAGTGGGGTAGACAGAGACTAAGGACCTCCACATGCCACGACCCAGACATATATCTCTTGTTAACATACATATACTCACACCTGTATCCCAGTGGGGTAGACAGAGACTAAGGACCTCCACATGCCACGACCCAGACATATCTCTCTTGTTAACATACATATACTCACACCTGTATCCCAGTGAGGTAGACAGAGACTAAGGACCTCCACATGCCACGACCCAGACATATCTCTCTTGTTAACATACATATACTCACACCTGTATCCCAGTGAGGTAGACAGAGACTAAGGACCTCCACATGCCACGACCCAGACATATCTCTTTTGTTAACATACATATACTCACGCCTGTATCCCAGTGAGGTAGACAGAGACTAAGGACCTCCACATGCCACGACCCAGACATATCTCTCTTGTTAACATACATATACTCACGCCTGTATCCCAGTGAGGTAGACAGAGACTAAGGACCTCCACATGCCACGACCCAGACATATCTCTCTTGTTAACATACATATACTCACGCCTGTATCCCAGTGAGGTAGACAGAGACTAAGGACCTCCACATGCCACGACCCAGACATATCTCTCTTGTTAACATACATATACTCACGCCTGTATCCCAGTGAGGTAGACAGAGACTAAGGACCTCCACATGCCACGACCCAGACATATCTCTCTTGTTAACATACATATACTCACACCTGTATCCCAGTGGGGTAGACAGAGACTAAGGACCTCCACATGCCACGACCCAGACATATCTCTCTTGTTAACATACATATACTCACGCCTGTATCCCAGTGGGGTAGACAGAGACTAAGGACCTCCACATGCCACGACCCAGACATATCTCTCTTGTTAACATACATATACTCACACCTGTATCCCAGTGAGGTAGACAGAGACTAAGGACCTCCACATGCCACGACCCAGACATATCTCTCTTGTTAACATACATATACTCACGCCTGTATCCCAGTGAGGTAGACAGAGACTAAGGACCTCCACATGCCACGACCCAGACATATCTCTCTTGTTAACATACATATACTCACGCCTGTATCCCAGTGAGGTAGACAGAGACTAAGGACCTCCACATGCCACGACCCAGACATATCTCTCTTGTTAACATACATATACTCACACCTGTATCCCAGTGGGGTAGACAGAGACTAAGGACCTCCACATGCCACGACCCAGACATATCTCTCTTGTTAACATACATATACTCACGCCTGTATCCCAGTGAGGTAGACAGAGACTAAGGACCTCCACATGCCACGACCCAGACATATCTCTTTTGTTAACATACATATACTCACGCCTGTATCCCAGTGAGGTAGACAGAGACTAAGGACCTCCACATGCCACGACCCAGACATATCTCTCTTGTTAACATACATATACTCACGCCTGTATCCCAGTGAGGTAGACAGAGACTAAGGACCTCCACATGCCACGACCCAGACATATCTCTCTTGTTAACATACATATACTCACACCTGTATCCCAGTGGGGTAGACAGAGACTAAGGACCTCCACATGCCACGACCCAGACATATCTCTCTTGTTAACATACATATACTCACGCCTGTATCCCAGTGAGGTAGACAGAGACTAAGGACCTCCACATGCCACGACCCAGACATATCTCTCTTGTTAACATACATATACTCACACCTGTATCCCAGTGGGGTAGACAGAGACTAAGGACCTCCACATGCCACGACCCAGACATATCTCTCTTGTTAACATACATATACTCACGCCTGTATCCCAGTGAGGTAGACAGAGACTAAGGACCTCCACATGCCACGACCCAGACATATCTCTTTTGTTAACATACATATACACACGCCTGTATCCCAGTGAGGTAGACAGAGACTAAGGACCTCCACATGCCACGACCCAGACATATCTCTCTTGTTAACATACATATACTCACGCCTGTATCCCAGTGAGGTAGACAGAGACTAAGGACCTCCACATGCCACGACCCAGACATATCTCTCTTGTTAACATACATATACTCACGCCTGTATCCCAGTGAGGTAGACAGAGACTAAGGACCTCCACATGCCACGACCCAGACATATCTCTCTTGTTAACATACATATACTCACGCCTGTATCCCAGTGAGGTAGACAGAGACTAAGGACCTCCACATGCCACGACCCAGACATATCTCTCTTGTTAACATACATATACTCACACCTGTATCCCAGTGGGGTAGACAGAGACTAAGGACCTCCACATGCCACGACCCAGACATATCTCTCTTGTTAACATACATATACTCACGCCTGTATCCCAGTGAGGTAGACAGAGACTAAGGACCTCCACATGCCACGACCCAGACATATCTCTCTTGTTAACATACATATACTCACACCTGTATCCCAGTGGGGTAGACAGAGACTAAGGACCTCCACATGCCACGACCCAGACATATCTCTCTTGTTAACATACATATACTCACGCCTGTATCCCAGTGAGGTAGACAGAGACTAAGGACCTCCACATGCCACGACCCAGACATATCTCTCTTGTTAACATACATATACTCACACCTGTATCCCAGTGGGGTAGACAGAGACTAAGGACCTCCACATGCCACGACCCAGACATATCTCTCTTGTTAACATACATATACTCACGCCTGTATCCCAGTGAGGTAGACAGAGACTAAGGACCTCTACATGCCACGACCTAGACATATCTCTCTTGTTAACATACATATACTCACGCCTGTATCCCAGTGAGGTAGACAGAGACTAAGGAACTCCACATGCCACGACCCAGACATATCTCTCTTGTTAACATACATATACTCACACCTGTATCCCAGTGGGGTAGACAGAGACTAAGGACCTCCACATGCCACGATCCTGACACATCTCTCTTGTTAACATACATATACTCACGCCTGTATCCCAGTGGGGTAGACAGAGACTAAGGACCTCTACATGCCACGACCTAGACATATCTCTCTTGTTAACATACATATACTCACGCCTGTATCCCAGTGAGGTAGACAGAGACTAAGGACCTCCACATGCCACGACCCAGACATATCTCTCTTGTTAACATACATATACTCACACCTGTATCCCAGTGAGGTAGACAGAGACTAAGGACCTCCACATGCCACGACCCAGACATATCTCTCTTGTTAACATACATATACTCACACCTGTATCCCAGTGAGGTAGACAGAGACTAAGGACCTCCACATGCCACGACCCAGACATATATCTCTTGTTAACATACATATACTCACACCTGTATCCCAGTGGGGTAGACAGAGACTAAGGACCTCCACATGCCACGACCCAGACATATATCTCTTGTTAACATACATATACTCACACCTGTATCCCAGTGGGGTAGACAGAGACTAAGGACCTCCACATGCCACGACCCAGACATATCTCACATTCACGCCTGTATCCCAGTGGGGTAGACAGAGACTAAGGACCTCTACATGCCACGACCTAGACATATCTCTCTTGTTAACATACATATATATACTCACGCCTGTATCCCAGTGGGGTAGACAGAGACTAAGGACCTCCACATGCCACGACCCAGACATATCTCTCTTGTTAACATACATATACTCACACCTGTATCCCAGTGGGGTAGACAGAGACTAAGGACCTCCACATGCCACGATCCTGACACATCTCTCTTGTTAACATACATATACTCACGCCTGTATCCCAGTGGGGTAGACAGAGACTAAGGACCTCTACATGCCACGACCTAGACATATCTCTCTTGTTAACATACATATACTCACACCTGTATCCCAGTGGGGTAGACAGAGACTAAGGACCTCCACATGCCACGACCCAGACATATCTCTCTTGTTAACATACATATACTCACGCCTGTATCCCAGTGAGGTAGACAGAGACTAAGGACCTCCACATGCCACGACCCAGACATATCTCTCTTGTTAACATACATATACTCACACCTGTATCCCAGTGGGGTAGACAGAGACTAAGGACCTCCACATGCCACGACCCAGACATATCTCTCTTGTTAACATACATATACTCACGCCTGTATCCCAGTGAGGTAGACAGAGACTAAGGACCTCCACATGCCACGACCCAGACATATCTCTCTTGTTAACATACATATACTCACACCTGTATCCCAGTGGGGTAGACAGAGACTAAGGACCTCCACATGCCACGACCCAGACATATCTCTCTTGTTAACATACATATACTCACGCCTGTATCCCAGTGAGGTAGACAGAGACTAAGGACCTCCACATGCCACGACCCAGACATATCTCTTTTGTTAACATACATATACTCACGCCTGTATCCCAGTGAGGTAGACAGAGACTAAGGACCTCCACATGCCACGACCCAGACATATCTCTCTTGTTAACATACATATACTCACGCCTGTATCCCAGTGAGGTAGACAGAGACTAAGGACCTCCACATGCCACGACCCAGACATATCTCTCTTGTTAACATACATATACTCACGCCTGTATCCCAGTGAGGTAGACAGAGACTAAGGACCTCCACATGCCACGACCCAGACATATCTCTCTTGTTAACATACATATACTCACGCCTGTATCCCAGTGAGGTAGACAGAGACTAAGGACCTCCACATGCCACGACCCAGACATATCTCTCTTGTTAACATACATATACTCACACCTGTATCCCAGTGGGGTAGACAGAGACTAAGGACCTCCACATGCCACGACCCAGACATATCTCTCTTGTTAACATACATATACTCACGCCTGTATCCCAGTGAGGTAGACAGAGACTAAGGACCTCCACATGCCACGACCCAGACATATCTCTCTTGTTAACATACATATACTCACACCTGTATCCCAGTGGGGTAGACAGAGACTAAGGACCTCCACATGCCACGACCCAGACATATCTCTCTTGTTAACATACATATACTCACGCCTGTATCCCAGTGAGGTAGACAGAGACTAAGGACCTCCACATGCCACGACCCAGACATATCTCTCTTGTTAACATACATATACTCACACCTGTATCCCAGTGGGGTAGACAGAGACTAAGGACCTCCACATGCCACGACCCAGACATATCTCTCTTGTTAACATACATATACTCACGCCTGTATCCCAGTGAGGTAGACAGAGACTAAGGACCTCTACATGCCACGACCTAGACATATCTCTCTTGTTAACATACATATACTCACGCCTGTATCCCAGTGAGGTAGACAGAGACTAAGGAACTCCACATGCCACGACCCAGACATATCTCTCTTGTTAACATACATATACTCACACCTGTATCCCAGTGGGGTAGACAGAGACTAAGGACCTCCACATGCCACGATCCTGACACATCTCTCTTGTTAACATACATATACTCACGCCTGTATCCCAGTGGGGTAGACAGAGACTAAGGACCTCTACATGCCACGACCTAGACATATCTCTCTTGTTAACATACATATACTCACGCCTGTATCCCAGTGAGGTAGACAGAGACTAAGGACCTCCACATGCCACGACCCAGACATATCTCTCTTGTTAACATACATATACTCACACCTGTATCCCAGTGAGGTAGACAGAGACTAAGGACCTCCACATGCCACGACCCAGACATATCTCTCTTGTTAACATACATATACTCACACCTGTATCCCAGTGAGGTAGACAGAGACTAAGGACCTCCACATGCCACGACCCAGACATATATCTCTTGTTAACATACATATACTCACACCTGTATCCCAGTGGGGTAGACAGAGACTAAGGACCTCCACATGCCACGACCCAGACATATATCTCTTGTTAACATACATATACTCACACCTGTATCCCAGTGGGGTAGACAGAGACTAAGGACCTCCACATGCCACGACCCAGACATATCTCACATTCACGCCTGTATCCCAGTGGGGTAGACAGAGACTAAGGACCTCTACATGCCACGACCTAGACATATCTCTCTTGTTAACATACATATATATACTCACGCCTGTATCCCAGTGGGGTAGACAGAGACTAAGGACCTCCACATGCCACGACCCAGACATATCTCTCTTGTTAACATACATATACTCACACCTGTATCCCAGTGGGGTAGACAGAGACTAAGGACCTCCACATGCCACGATCCTGACACATCTCTCTTGTTAACATACATATACTCACGCCTGTATCCCAGTGGGGTAGACAGAGACTAAGGACCTCTACATGCCACGACCTAGACATATCTCTCTTGTTAACATACATATATATACTCACGCCTGTATCCCAGTGGGGTAGACAGAGACTAAGGACCTCCACATGCCACGACCCAGACATATCTCTCTTGTTAACATACATATACTCACACCTGTATCCCAGTGGGGTAGACAGAGACTAAGGACCTCCACATGCCACGATCCTGACACATCTCTCTTGTTAACATACATATACTCACGCCTGTATCCCAGTGGGGTAGACAGAGACTAAGGACCTCTACATGCCACGACCTAGACATATATCTCTTGTTAACATACATAATACTCACGCCTGTATCCCAGTGGGGTAGACAGAGACTAAGGACCTCCACATGCCACGACCCAGACATATCTCACTTGTTAACATACATAATACTCACACCTGTATCCCAGTGGGGTAGACAGAGTCTAAGGACCTCCACATGCCACGACCTAGACATATCTCACTTGTTAACATACATATACTCACGCCTGTATCCCAGTGGGGTAGACAGAGACTAAGGACCTCTACATGCCACGACCTAGACATATCTCTCTTGTTAACATACATATATATACTCACGCCTGTATCCCAGTGGGGTAGACAGAGACTAAGGACCTCCACATGCCACGACCTAGACATATCTCTCTTGTAAACATACATATATACTCACGCCTGTATCCCAGTGGGGTAGACAGAGACTAAGGACCTCCACATGCCACGACCCAGACATATGTCACTTGTTAACATACATAATACTCACACCTGTATCCCAGTGGGGTAGACAGAGACTAAGGACCTCCACATGCCACGACCTAGACATATTTCTCTTGTTAACATACATATACTCACGCCTGTATCCCAGTGGGGTAGACAGAGACTAAGGACCTCTACATGCCACGACCTAGACATATCTCTCTTGTTAACATACATATATATACTCACGCCTGTATCCCAGTGGGGTAGACAGAGACTAAGGACCTCTACATGCCACGACCTAGACATATCTCTCTTGTTAACATACATATAAATACTCACGCCTGTATCCCAGTGGGGTAGACAGAGACTAAGGACCTCCACATGCCACGACCCAGACATATCTCACTTGTTAACATACATAATACTCACACCTATATCCCAGTGGGGTAGACAGAGACTAAGGACCTCCACATGCCACGACCTAGACATATCTCACTTGTTAACATACATATACTCACGCCTGTATCCCAGTGGGGTAGACAGAGACTAAGGACCTCTACATGCCACGACCTAGACATATCTCTCTTGTTAACATACATATATACTCACGCCTGTATCCCAGTGGGGTAGACAGAGACTAAGGACCTCTACATGCCACGACCTAGACATATCTCTCTTGTTAACATACATATATATACTCACGCCTGTATCCCAGTGGGGTAGACAGAGACTAAGGACCTCCACATGCCACGACCCAGACATATCTCACTTGTTAACATACATAATACTCACACCTGTATCCCAGTGGGGTAGACAGAGACTAAGGACCTCTACATGCCACGACCTAGACATATCTCTCTTGTTAACATACATATACTCACGCCTGTATCCCAGTGGGGTAGACAGAGACTAAGGACCTCTACATGCCACGACCTAGACATATCTCTCTTGTTAACATACATATATATACTCACG
Organism: Nemapogon koenigi; assembly: GCA_963924495.1. Classification (NCBI taxonomy): domain Eukaryota; kingdom Metazoa; phylum Arthropoda; class Insecta; order Lepidoptera; family Tineidae; genus Nemapogon; species Nemapogon koenigi. Next base: position 2,023,365 of record OZ004658.1, on the reverse strand, counting down.
CCTGTATCCCAGTGGGGTAGACAGAGACTAAGGACCTCTACATGCCACGACCCAGACATATCTCACATTCACGCCTGTATCTCAGTGGGGTAGACAGATGCCCTTTATTACTAGTATTATTATAGACCTTGTATGGTATGTATATGTATAGTTAAGGTTGAAGTAATAAAATATTAAAATTGTATCGATCTTTCTCGCCGGAATAGTGATGTACATTCATTCATTCATTTTATCGACAATCGAGAACACTAGTGTATTTCCAAGTTTTTTATAGTAGCCACAATTTTCGTCCAAATTCATACATATTTTCATACATAATTGTCTATTTTTAAGGGGCGGTGGTCAAGGTCATCTTTGTATCTGTCAAAAATAATATGGCAAATCTCAGTTAATCCTGGAAATGTGAGTTTATTTATACAACATTTCCTCACCACAAAATGTTTGTTATTATTTGAAATTGGATTGAGCCATATTTTTATTATTTAGGGTTCTAAAGAGCCTTAGTTTTCAATACGCCAAGGCAATGCTCAGATACAAGATGTCTGAGAGCCACGGGTCCTTAACTGCCATCCGAAGGACGAGAATGGAAACCCTTTGTAATGTTCGAATAGCTTTCCCGTGGGGTTCAAATGGCAAATTTTTATCCCCACGACTGATCATCTCATCTGGTGGCAAAGAGGGATGTCTCTTTCCTCGCTCAACGAATCAAAATCGCGATTCAGCGGGGAAATGCAGCCAGTATTCTTGCCACTATTCCACGCGCACACGGTTTATTTAGTTATTTGTAATGTTTAGATTAAATTTCAAATTAACAGAACAGGTGGCAAGCCTGTCACTGCACTAGTCCTAAGAGTGTCTTTTATTTAAGAAATGCAAACACTGCCCTTACGCGCCCTCCGTAGCACGAAGAGAGAATGTATTAGATAGGTCGTTATAAATTTTCTATGCATGTCGAAGGTACGAGGTATCGATTATTTCCAACCATAATGACTTTGATGGACATTGGTTATTTTTATAGGTCAAACTAGTGACCTGACCCCACTTCGCTTGTCTATAATTACTTATCTATTAAATATAGATATATGCTGCCGTGGACTTCTTTTTTGTATGTGTCTTGGTCTTGGGTATGGAATAAGAAGCATGAAAGTAAGATAAATGCAGTGGAAATGCGATCTTTACGTAGATATACCTAAAACGTATTGACCGTAACCGGAACGATGTGATTAGAGAAAAATGCGGAGTAAGTAAAGTTTACGCTGGTTTGGACACGTTGAAAGAATGAAGGAAGGAAGTGAAAGGAAATGCTGACAGAGGACGACCTAGGTGTACCTATAACATAATAACATATAAAAAAATATTGATCGAAGGCAATATAAAAGTACACACAATCGCCGAGCATGTATGAAAGGTATGATGAATATAAAAGGAGCGAAAGAGGTATATTTCAGGATCGTAGCAAATGGCATTCGATTGTCTCTGCCTACCCCTCTTGGGATAAAAGGCGTGATGATAGATAGACTTTTTTAGACAATTTTAATCTACACAAATCTTTGATACGTTATTTTGTTATAACTGTATGTAACGGATTAGGCAGTATATTAAATGAGAGCGCACTCGGCAAACATTGTGTTATTTTTCTCACGTGTTGCCTTATGGCTCACAGAACACAGACCGATAAGTCTCAGGGTACTCAGCGGAAGACCAAGTCTCCCTCTTTTAGCCGATGGTATTTGTGAGGCTATACCTAACGAGTGGCTAGTTCTGTTGAGGTATATTTAGATGGAAAAGTCTTGTTGGATTATAACGTACTTACCTACATAAGTTTTTAATCAATACCTAGTTAATACCGGACGTCTTATTTCAGTCACATAAACAATGGAACGTAGACACAGCAGTTCGAAAGAAGTGGAAGAGCTTTCCGTTCAGAAGATTGTGGCTAAATTCGCAACCAAAAATCCGCCATGGGTCGACAGTGGCGTTTCCGAAATACAGGAACTAGAAAAGCCACGACCTGTTATGGATAAAATATCATTTGAAAGTGAAAGACTAAAGACTAGTCACAGCGAATCATCTTCTAGAAGAAATAGTGATGATGCAGGAAGATATAAGAGTGAAGGATTTAGACAGAGTAAGTTAATATAATTATATACTTATCTATACTTACTAAACAAACAGTTCTCAATTTATATATAATTATGTATATTTTAAAGTAAGTATATAAGCATAATATACTATGTACACTTAGTATGTATCCTGACTACGAAACTAAATAGAAGCGTATTAGGTGTTTAGAATTTCTAGGCGAATGCCGCGCGTGCATACGTGCCTTCCGCAGATGTACTTGTAGGATCGTACCTAAAGAGCGGAGTGCGCCATGCCTGAAAATACATAGATAATATCTTAAATACATAGACTCGCCTTTAATTCATCAGATGGCATCAGTTCGGAGCCACCAACTGCCAGCGTCAATAATCACAACATATGGAACAACTTATACAGCTCAACTTCTACTACAAGAACTGAACTAAGTCTTTCTGACAGTGGAGTTGATGATCAGGTAAATACTTGAAATATAATATTAAGTTAGGTTTTTTATATAGGTAGGTAGGTACTTTAAAAATAATTTGAAAATTAAAAACGTTCGACACAAAATATGAAATTTTAAAAAGGAATAAAATAATTTAAATATACTGGCTCTAAAAGCAATCACAAACAATAAGTACATCGGGGACCGCTGAAATCAAATAGTATATAACTAAGTATAAGCTGAAATTAACATTAAACAAATCTCATACAGTTAACTGGAAGTAGATATATACACATATTATTTAGTATATATTCACCATCTATATTAATATTATATAATTGCCTTTTTTGTACCGACTTCAAAAATTATGCACAGAAAAGTGTGCTTTCCGAAAGCAAATACACAAGTCACTTAAAAAAAAAACTCAAATCGCTTCAAGTGTGCCTATAAAGAAGAGTTCTCGATTTCTCCAGGATCCCATCTTCAGATCCTAACCTGACCTGATGGAAACAAGAATTCAGTACCCTTCCAAATCTGTCCAGGCGTGTTGTCAAGTAATCGTGGAACATACATAAAAAATAATTAAAAGATTCCGACAAATTGAAAACCTCCTCCTTCCTTGAGTTTGGATGTAGGGGGTAATCACTCAAACTAAACTACTAAACCGATTCCAAAAAATATTTCACTAATAGGAAGCTACATTATCCCAGAGTTATACAGGCTATATTTTATTTTGTTCGAAAATATCCACAGATGAAGCCGGGCGGAAAGCTTTTAGAGCTAACGTATATAAATTATTTGATCCATTTTGGGTTGAAGGGGTTAGACGTATATGCTTGATCATGCATTTGGGAGCTACGATACCACCACAGGCAGACAAAAGGCTTCAAACTTATAACACCTCTTTTTTCGTTTTTTTACAATATTTTCATCGTTATCTCTTGTAGTTCTTAATTTGGCTATAGACACTTTTAAGAGTTAGAAGACAAAGATCGGATTGTCTGATGAACCCTATAATGCTACTAAATGGTTTTTTTAACAGTTATTTACTCTCCAATCGTTTAGGTAGACCTCTAGGTTCGATCCTTAAGTCTCCAGATTTCTCAAATTTATGGTGATTTCCAGTTTAAATGAATAGTTTTTATATATAAATGAATAGGTATATCCTCACAAATACCATCGTCTAAAATTAGGAGACTTGGTCTTCCGCTGGGTACCCTGGATCCGATAACACGGTTTCGGGAGCCGTAAGGTGAACCGTGAAAAAAAAGCAAAAAAAAATTTTGTTTGAGCAATATTCTCTTTTGTGGTATACACTTGTTGTCCATCATCAGTCTTTCAAGTCTCCACATTTTCCAGGATAGAAAGTATCATATTTTTATCTCAAAGATCTTTTAAGACGTGATTAAAATTGATACATCCAAAGTGTCGCATTTAGGCAGTAACTTGTATAATAATTATGGTTGTAGCCACGACGAAGCAGCCACGAGTCAGCCTTGCCAGGCACACCCATGCACGTAAGAGAACCATGGCGTTCTGCTGACAATTTGGCACCAGATTCTGCTTTCGGTACTTCTTTAGCTGACATCATGGAGAGTCCAGCAACTAAGGTAGGAGTTGGTGGTGCTAAGATACTAGAAAAACGATTTAAAGATCTACAATTCGGAATTTTCACCTAGACCAGAAAAGACAGTCATTTTATTAAATTGAGTATTCTAACTGATCAGCAGTGCGAGCATGACCATAATCTAATGTTAGTATCAGTTTGTCTATTTATGACATTTGTCACGTGATCGCAAGAGAATTTGCATAGATATAATTTGTATGGGCATTTTTTCCAATTTCTTTGTAAATAAACCACCTGTGTCACTGCAATTTAGCATATAGTTAGGTACTTATTCAATATATCTTAGTGAAATATTTTGGTTGGTTTATTGAATAGGAAATATGGCTGGTAAAATAAAGGCATATTTTGCCCCTGTTTTCTCTTTCATAATCCATCACAAAGCTCTTAGTAATGACAGCGCTTAAAAAATAATAAGAGCTTTGTGATTTACAAAGAAATTGGGAATAGTTTATCCCAGAAAAAATATGGATCTTAAGGGATCAATTGACAAATGTCATAAATAGACAAACTGACGCAATGAGGACGTCATGCTACAGCTTGTAGATTTTGTCTACAGTAATGAGATTAATTCTACGCGGTCATGCTCGTGTGGCAATCTTTTTAGCTTGTCTGTTATTTTGAGTAGAACTTACCCCTTGAAATGATGACTAGTATTGATTCTACGTCATGTCATGGCGACCGACGCACGCGTTCCACCGTGACATGTTGGGGAAACTAGTTTAATACCGCCCGCGCTGTGACAGTAGTAATTTGCCTGTGATCAATAAGACATAATTATCACAGTCGGCGGGATCACCTTAGATACCGATTAATCGGCATATTGATACTATAAACAAATAAATAATACTTGACATTGGTAAATCATCGATTAACATTGGTGAAGCCACCGTAAAAGAAGATGACTAGTATTTATAAAGATTGAATCCAAGACTTTTATTACAGGTTCATTTGCGAGATGATCTCAAAGGCAACGCTGATTCCGATAGTTCTGAAGACCGAAAATCAAAAACGGGTTGGAGACTTGTGAAAAACGTCACATCGGCTGCTGGAGCATTCTCTCCCAAATCTAGACGCTTAAAAGAATCTCAAAGTTCAGCAGCTTTGCCTGGAACACCACTGCCTAGTTTTCAGGTAAAAAATTAGCATTATCTGATTTGAGCATATTCCGAAAAGCTAATGGGTTTATTGATAACTTTACCCTTATATCGAAAAATGGCTGGAATAGTACTGGCAATCTGGGCCAATAATGACATAGCACTCTAAACAATAAAAATTTGAAAAGGCGACAAGAGACCAGATGGAATAACTCTGATTCCCTGCGAGCGGGGATGGACCCTTGACCCTTGCGCTGGATATCAGGTGGACACATTCAGTTGACGCCAATGTAAAAACTCAAGTCAATGGGGTTCCAATGCTAAACAATTTAGTATATCCCCACACCTTTTATTAGCTTCATCTGTAACTATCAAACAAATCCTGGAAGTCGAATTTAACCAGCTTCTATATAATAGTCGTATCGATTCGAAACTTTTCAAATACCGATGATAATACAATAATTTGATATCATCGAGCTGATCTGATCATGGAGCCAGGAGTTGGATAGTGGAACTCTTTAATGACTGCTAGTAAACCGCTCGCAAGCCTCTATCCGCGGTTTCACCCGCGTGGAAATAGGTCCATAAAGAAATAATCCCGTAGCTGTAATTTGCCCCTCTCCCGCCCGCTTTCGCGGTATAAAAAGTAGTATATGTCATTCTCTGACTTCTAAACTACCACTATGCAAAAAATCATGTCGATCCCGTGAAAAACAAAACAAATCTATCCCACGGGAACCATACTTTTTCCGGGATAAATGTGCTATTCCAGACTATAATCTATCTCTGTGCCAAATTTCATCCAGATCCGTTCAGCCGTTCTGCCGTGATTGAGTAACAAACATACATACATCCATACAAACTTTCGCGTTTATAATATTAGTGGGATATAAGAGCTAGCTCCTTCGTCGTTCAACGAAATGTCTAGTCTAGGTATGTTCTTGAAACGTTTCCACACGGAGCTGAATTACTTTGTTGTCTTTAATTTATATTTAAATGATTTTTATTACAGCATTCAAATTCTGGAAGCAACCATTCCGATTATAACAAAGAAGATCGTAAACCATCATTTCCATCACAAACTCCAAATGAAAAAGAAGAAAATGGAGGGGAAACCAATGCAGAGGTATAGTATAGTAGAAGTATTCACGCCTGTATCCAGTGGGGTAAACAGAGATTTAAGACCTCCACATGCCACGATCCTGACATAACTCTCTTGATTTCAGGGTCTAGATCCTGAATCCTTAATGTTCAGGGATGGTAGAAGACGTATAGATATGGTATTGGTATTCCAAGAAGAAGATTTTGGTGTAATGACGGAAGTGGAAGCCAGAAACAGAGACAATAGAAAAATATTTCAAGTAATTATATCATTTCTATCTACTGTCTTGAACCTTTTTTTCTTTACGCGTAGACTTACAGCTCCTCTTGTTCATAGATTATTTTCCAGTATTGACCCTGGAATTTTATTTCCTTGGAATTCGGTATGTAATGTAAACACCAATAGGCCAAGCGATGTCTGCATATTTTAGGGCCAACCTCGAAGAAAATGTAGTTTTAATTTTGACACGACACTCTAGGGCTGGGGACCTTTGAGGGGATACTTTTAGGCTTTGCAAGCGGCAGCCCAGCCGCCAATGTCCAACCCATTACCAGCAGCATTTACCTTTTCACAGGAAAACCTAATAAAAGAAGGTTTGGAGTTAGAATTGGAGAACAAATGTTTATCATTCGATGAAAAGACCTGGTTTTTAAAAATCCACCTCCCATGGAAAACTGAAGTGCGACTAGCTGAGGTTATAGGCATGAAGCTGCCTACTAAAAGATTTATAACTATATCAGTAAGAGCTTGGGTAAGTTTCATACATATACATGCATGGCACCAGGCGGACCAGTTCGATTCCGGCCATGTACCAATGGGTTAAATATATCTCAACAGAACTGGCCACTCGTTAGGCAGACTCACAATTACCATAGGCTAAAAGAGGAAGACTTGGTCTTCCACTGGGTATCCTGGGACCGATAACACGGTTTTGAGCAAACCGTGAAGAACAGAAAAAAGAGGTAACACTGCCAGTTGTTATTTAACCTATCATCATCATAATCATCATTAACCTTTTAGATCCACTGCTGCATCATGGTCTCTATCTAGCCAGGCCCGCCGCGTACGGGCGTGCAGGGCGTGCACCGCACAAGGGCGGCATTTTCAAGGGGGCGGCAAAAACAGATATCGAAACGAAAATTTCTCATAATTTTATGTCTTAAAATTTTTATTATGTCATAATAACGACATCTATTGGTCAGTTTATTGATGTGAAACAATAACTAGGGTAAAACCAAGATGTCTCGAAATTCAGAAGACGCTAATTTTTTTATTTTTGACCTACGCCGTCTGCGCCTACCGCTGTAGAGGTAGAGGGGATAACGCGTTGTCATGAGGCAAAACAAAGCGTTTCACACTTCAGAGACGCTTGGTTTTGGCATACGCGCTGGGATAACGCGTTGGCATGAGGCAAGACCAAGCGTCTTTGATTTTTGTCGGTCTTCGCGGGTTGCCTTACAGTACATAGACGTACTAACCACTCGGCCACCGACTCACCAATTATATTTTAATAGGAATTTTCTTAATTTATACTTTACCAGGCAAGCCCGGCCATCATAATAACGAACAGAGTAGATATTATATTCTTTTTTGTAGAGCGACGAAAAGCAAGCGGAGAAAGACAAAAAATGGCATTCGAAATGGCGTAGACGGTGGAAACATATCTATGAGTTTGACCACGACAGAATAGAACCGGAGCCTTCCTTCTACGGAGCCACTGAGCAACGGGGAGTAAAGAGGGAAGAAACGTATGTTTAAAATAAAAAAAAACCACGAACCCCTTTCGAGTAGGATCATAATAATTGCCTTTTAAAAAAAAGTGTACCGACTTCAAAAAATACCCAAATCGCCTGCCTTGAGAGACAAATAATAACACAAGTAAAAAAAAATTTATAGAAAAATAAAAAAAAATACTGCTGTGGATGGGATTTGAACCAATTGCATCCTGAGCTGCACCATACCATACCATACATTTAGCCGTTAGACCACCGTCGCGTCGACACAAAAATTGACAACTTCGTGTCAATAGCAACCGTTGCTAAGGCTTTTCTCTGATACATAATTTTCAGCCGTAAACAGAGACAAATTACTGAATTTCTGAAAAACTACTAAACCGATTTTCGTCATTATGTCTGTAAGATAATGTCGAAAAATTACTATATCCTTAAAAAAATAAGTCGTCAAAATGGGTACATATTTCATCGAGATATTAAGAAAAATGTACTTATAAAGTCAGTTTTTTCAAAATTTCTTAAAAACTACTGAACCAATTTTCACTAAAAAAAATGGGACCACCTGTGATATATACCCTTTCAAAAAAAAATTCCAAATCGGTCCAGGCGTCTTCAAGTAATCGGGGAACATATATAAAAAAAAAAGATTTTGAAGTTCGGTTAAATTTAAAAAAAAAAAAAAAAAAAACAAGGGAATTTAACAATACTGCAATACTGAACTGGACACACACCTCCATTGCACGTTCTTTATACCTTGGGGTATGGCCAGAGACACTGGTAACTGTAGCCACTTTTGGCACGATATTGAACAGAACAGGTAGCAAATGTGTCACTTCTTTAACAGACGTAAAGATCCGTTATTTTTTAGAAGAAGTGCTTCAGAGCACGAGGAGTTGATTACAGCATGTGAACTGGAGGATACCAAGAGTACCTACATTAAATTGAGGAGTTGTTTTTGATAACGATATTTCTAATAGTTTAATACTTATACGTCCGAAGTCCATTTCCTGCATTATCGCAAGACAGGTTTTGTTGAGAAATCGTACTTTCTCATGTGACTGGTACGTGATTTTGGTTATCTCAGGTTTCAGTATTGAGACAGTAGCAACATCTATCCATGAGTTACTATAACTCTATGGTTGTAACATTTTGTATCTATTTTTATAGATTTTTAGTTAAAGACAGATATACTCAGTTCTCACCAGCACAACGCAGTCTCATGGTCATGCAGATATTGCTTAGAGCTAAATATGAAAATACTGATACTAAGGTAAGTTGTTTAGTTTTTTTTATTTAGAACTTATCTATATATCATCACGCCTTTTCTCCCAAGAGGGGTAGGCAGAGATAATCCAATGCCATGACATAGATGCCTAGACTAACTCCTGTACCACTATATTTATTCTGTCGTTATATTATCGCAACGGATTTTACGTTATATGGTTATATGATGATTATGCTAAACTATAAACATAATAACGCAAGTTTGACGGCCTAGATCGCCTTTCCCATTTATAACATCACAATTAACTATTTCTCTAGATCTCTGTCTCGCGACAGAAAACGATACCAACGAAACTTAAGGTAACTTTTTACTGCGCACGTCAGTTTAACTGGTCAAAGAGCAAAAAATTGGCGAAAGGGGGAACCTGTCCTTAGTCTTAGTACTCTATGCGGAAGGTAGACTGTTGCATTTCCCTAATAAGAGGCGGTTCATACATCATTTTTCAGATGGGAATTCGAAGATTGCTGAATGACGGAGCATACCTAGCATGTTTTCCTCTACATGAAGGGAGATACGACATTGATATGGCAGACGGAACTCTAACTGACAGAAGGGTAAGTTATATTCACGCTTGTATCCCAGTGGGGTAGACAGGCGCTGAACAATCCTATTACTCGCGTAACCAACTAAAAATGTGTTACAAAATTTTGCATCTCTTTCACCCAATATCCGAGCGATAGAAATGAATAGAGATAGAAAACTTCCAAACAAAATCGGTACATGCGTGAATTTGATGACTTTCAGGGCTTCATGAAACCTAGGTGTAGCTGATATGACATAGTTTTTACATATTGAGTATAGATAATTTCATATTCTTTAAGGATCCATTAACTAGAACTTGCTATTTTTAATAAGTTTTGTACAATACTTGAATTGCTGAAGTCCGTTTTTGTATGGGACAAAAGTTATGAGGCGTCTCCAGAGATTCCACATTGAGAGATGAAACCATAAGTAGATTCTAAGTCTAAATAACCACTGAACATTTCATCAAAATTCATTCAGCCGTTTCGGAATTGAAAGTTGCCTGAAAAAGTTGTCATAAAAACGGGTCTGAGAACCTCCACATGCCTCGAAGGTTGGGCATAGATTTAATAATATGGCTTGGGTTAGGATTTTATAGGTATAAACATAGCGAGGTTATTTTGAATGAAATTGAAATAAAAACTACCTAACTACTTATATATTAAGTAGGCCACACATTGGTCCGACATCGCACCGAAAATTTTCCATTGCGGCCGCCGGTAGATCTAGGCGGACCGTTCGTTACAAGAATTGGACGAGTCTGTGGTCGGTTTCGGTGGACCGTACGGCGACGCGTCGGGGATTAGACGAATGTGCGGCCACCTTTAAGTAGCCCTCGCTACGAAAATTTTTGGTCCGGCCAGCCGTATGATCGAGATTGAACACAGGCCACATAGCGACGTAAATCATACGATCTAGATCACATGCAATTCACTCACTCACACAGACACATAAGATTCGATTAAACAAAGGCGTGTGGATGTGTGTGTGTGACAGTACGTTCCGGCCATTGAAATCACCACAAATACAACGATTTGAAAACGGATGGCAGACCGTTCGATACAAGAATTGGACGAGTCTGTGGTCGGTTTCGGTAGACCGTACGGCGACGCGCCGGGGATTGGACAATAAATATAATATGCTACCGCTAATACACTTTTTTTCTTACAGTTGCTGTACTTAGAATGGGCTAGACCAAGTAAATGGTGCAAAAAACAGCCACTGTGGCTGATACGAAGATATTTTGGTGACAAAATTGGGATGTATTTTTGTTGGCTTGGATTCTATACTAAAATGTTATATGCTCCGGCTATTGTGGGCACCTTGTGTTTCCTATACGGGCTAGCTAGTATGGAATCTATTGATAATATTCCTAGGTAAGTTTATTTTAGGGAATAACTGCCCAAACGTTGGCTTGCCTGCACTACAACCCGGGAGTAAATTGGTAGAAAATATTTTTCTTACAACCGAGAGGTCCTCACAAATGTTGTTCACTCATTTTCTGCCAGCTGGTAAGAGAGGTTTTTTTTTCTTCTGAATCTGCTCAGCGGCGTACCGACAAGCGCTGGACCCCTACAAGAATTCGAAAAAGAGGTTTTTTGCCGGCAAGTGCTTACAACCACTTTCTGTCTCCATCTCTCTACCTGTGGGCTGCAGCCTTATTTAATATCTTCTTCATCTTTTATTATGGCTGTGATTTGCCAATGTCAAGTAATATAGTGTTTATAGCCGATTAATCGGTATTTAAGATAATCCCGCCGACCGCGATATGTCTTATTAGTCGTCGACTAATCACAACCATCACAGCGCGGACAGGATGAAACTGGATTCCACATCAAGATTCGGCGGGACATGGAATCCTTATTTAATATCATTGTTTTTTTTTCAGCAAGGAAATCTGTGATATGTCAGGTCCAGGTAACACAACCTTGTGTCCACTTTGTGACAAAGCGTGTCAGTACCAAAGACTTTCTGATTCTTGTTTGTTTGCAAAATTAACATATCTCTTCGACAATCCGGCTACAGTGTTTTTCGCAATCTTCATGTCTTTTTGGGGTAATATATTTTAAACTACTTGCACATGTAGCCCATACACATTTTCATCGCCTATTACACCCCCTTAGCGAGAGTATGTCCTTCCTAGGGTTCAAGCTTTCATCAAAATCGGTTCAGTAGTTTACATAACTACAGACTATCTTTTGCATTTATAATATTATGGATTATAGATTTTAGGATTCTGTAGAGAAATTGGAAAAAACTTTACTTTTACTGCAGCCTTTCGTCTAAATATACATTAAAACACCATAGACTAAGGGGCCGTCTCCACGAGCGAGAGAATCGCGGCGGTAGTCTCGCCCGTGGCACTAAATTCGATACAAACTCTATGGGACAATCTCCACACAGCGATACTATCACCTTTAGAGTTTGTGCATCGATTCTCTCGTCCGTGGAGACGGCGCCTAATACTTCCAATGGGTATGTCATGGTGGTAAATAAGTAGTAAAATTACGGAAAATATTTGACAAAAAACTTTCTTTTTTTTCACGCTTTTACAGCTCCCGAAACCGTGTTACGGTTCCAGGGTACCCAGCGGAAGACCAATTCTCACTCGTTCAGCCGATGGTATTTGTTAGGCTATACCTAACGAGTGGCTAGTTCTGTTGAGCCAGTTGAGGTTTTAGATGGAAAAGCCTCTAAATGTGGTTTGTCGGATTATGTATCTACATAAGTTTTTAATTAAAAAACTCATTGGTACATAGCCGGGATTCGAGATCGAATCCGTGGTCTACCTAGTTAATACCAGACGTCTTACCACTCGGCCACCGCCAAACAATTTATTTGGCCTTTTATTTAGGTACTTATAAAGGAACACATGCAAACACTTTCGAATGAACTTAACTCACTCAGTCGAACAAATATTCGTATTAGTATCACTAGAATTCTTACTAGACACTGCAAATTGAACAGTCATATGTTCAATCTAAAACTATGCTCCACGAAGACATGTAGATTCTGCCAAATGGCATTGAGACCAGCTGCAGTACCTGCAAAAAGCTTACTGAAATTCTTGAAAGGAATGTATCTGTTGTGAACTATGACACTGAAAAAGGGAGATCACAATAAGCCTATTTTGGCTACTCTGTATAAGAATGAAATAGCTTTAGTCCTAAATAATAATAATATGAGCTGCCTTACAGCTCCCGAAACCGTGTTATGGGTCCCAGGGTACCCAGCGGTAGACCAAGGCTTTTAGCCGATGGTATTAGTGAGGTTATGGCCAGTTTTGTTGAGATATATTTAGATGGAAAAGCCTCTAAATGTGGTTTATCGGATTATGTGCATAAGTTTTTAATTATAAAAAAAACCCGATTTTTTTAGCAACAACGTTTTTGGAATTATGGAAGCGCAAGCAGTGCATCCTGAGGTGGGAATGGGATCTAGGTGGAGTAGACCAAGACGAAGAGCCCAGACCTGAGTTTGAGTCTTCAGTCAAAACTTTTAGAACAAACCCAGTTACCAGAGAAAAAGAGCCATATTTACCTACTTGGCAGAAAACTATGAGATATGTTGCTACTAGCAGTGCTGTACTATTTATGGTAATCTATATTATCTACTGGCTCTCCTTATGGTCTTGAGTTCTTACAAAACTCCACTCAGTTTTTCCCGAACTACGAAAGTTCATCAGAAATATTATCTATACGCAAGTTTATCACAAATAAATTAGCTACTACGCAAGTTTATCAGAAATATTAGCTATTACGCAAGCTTATCCCAAATAAATTAGATAGGTACTACGAAAGTTTATCACAAATATTAGCTACTACGAAAGTTTATCAGAAATATTAGCTACTACGAAAGTTGATCACAAATATTAGGTACTACGACAGTTTACCAGAAATATTAGCTACTACGAAAGTTTATCAGAAATATTAGCTACTACGAAAGTTTATCAGAAATATTAGCTACTACGAAAGTTTATCAGGAATATTAGCTATTACGAAAGTTTATCAGAAATATTAGCTACTACGAAAGTTTATCAGAAATATTAGCTACTACGAAAGTTTATCAGAAATATTAGCTACTACGAAAGTTGATCACAAATATTAGCTACTACGAAAGTTGATCACAAATATTAGCTACTACGAAAGTTTATCAGAAATATTAGCTACTACGAAAGTTGATCACAAATATTAGCTACTACGACAGTTTATCAGAAATATTAGCTACTACGAAAGTTGATCACAAATATTAGGTACTACGACAGTTTACCAGAAATATTAGCTACTACGAAAGTTTATCAAAAATATTAGCTACTACGACAGTTTACCAGAAATATTAGCTACTACGAAAGTTTATCAGAAGTATTAGCTACTACGAAAGTTTATCAGAAATATTAGCTACTACGAAAGTTGATCACAAATATTAGCTACTACGACAGTTTACCAGAAATATTAGCTACTACGAAAGTTTATCAGAAGTATTAGCTACTACGAAAGTTTATCAGAAATATTAGCTACTACGAAAGTTGATCACAAATATTAGCTACTACGACAGTTTACCAGAAATATTAGCTACTACGAAAGTTTATCAGAAATATTAGCTACTACGAAAGTTGATCACAAATATTAGCTACTACGACAGTTTACCAGAAATATTAGCTACTACGAAAGTTTATCACAAATATTAGATACTACGACAGTTTACCAGAAATATTAGCTACTACGAAAGTTTATCAGAAATATTAGCTACTACGAAAGTTTATCAGAAACATTAGCTACTACGAAAGTTGATCACAAATATTAGCTACTACGAAAGTTTATCAGAAATATTAGCTACTACGAAAGTTTATCAGAAACATTAGCTACTACGAAAGTTGATCACAAATATTAGCTACTACGAAAGTTTATCAGAAATATTAGCTATTACGAAAGTTTATCAGAAATATTAGCTACTACGAAAGTTTATCAGAAATATTAGCTACTACGAAAGTTGATCACAAATATTAGCTACTACGAAAGTTGATCACAAATATTAGCTACTACGAAAGTTTATCAGAAATATTAGCTACTACGAAAGTTGATCACAAATATTAGCTACTACGACAGTTTATCAGAAATATTAGCTAGCAGTGCTGTACTATTTATGGTAATCTATATTATCTACTGGCTCTCCTTATGGTCTTGAGTTCTTACAAAACTCCACTCAGTTTTTCCCGAACTACGAAAGTTCATCAGAAATATTAGCTACTACGAAAGTTGATCACAAATATTAGCTACTACGACAGTTTACCAGAAATATTAGCTACTACGAAAGTTTATCACAAATATTAGATACTACGACAGTTTACCAGAAATATTAGCTACTACGAAAGTTTATCAGAAATATTAGCTACTACGAAAGTTTATCAGAAACATTAGCTACTACGAAAGTTGATCACAAATATTAGCTACTACGAAAGTTTATCAGAAGTATTAGCTACTACGAAAGTTTATCAGAAATATTAGCTACTACGAAAGTTTATCAGGAATATTAGCTATTACGAAAGTTTATCAGTAATATTAGCTACTACGAAAGTTTATCAGGAATATTAGCTATTACGAAAGTTTATCAGAAATATTAGCTACTACGAAAGTTTATCAGAAATATTAGCTACTACGAAAGTTGATCACAAATATTAGCTACTACGAAAGTTGATCACAAATATTAGCTACTACGAAAGTTTATCAGAAATATTAGCTACTACGAAAGTTGATCACAAATATTAGCTACTACGAAAGTTGATCACAAATATTAGCTACTACGAAAGTTTATCAGAAATATTAGCTACTACGAAAGTTGATCACAAATATTAGCTACTACGAAAGTTGATCACAAATATTAGCTACTACGAAAGTTTATCAGAAATATTAGCTACTACGAAAGTTGATCACAAATATTAGCTACTACGAAAGTTGATCACAAATATTAGCTACTACGAAAGTTTATCAGAAATATTAGCTACTACGAAAGTTTATCAGAAATATTAGCTACTACGAAAGTTTATCAGAAATATTAGCTACTACGAAAGTTTATCAGAAATATTAGCTACTACGAAAGTTTATCAGAAATATTAGCTACTACGAAAGTTTATCAGAAATATTAGCTATTACGAAAGTTTATCAGAAATATTAGCTACTACGAAAGTTTATCAGAAATATTAGCTACTACGAAAGTTGATCACAAATATTAGCTACTACGAAAGTTGATCACAAATATTAGCTACTACGAAAGTTTATCAGAAATATTAGCTACTACGAAAGTTGATCACAAATATTAGCTACTACGACAGTTTATCAGAAATATTAGCTAGCAGTGCTGTACTATTTATGGTAATCTATATTATCTACTGGCTCTCCTTATGGTCTTGAGTTCTTACAAAACTCCACTCAGTTTTTCCCGAACTACGAAAGTTCATCAGAAATATTAGCTACTACGAAAGTTGATCACAAATATTAGCTACTACGACAGTTTACCAGAAATATTAGCTACTACGAAAGTTTATCACAAATATTAGATACTACGACAGTTTACCAGAAATATTAGCTACTACGAAAGTTTATCAGAAATATTAGCTACTACGAAAGTTTATCAGAAACATTAGCTACTACGAAAGTTGATCACAAATATTAGCTACTACGAAAGTTTATCAGAAGTATTAGCTACTACGAAAGTTTATCAGAAATATTAGCTACTACGAAAGTTTATCAGGAATATTAGCTATTACGAAAGTTTATCAGTAATATTAGCTACTACGAAAGTTTATCAGGAATATTAGCTATTACGAAAGTTTATCAGAAATATTAGCTACTACGAAAGTTTATCAGAAATATTAGCTACTACGAAAGTTGATCACAAATATTAGCTACTACGAAAGTTGATCACAAATATTAGCTACTACGAAAGTTTATCAGAAATATTAGCTACTACGAAAGTTGATCACAAATATTAGCTACTACGAAAGTTGATCACAAATATTAGCTACTACGAAAGTTTATCAGAAATATTAGCTACTACGAAAGTTGATCACAAATATTAGCTACTACGAAAGTTGATCACAAATATTAGCTACTACGAAAGTTTATCAGAAATATTAGCTACTACGAAAGTTTATCAGAAATATTAGCTACTACGAAAGTTGATCACAAATATTAGCTACTACGAAAGTTGATCACAAATATTAGCTACTACGAAAGTTTATCAGAAATATTAGCTACTACGACAGTTTATCAGAAATATTAGCTACTACGAAAGTTGATCACAAATATTAGCTACTACGAAAGTTGATCACAAATATTAGCTACTACGACAGTTTACCAGAAATATTAGCTACTACGAAAGTTTATCAGAAATATTAGCTACTACGAAAGTTTATCAGAAATATTAGCTACTACGAAAGTTTATCAGAAATATTAGCTTCTACGAAAGTTTATCAGGAATAAATTAGCTAATTCACAAAAATTAAATATCATTTTTTACTTTTTTAGATAACTATTGTGATGGGAGCAGTATTGGGTACAATAATATATAGAATATCTATGGTATCCGTAATATATGGAGGAAGTGGTTTCTTTTTGAAAAAACATGCCAAAATCTTCACAGCCATGACAGCTGCAGTTATTAACTTGATCATTATTATGATATTGACGAGGGTAAGTAAGAAATCTACACGATATGGAGGTCACTCATAAAAGATAGATTTTTTCTTCAGTATGAGTACGCAAGTGTCCAGCTGTAGTTCTTAAGTTTAAAATCGTTATATAATGATTTGATGAACAATATAGAAACCCTAATATTAAATCTAAAGATAAATAAAAACCAAGTTCGCGTGCATTAGTAGCAAGAATACTGGCTGCGATGCTGATTCGTTGAGCGAGAAAGGAGCCAGCTCTTTTGTCACAAATCCCCTTACCTAAACAATACCTACTTATAGAACGGTGTACTTTACGTCAAAATGTTCTAAATTCAAAGTGAACTGACACAAGTATGTTCTAAATTCATACTCTTCGACCCGCATACTCCATCCCGCTGGCCACGTTACAATGATTTTTTATTTCACAAGTTTCTATCCGCGGTTTCAACCGCGAGGACATAGATAAAAAAAAACGTTTTCACGGTATAAAAAGTAGTATATGTCATTCTCTGACCCCTAAACTACCACTATGCAAAAAATCATGTCGATCCCGTGAAAAACAAAAACAAATCTATACCACGGGAACCATACATTATTCCGGGATAAAAAGTTCAGCCGTTATGGTGTGATTGAGTAACAAACATACAAACATCCATATATTCTATATTTAGTGGGATCTTAATTTTATGCAAGTGTGAGTGCGTATGTGTTTAGATCTTTATGTTTTTTGTTCGAAGAGCAGGGTTCGGGTGAGCAGCACTTGTCAGATGATGTCATAAGAAACATAAGTGGCAAGCCTGTCGCTACACTTAATGGATTTAAAAATGACACTTCTTTAACAGAATTACAATAAATATATATTATTTTCAGAAGATGTTTATTAATGTTTTTTGTTATTATAGATATATGCTCGTGTTGCAGTTCATTTAACTAATATGGAAAATCCACGAACTCAAACTGAGTATGAAGATTCATACACTTTTAAAATATTCTTTTTTGAATTCATGAATTTTTACTCTTCGTTAATATACATAGCTTTTTTCAAGGTAAGCCACTATCCTGACATATCTCTCTTGTTAACATACATATACCCACGCCTGTATCCCAGTGGGGTAGACAGAGACTAAGAACTATTTTTCTTTGCAGGGTCGCTTTTATGATTATCCAGGCGATGACCAAGCGAGAAAATCAGAGTTTTTTAAACTTAAAGGTGACATTTGTGATCCTGCAGGTTGTCTAAGTGAATTGTGTATACAATTGGCTATAATAATGATCGGGAAGCAAGGATTCAATAACATATTAGAACTTGGAAACCCGTACGTACTGGTGTGTTTGTCTGTTTGTGTTTAATTTTAATATACAAGATATAACAAAATGATGTAGAATATTTTTAGAATCGGTTCAGTAGTTTGAGACATTACCGTTTACATCCAAACTTTACCTCTTTATATAGATTTCTATTTAGTGAAAGAATTTTTCAAATCGGTCCAGGGGATGAGCATATATTTGACGTGACATCTTTCGTGTTGACCGAAAGAAAGGCCAAAAACGTTATTAAAAATATTTTTATGCTCACCCCACGGAATCATCAGAATTAAGTACTTTTTATATGGAATTTTCCCAGGGGATCCTGTTATGGTCTTCAGTTCATAGATTTTTTTTCTAGAATTCTCCACTTTTCGGAGCAAATTTTTACAATATTTATTTCCCTAAAAACCTTATTCAACTATTACGATAAAATAAAGCGAATCAATAAACAGCATTTAATTTTTATACAAATATAGATTTAAAAACATTTATTTCAGATTTTTTCACAATTGGTGGCGTAAGAGATCCCATAGGGCTGTCACTCGGGACCTGAATAAGGTCCACATGTCTTGGGAACAAGATTATCATTTACAAGATCCTGGAAGACTGGCTTTATTTGATGAATATTTGGAAATGAGTATGTTTTTTTTCTTTCTTCCCGGGTTGCCTTACAGCTCCCGAAACCGTGTTACGGTTCCAGGATACCCATCGGAAGACCATGTCTCCCTCGTTTAGCCGATGGTATTTATAAGGCTATACCTAACGAGTGGCTAGTTCTGTTGAGTGTTGAGATATATTTAGATGGAAAAGCCTCTTTCAAAGTGTGGTTTGTCATAAGTTATTAATTAAAAAACCCAAAACCTACACTATATTTTAATATATATTAAAATTATCTTAAATACTAAATTATTTATATATACTAAAAAATAAAGTAAAAAAGTATTTAAGATAATTTTAATATAATATATTATTATAACAAACACAAAAAAAAATATAATCTTAAAATTCTTTGTGTGACGTAATTTATGACCCAAAAATACTGAACCTACATTGTTAATGTTTTTGCGATCAGATTGATGATGTTAGCATGCAAAATTAGGTATATCAGCTTCAGCCCGCGACGACATTCGAAAATTTAAATTACGCAGAGAGCATGACTGTTTCGCTGACCAACGACGCAGCCTCGCCATATTTTTCAGTTTTTTTATAAGTGCAACTTCTTTAGGTAGACAATATTTTCGTCACGTGCAAGGTGTTCTTTCTAGAAAATACAGATGGCGTTCCCATTAACAATACTTTTACAATATTTATTGTTTAACAAGCTTTCGTCCGCGGTTTCACCCGCGTGGAAATAGATCCAAAAAGAAATAATCCCGTGGCTGTTATTTGCCCCTCCCCCGCCCGCTTTCGCGGTATAAAAAGTATTCAAAAAATAATATCGATTCCGTGAAAATAAAAAACAAATCTATCCATACATTTTTCCGGGATAAAAAGTAGCCTATGTGCTATTCCCGACTATAATCTATCTCTGTGCCAAATTTAATCCAGATCCGTTCAGCCGTTCTGGCGTGATTGAGTAACAAACATACATCCATACAAACTTTCGCGTTTATAATATTAGTGGTATTTAGTATATTTAATTCTTAAATAAAGAAGAAGTCACTTATACACGTTTTCTTTTTTTCAGTTCTTCAATACGGATTTGTAACGTTATTCGTAGCAGCATTTCCTTTAGCACCTCTTTTTGCTTTACTAAATAATATAGCCGAAATAAGACTCGATGCATTTAAGATGGTTACTCAAGCAAGAAGACCTCTAGCAGAAAGAGTAGAAGATATTGGTGCCTGGTAAGTCTATCATTACGCCTTTTTACCCCCTGAGAGGTGGACAGAGACAAACAGCACAAATTCTTCAAACTCAGGCTAAAAATAATACCTACACTAAAATTTACAAGAACATAAAATAGGTGTTATTTTTTATTAATATAACTCTTGATAATAAGAAATTATACACATTTGGACACATGCCGCTTTTATATGCATATTCTGTATGTTTGTGCTGTATTCTGAGACATCATTGCACCTCTCATACATGTCCGGTGGTTCTATATACCTGGCGGTGTAACCATAGACACCGTAACAGTGTCCACATTTACACATTTGTCCATATTAAACAGAACAGGTGGCAATTTAAGCCTGTACGTGTCACTTCTTTTGACAGACGTAAGATCTGTTAACTTTAGAAGAAGTGCGATCGCCTGCTTCACGTGCCCTCCGTAGCAGCATACACATATTTCCCCGGTTTCATTTGCTCTACCAATTACGCTATAGATTCCTTTTAATTTCACAGGTTTGGAATTTTAAGAGGCATAACCTATGCTGCTGTTGTTTCAAATGTAAGTTTTTTTAATCACTACATTATTAAAAACAAACATATAACACAAAAACTACTGAACCGAGTTTGTTGTGGTTGTCATGATTAGATAGGTTGATTCACGAGGAAGGTTTACGATTATTAAACATGGACCTATCATGTTTAGGAGCTGAGCATTAACAGTATAAGTGAATCAAGGTGTTTTCTTGGCGTATGCTGTCTAATCCGTCATAACAAAGCGTAGCAAATATCTATCTCTAATAGATTGTTGTAAACTCATATTCTACAAAGCTGGGGGCGGGGGCGGGGTTGCTAGTAAAATTTTATTATAAAATAAAACCCAATCATAACTACTAAAACAATAATATCTGCTGATTCTCATCGGACAAGTTAGCGACCGATTTTCAAAAACTTTTGTTAAGACGAGGAACGACTCAGAAATTTTTAATCGTAAGCCACGCCCTAAAAACCACTCGGGCCCATGAGTGGTTCGAGCGCAACGATCACGTCATGCAAGAAAACGACGGCGCTTTGTCCGTTCTTGCTGCAGAAGTGAGAAGGGCATAATGTGTCGCTTCTCGGAATAAATGACGTAAGCGGCACATTACAAATAAATAATTTATTAAAAAACGATCACATGCAGGGAAAAATCTTCTTAATCAATACTAGGTAGGTACTGAAATTAAGTAATTAGGTAATAAATAAACTCACGTTTCCAGGATTAACTTAGATTTGCCATATTTTTGACAGATACAAGATGACTGAGAGCCACGGGTCCTTAACAAATTTTATATATTATTTCAGGCATTTGTGATAGCATATACAAGCGATTTCATACCAAGAATGGTTTATAAGTATGTATATTCACCGGACAATACTCTCACTGGGTATATAGACCATTCATTATCAAGTAAGTACTAACACCACGCCTTTTACCCCATGAGAGGTAAACAGAGACAACATAATATTATTGTATCCGATGAAAAAACGGAACCCTGTGTGTCTGTCACACCTTATTTTCTCCGAATCTACTGGACGAAAATAGGTTGAAATTTAATCCATATGTAGAGTTTGATGACCCAATCACGGACGTATAGCGTATATAATCTAATTTCTATTTTGGGGACACATTAATTAGTAAAAAAAATTGTTATTAGTGCATCATCAAATCAAATCAATTTATTTGCACACCATTTTATGGTTACCCTAGTAGGGCATACAAATATTGCAATCTTATAATCTATACTAATATTATAAAGAGGAAAGATTTGTATTTTTGTATGTTTGTGTGTATGTTTGTAATGAATAAACTCAAAAACTACTGTGCCGATTTCAAAAATTCTTTCACCATTGGAAAGCTACATTCACCCTGAGTGACACAGGCTGTATTCTATTTTCAAAAAAATTAGGGATCCTTACTAAAACTCCAATAATGTAACCCAAGGTGTAAAAAATGACCTAAGAAATTCCTTACATCGCCTGCGCTGCGAAAACTATTGATGATATAGAGGTAGTGGTAGGGTATATTTTATTTTGTTCGTAAATATCCACGGGCGAAGCCGGGGGCGGAATGCTAGTATAAATAATAGATACACAACAATACACAATCCATCCATATAATGAATCAAAATGAAATACAATAAATATGTCAACAACATTCCCCTGTGATTTCATTCACCATGTTGAACAATATTTTCCTCTAGGAAGTGTTTTTAAGTCATCGGGCAGGTGGTTATACAGCCTGGTACACATCACATAAATGGTGCTATCATGGAAGGCTGTCTGAGATTTGTGTGACATCAAATTAAAGGGCACGTTATAAAAAAATCTTTTTTTTCTTAAACTAAAGAGTCTAATGCCCGCTTGCACCAAAGTCACACAAAGATATTCCTGTGTAAACTTACCGATCGGTGGTGTGTTTTAAACGTTCATCTATTTGGTTGGATATATAATATATAATGCTACCAATATGCGATATTAAAAAAATCGTCATAATATTTATTTATTATTTACGATTTTTTTTACAATTTATCCTTGATCTGGGGTAAAACTCCTTCTAGATCTTCCAAAAAATCGAGAAGATCGTCACTGTTGCTCATTTTATCAAGGATTTTATAGGGAAATAAACGCTTAAAACGCTTAACTTTAGGATGAACGAAATCGGCGTAATAAACATAAGATCCTCTTATCGTATTTAGGACCATCATAACGTTGGTGCAATGCATTTTCCTCGCTAGGACAACCTAAATGGGTTACGCGTTACTTTAGGACGCTCCTAACATTGGTGCAAGCGGGCAAGATTAGGAAATGTAGGCCCTCGCTCAGTTTACAGGAAAACCTAAATGAAATATGGATCTCGCGTCAACTCGGTCTGAGACGTTCGTTAAGCACCGAATCTAATTTTTTTTCAGTGTTCAATACATCAGATTACAGAGAAGAATGGGGTGCAGACGATACAGAATTTGATCCACCAACGTGCGCATACCGGGGGTATAGGAACCCTCCCCATCACAACGATCCTTACGGCCTATCGCCACATTACTGGCATGTTTTTGCTGCTAGATTGGCTTTTGTTGTCGTTTTTGAGGTAAGAATATGTGGATAGTGTATTTTGCAGGATTTATGCGAAATAATACTAAAGGTGCCCACACATTCGTCCAATCACCGGGCGCCGCCAAACGGTCCACCGAAATCGACCACCAGACTCGTTCAATTCTTATAACGAACGGTCCGCCATCCGTTTTCAAATCGTTGTATTTGTGATTGATTTCGATGGCTGGAATTATCTGTCACACACACACACATCCACACGCCTTTGTTTAATGGAATATTGTGTGAGGGAATTGCTAGGATCTAAATCATATGATTTACATCGCTAATGTATGGCCTTTGTTCAATATCGATCATGCGGCGGCCGGACCGAAAATTTTCGGTGAGATACCGGACCAGTGTGACCCTGTACCTAGGTACCTATATCTGAAATACTATCTTATAGTTTCTATGAAAATCGGGTCTAACGCGACTGTTATAATAAAATTGTCAAAAAATATGAAAATCATATATTTACGAATGTATTATTTTCTCGTATTTATCCTATAGATAATTTCACATACTTTATGACAACATTAACTACAACTTGCTATTCCTAATAATTTTTGTATAATACTGGAAGAGCGTATTATATCCGATTTTTTAGAACCGTTCTTTCTCATGTTTCTGGTACATGAATCTTGGCCTATCGTTATTTTATCGATTCTTTTTGCAGTGCATCTCTCTAACAATATTTTATCAACAAAGCAACCGCGCGGTTTACTGCGTTCATGTAAAACAAGCTTGCTCTTAAAATGTTTCATATTACCTTACATTTACCCTTTTTTTTACAGCACGTGGTATTCGGTTTAACCGGTCTAATGCAGCTGTTCATACCGGATGTGCCAAGCGAATTACGTACACAAATGCAAAGAGAAGCACTCCTAGCAAAGGAAGCTAAATATGAACATGGTAGACGAAGATTATCAACAGAATATAGACAATTAATAACACAGAAAAGTGATAATACAGGTACTAATTTGGGGTAGACAGAGACTAAGGATCTCCACATGCCACGATCCAGACATATCTCTCTTGTTAACATACATATACTCACGCCTGTATCCCAGTGGGGTAGACAGAGACTAAGGACCTCCACATGCCACGACCCAGACATATCTCTCTTGTTAACATACATATACTCACGCCTGTATCCCAGTGGGGTAGACAGAGACTAAGGACCTCCACATGCCACGACCCAGACATATCTCTCTTGTTAACATACATATACTCACGCCTGTATCCCAGTGGGGTAGACAGAGACTAAGGACCTCCACATGCCACGACCCAGACATATCTCTCTTGTTAACATACATATACTCACGCCTGTATCCCAGTGGGATAGACAGAGACTAAGGAACTCCACATGCCACGACCCAGACATATCTCTCTTGTTAACATACATATACTCACGCCTGAATCTCAGTGGGGTAGACAGAGACTAAGGACCTCCACATGCCACGACCCAGACATATCTCTCTTGTTAACATACATATACTCACGCCTGTATCCCAGTGGGGTAGACAGAGACTAAGGACCTCCACATGCCACGACCCAGACATATCTCTCTTGTTAACATACATATACTCACGCCTGTATCCCAGTGGGGTAGACAGAGACTAAGGACCTCCACATGCCACGACCCAGACATATCTCTCTTGTTAACATACATATACTCACGCCTGTATCCCAGTGGGGTAGACAGAGACTAAGGACCTCCACATGCCACGACCCAGACATATCTCTCTTGTTAACATACATATACTCACGCCTGTATCCCAGTGGGGTAGACAGAGACTAAGGACCTCCACATGCCACGACCCAGACATATCTCTCTTGTTAACATACATATACTCACGCCTGTATCCCAGTGGGGTAGACAGAGACTAAGGACCTCCACATGCCACGACCCAGACATATCTCTCTTGTTAACATACATATACTCACGCCTGAATCTCAGTGGGGTAGACAGAGACTAAGGACCTCCACATGCCACGACCCAGACATATCTCTCTTGTTAACATACATATACTCACGCCTGTATCCCAGTGGGGTAGACAGAGACTAAGGACCTCCACATGCCACGACCCAGACATATCTCTCTTGTTAACATACATATACTCACGCCTGAATCTCAGTGGGGTAGACAGAGACTAAGGACCTCCACATGCCACGACCCAGACATATCTCTCTTGTTAACATACATATACTCACGCCTGAATCTCAGTGGGGTAGACAGAGACTAAGGACCTCCACATGCCACGATCCTGAAATATCTCTCATGTTAACATACATATACTCACGCCTGTATCCCAGTGGGGTAGACAGAGACTAAGGACCTCCACATGCCATGATCTTGACATATCTCTCTTTGCAGAACGCACTAACGGTCCCTGGCTCCGTCGAGCATCAAGAGCATCAGATGGTTTGGATGCCCATGTTGCAGTTACTCAAAGACCAATAACACCACATCATTAATACATAGATAGAAAATCTATACAAATGAATAAAACTACGAAAACTTCGCACAGTTAGTTCAACTAATCTCCAACAGATGGCGTCTTTATAAAAAAATTAGTCTTAATTTTAAAAAAAACATTTAATTTTGATTTCTTTGTTAATTTTTCGTCATTAGAGGGAAAATAATCTTCAAAATGACGTATCAAAGGGATATATTTCTGTAAGAAGTCTCTCGTGATTTCAAAATTATTTATTTCCTAGTGGATAACTAGTTATCAAACTTGGTTATCCATAAAGAACACGGAAAAATTAAGTACCTACCTAAGTCCACGGGTAATGTATAGAAATAGAAGTGCGTCGGTGGCCGAGTGGTTAAGACGTCTGGTATTAACTAGGCAGACCACGGGTTCGATCCCGGATCCCGGCCATGTATCAATGGGTTATTAATATTATAATAAAAAAAAACTATCTGTCATCACGCCTTTATCCCAAGAGGGGTAGGCAGAGATATGCGAATAATTAAAAAAATATGTACCTACATAATCCGACAAACCACACTAAATGTCAATCATCAACAGAACTGGCCACTCGTTGCCTCAGTGGGAAAAAATGTATGGCCAGAAACGAACACTGCCGATTATTTGATTGAATTGTAAACGCAAAGTGAGCCTAACTAAATGCAATTAGACTCATATTGGCTTGTGGGTGTAACCATAGATTCAGTTTGACATGAAATTTCTATACCGATGTAGTATGCTGGCGCACTAGATTGGTAATGTCGCGATTAGAACGAGACCAAAACATCAATACACCAGTGTGCGTGACAAATGTGTAATGCTGTTGATGTTTCATCTTAGATGATTAGTGATACACCATGCACTGCATTAACCATAAATTAATCACGTCTACTAAACAATAAATTATACTTTAAAACAGGATATTTTACTAAAATAAACGAAATTACTACTGACGCTAGGCTGTTACAGTACTAAAAAAACGGTCTCGTCTATCTGTCTCGCTTTAACATACGCGTATCTATGCGCTTTCTCTTTTGTATTGCCAATCTAGTAGAACGCCCGAGCGACCATATAGTGACAAGTCGACGAAGTTTTTCGTCAGCGCTCTCTCATGGAATATCCTAATCTTAGATATAGGTACAAATATATATTTTACATAGTAGGTAATAAACGTAAAATATGCAGTAATATACGTCAAATTGTGGTCTTTAAATGGCACTAGATTTCAGCTTATTTAGGAACAAAACAATATTGTATTTAAAAGCTCTCTTGGTCGCGTAACCAACTAAAAAACGCACGTGTTCGAAAATTTTGCATCTCTTTCACACCCAATATCCGAGCGATAGAAATAATAGAGAAAGAAAATTTCCAAACAAAATCGGTACAATAAAATACACAAAACGGACTTCAGCAATTCAAGTATTGTACAAAAATATTAGAAATAGCAAGTTCTAGCATTAGCTGTGATCTGTAAAGTATGTGAAATTATTATTACTCGATATGTAAAAAAATATACATGATTGATGACTTTCAGGGCTTCATGAAACCTAGGTGTAGCTGATATTGACATATTTTTTACATATTGAATATTATTTCATATACTTTAAGATCTATTCATTTGCCACAAAAATCTAGTGCCATCTATAAGAGTAAGTCGAGACATTTACGTTTTCGATACAGTATTTACTTTAAATCGCAGTGGCGAGCCTATCGTAAAATAATTTAATTAAGTTATAGTTTATTAGTGATCGTCTTGTGAATGTTTTTATTGTGATACTAAGTATTCATTTATTGTAAGTTAATAAAAATATTAAACTTAGTTAAATGTTATTTTATTTATGTTTCACTTGTTGCCTTATGGCTCCCGGAACCGTGTTTATGGGTTCCAGGGTTCCTAGGTACTAATTATCAATTTTAGATAAAGTAGATCATAAATAGTAAATACTGGTGTTTCAGTACCATTTCCAGAGTTTTGGATGTGGATGGAGGTAAGAACGGTTCTCCTACTCAACCCTGACGGCTAACCGAATCCAGGAGTCCGAGGGAAGCTGCAATATCCTGATCCGTCGCCCTCGAAGAGATTTGTTAGGTTAATACAGTGGGAGAAGAACTCACCTGGGATAGGGACACCACCTCGCTTGCACTAACAAGTTCGTCCTTCGACGCACCACAAGTTTTGTTTGGTTTGCTTATTTTAAACATGGTCCAGTTTGCTTTTCTATTGCATTCGGTTCATACGTCACAGGCCGTGATTGGTTGCTCGCACGCCGTCGTGGGTTTGTGGACATTGGATTGGTGAATTGGAAAGGGACAAAAAATCAGACAGGATGTATCAAGCCATAACATCCTGTTTCCTGTACAATAATAAGTTTGCCGACTAGTCCGCGACTAAAGTGGACGAATAGTCTGTAGATCCCTATTTGAAGACTTTCAGGGCTTCATGAGACCTAGGTGTAGCCCGTGTAGCCGATATTGAGTATTTTATATACGACGTTAAGGATCCATTAACTAGAACTTGCTATTTTTAATAAGTTTTATACAACACTTAGAAATGCTGAAGTCCGTTTTTTTATGGGACAAAAGTTATGAAGTCTCCTTATATATACTGATATATAATATAAAAGTTGAAAACTGCGTCAAATAAGATCCAGGCCGAACGCTATTACTGTAGCGGACACCCAGATATAAAATGAAATACAAGGTTGAGCCCATATTACATGAATGCATTACGGGCTACAGCTTAAATTACTTGGGCCACTTAATTAATTTCCGCCAATAAATAAAAATCAGATGAATGATTGGTCTAGACCAAAGGTTCTCAAACTTATTTTGTCTACCGCCCACTTTGAAAATCAATTATTTTTCAGCGCCCCCCAATTTTTTTTACTTTACCACATTTTAAAAATCACAATGAAATTCATTACTTTAATTTTTATATAGTGTGCTATATTATTTTTTCTGGGCCCCTTACCGCCCCCCTCTAGGCCTCCAGCGCCCACAAGGGGGCGTTATCGCCCACTTTGAGAAACACTGGTCTAGACTCTAGATAGCGGATGCGCTCCAACTCAAGTCAACCAGGTACTAAAAATTTAGAACAAAAACAACCAAAAGTACACAACAATATTATGTATTAGACGCTTTCTTGTACAGGAGGTTCATACCCCTCCGGCCTCTCAGATTTCTCACCCCCTTCACCCCGTTTTCCACCCCCACCACCCTCCCCATGCAGTTCCATGAGTTTGGAGATTTCGAAGCGGGGCCTTTTCAGCACCTTGACCTGAAGAAAAAGGTAGGGTTGTCAAATTTGTCAATTTTTTTTTAAATTTTAGTTCCGTAGGACTCAGTCAGAGGTTAAAATCAAAAGGGAACATGAGTTTTCATCATGTATGTGTCATTGCGAGCTAGGTGTGTCATCATTAAAGTTTCTATCACATTCATCCAATCCCGTGCAGAATCAGAAATCCACTCAAAAATCTCAGCCAGAAAGAGAAAGATATAATTTCCCGTAGTGACAAAACAGGACAAAAAGAAGCGTCGCGGATACCGGTCATTTTTGTCTCGCTTTATTTCTATGGTGCATTAAATCTGTCTCTTTCTAACAGATATTTTATCTACGTAGAGAGATTCTCTCGCACGGCAAATCCATACAAACTTTCCATTATATTACCTCATCTCATTTTTCGGCAGCCACTTGCCACGGACTTGAGGTTTGCAAGTAGAACCCTCACGAAAAAGAACGGGTAGTATGCTAATAAAATTTCTTTTCGTTCTTGCGAATAACGACGTCAAAACTTCCATTTGATAAATAGTAACACCTTTTCCTCGTTGATAACCAGCTATCAAACCTAGTTATCCACGATCATCCTCAAACAGACTCACCTTGCGAATGTAGACGTCGTGCAGCGGGTATATGACGCGGCAGGCCTTCTCAATGTCCTTCGCTATAGAGTCTGGCACCAGCTTGTTGACCACCTCGCGCAGCTCAGAGCCAGCCACATCCTTGGTGATTATTTCGCACATCTTCTTGCGGATCGCGCGCACCTGAAAAACGGGTGAAATTGGAATTGGTTATGCGAGCACGCCAGAAAAATATATACTCTGTTCATGGATTTTAGTGGAAATAGGCATTCAACATACTTCTTGATACTATCCCAGAACTACTAAAAGCTATGCCATATTGAATAATCTCTGACACCACCTCAACTCAAACTGACGTGTGAAGGGGCACTGACACTTTCTTTAATGTATCTACTTTGTTGTTGACAACTTCTGTCATTCATGTCCATAATTACCTAAAAGTATACATCGCTCAAATTGAATAGTTCGCAAGTTCTAAATACTTGCTCTAAATTGACTAGGTACTAAGTTATTTAGCCGTATTTCTATTATTAACATTATGCACTTATATGTTTACCTAATTTCTACATTAAAATATATTATTGTGGAGTAAACAGTCTGTAGCAACCAGATAGACAGCAATGTCCATAATCTCATACAAGACGAGATGTGATCAAAGCTGCGTCTACGTGGAGGCCAGCTTAATGTGTGCAGCATGAAACGATACAAAGACCATGGGGTGTTCCTTTGTATAGCTGGGCTGCAATTATTTCCCAGAGACAGTAATTGTTCTTCGTTTCTTTTTAGGTTATAAGATAACCATCTAACCAATGTCATAACCGAGTTAGCTAAGTAGAAAAAAGAAAAACTGCATTAGTGTACAGTACACACACGCAAGAAGTGAAACTTCTTTGGCTTATTGTAATTAAGAATTAAATATACTAAATTATATATTTAACATAATTAAATAATAAATAAATATGAATATATTGTTAATGAGATCTGTATTTTTTTAGAAAGAACACCTTACGTGTTACGAACATTTTTCTCTACCCTGCCTTCAAATACTTCCCTCGTTGATAACCACTTATCAAACTTGGTTATCCACAAGGCACATGGCCACAAACGTACCTGGGTATGCTGGGCGTAGCACGTCTTCCGCTGGCTGAGTGTATCCTTAGCGGTGAATCCGATACAGAACACACGCAGCAGGTAGCCGTCTGTGGTCTTCACGTCAATGTTGGCCTCCACCAGGGTCTGCCATTTCTTCACCATCGACCTGTGAACCATCATATTATATCACATTTCGAAAAAAAATATTTATACTATCCATCATCACGCCTTTTATCCCAAGTAGGCAGAGACAAATAAATGCCATTTGCTACGATCCTGACATACCATTCTCCTTTCGCTTCATTTATATTCATCATACCTTTCATACATGCTCGGCGATCTTCGATCAATAAGACACCGGAACTATGTCATAAATTACATGTTACTATGTTATAGTCCATCCATACTAATAAAATAACTATAAATTTGAAAATATCTCATTCTTCCGGGATAATGGCTTTACCTGCCTAATAAATATAAATTAAAAATTAAATGCTGTTCTATGGTAAGCCGCATCACTTGACAACGGCTGGACCGATGGAGCTAATTTACTCGGAAAATTGCAAAATTCGGGATTATTGTATGAACTCAATTAAATTTTATATAATATTATTTAAATTCTATCTCTCCGTCTTTGGACCTCGGTAATACATTTCGTTTAGCAACCAGGGACCCTGAGACAAACAAGACATACAAGCCCAAATCCAAAACTCAAGCCCAAATCCAAAACTCACCTAAGCTTGTCGGTGGTGAGATCCATGCCATGGAAATTGCACAACACGTTGCGGCCCTGCACATCCTCGCCGATGAGACGGAACTTGCGGAACGACCTGCAAAAGTAACACGAATCAAAACACGAGAAGACCGGCTCCGAGACGAGATGACCCATTCAAGATTCTCGGGGTTATAACAGGCTGCCGCAACTTAGAACAAAAAATTAGGACTAGGAAAAATTAGCCAATACTAATGGCGTCGTAACGCCATCTCTTTCACTCCATATACAGATGACAGAGATAGCAAATATTTCTATACCAATCTACAGTACGATGTTGTTAGGTTGGCAGTACCTTACAGCCCTAACTTTGTTTCATTATAATGTATGGCAGTCCTAAGAACATAGTAGTGATTGCTACTTACTCTATTTTGTTCACTAGACAAGCATAATTTATACTCATATACACAGTACAGGTTGGCAATAAAGTCTAGACTCTAGTGGACTTTTTAAGGGACGCAACCTATGCTTGTTACAATTATGGTGACATACCTCTCAGCATCAGAGTCAGCCTGAAGGTCGGCCAGCGACACTTCAAACACGCGCCCCTTCAACCCTTCGGAGGCGATCTTCGTGCCCTGGAATTTTGAAAAAAAAAAACATTTTTTAGTATAATTAAAAAAAAAAGCAATTTGCTAATTAATTTTCAATTAAAATATTCAGTAATAAAATCAAAAGGGAACAAAATTTTTCATCAGTTCTGTTTCATTGCGAGCTAGGTGTGTCATCATATAAAATTATCCTTAAGAGTAATGCAGTTTTTCTATGGGATTTTTGTACAATCTCAAGACCATAACGGGTGAAAGGTAATATAGGCTCCACAGCCAGGACATGATCTAGGCTGGCATGTTGGGTTCTGGGATTAATCAAAGCTACTTTTTATCCTGGATACTCACAGGATCATCTATACTAATATTATAAAGAGGTAAAGTTTGTGAGGTTGTAGGGGGTAAATAAGGATCTACTGAACCAATTTTGAAAATTCTTTCACTTATAGGAAGCTACGATATCCCAGAGTGACATAAGCTATATTTTATTTTGATCGAAAATATCCACGGGCGAAGCCGGGGGGCGGACAGCTAGTAATATATAAAACCATTAGTATCGCTCTATCTATACTAACTAATATTATAAAGAGGAAAGATTTGTATTTTTGTATGTTTGTTACGAATAAACTCAAAAACTACTAGACGGATTTTGATCATTCTTTCACCATTAGAATGCTACAGTATCCCTGAGTAACATAGGCTATATACCATCACGGCATGACGACGGGAACGGGGTGGGCAGAGGTGAACATGACAAAAGCTATGTATGAAGTATGTTTGCCAACATTCTGAAATAGTCATGTACGAAGTCGTGGGAAACGGCTAGTACTTTAAATTACTCTTAAGGACAGTGCTACTACTAGTTCTACCAATGGTGGGACCACATTTCTTACCTGAGTTCTATTGACAAGGGTGGTGCCCACTTGTCTCTTGGTGAACATGGATGGCGCCTTGATGTCATACCAGTCTTTTCGGGTGAATGGGTCCACACTGCCAACAAAATCATGTTTATCTATGAATGATGGACAAAAATTAGGTTAAAATTTAAATTTTAAAAAAAGTAAGCACCAATTTTATTTAAGAATATCCACACTTCTTCTAAAAATAACAGATATTTAGGTCTGTTAAAGAAGTGAAGTTAAATTATATATGTGGCAACCAGATAGACAGCAATGTCCATAATCTCATACAAGACGAGATGTGATCAGAGCTACGTCTACGTGGAGGCCAGCTTAATGTATGCAGCATGAAACGATACAAAGACCATGGGGTGTTCCTTTGTATAGCTGGGCTGCAATACTATCCTAATTATGGCTAAAGATCTCAATAAGGTTAATAATCTATAGACTATGCATTTGAAAATTTGTGATAGTTTAAGACTAAGAAGAAAAGATTTGGTTGATTTGCTAGTAAAACATACAGGAAGTACTGGCTTTTCAGTATCATCATAAGGGCCGAACATTCGGCTTTTTCAAGTAGTCGGTCTCCATAATAATTATCTTTGTTATTTGGTAAACAAACTTTGAATGTCTTTCTATGGTAAGATCTTAAAAAGCAACTTGTTTAAAAACACATGCAAACATTGTTTACTGAAATGGCTCTACCATTGTCTACTATTGAGCGAAAGAGTCTATGAATGAAGAAAACTATAATAAGAAATGCAATTGTCACATGAAATACCTTTTTAAAGTTCCGGTTTAATTTGAAGAGCCCTAGATTGTATGATGCTGGGAACACAGAGGAAGGTAGAGTTCCACTTTTCGCACCATTACTATCCTTGAACCACATTGTTTTATCTACATAGTTTAGATTATTCAAGAGGTTATTTTATTTTACAATACAAACTTTTTCTTTTATTTTAGCCGGCACTGACATTGTTTAGAAATAAATTAAACTTTGAAAACCGTTACAATTGCAGTTAAATAGAATTATTGGAAAACTAGCACATGTAATACTAAAAAAACTTTCTAACCTAAAAATGTTTGCTTCATGTATAGGTAACTTAACAAGAAAATCAAGAAAACGTGTTAAATAAAAATAAAGAAGCAAGTTATTAGATAAGTAACTTAATGCAAATCAATAATAAATACAGATTCCATTGAAAATATTATGAAAACAATATTGCAAGTATTATTAAAATATTTTTTGTCTAAACATCGATGTGTCTAAATTATAAGTTATAAAATAACAGCATTTTCATATTTGCCACGAACTATTTAGCACTAGTATCAAGTTATCTACAGAGATTGAAGCGTTTACAAAGCTATATTTTACCGACACGAGACATGGATGAAAAGATATCCAATTATATTACAACGATCACAAACCTTTTAGCACAATTAATTCAACGCACATATAAAATAATAAACGTAGAATAAAATTAAAACAATATTATTAACTTACATCTTCTTCTTAACACCCTTTTTGCCACCTTTGGACAGCCCTTTATTTTTACCGACCGCCATGATCAAACACAAAATTCGGAAAGGACAGAAATAATTTTGCTCTATGGTTTTAAAATGACATTGACATTTGTTTTTTTTTAATGCAATGTTACCAACTAAAAATATTTATATTTAAAGAGAAATAAATAATGACATGTCCCATAGAGATTCCACGACACGCCTTGGTGGAAAGCGCACGCGCCGCGAAGACGTGTTGGGGAATCCAGTTTAATCCCGTCCGTGCTGTGATGGTTGTGATTAGTCAGTGATTAATAGGACATATCACGGCTGGCGGGAGCATTCTACCTACCGATTATCGGCTTATTGTTACTGTGACGTCTATAATACTTGACATTGGCGGAATCATCAAGACCCTGATGGAGCCATTTTGAAAAAAAATAGAATAGAATAGACATGTCCCATAGAGATAAAGCAGGACAAAAAGTAAAGTCATGGAAACCAGCTAGGTTAGCATAGTTTTGACGTGACTTCTTTCGTTTCGGCCGAATGGTCTTGAAAAGGCCAAAACGTTTTATGTCCAACAAGGACCGGCCAGAGAAAGCCTGGGCCGAGAGGTCCGGCCCAACAATGTGCGTGCAAATTTGCTATGCCGGGCAAAGACAAGTACACAGAATTTGCCCGCACATTGTTGGGCCGGACATTCTCGGACCGGGTATGTCCTGCACAAGAATGCCGAGCAATTTGCTTGGCCGGACAAAGACAAGTACACGGAATTTGCCCGCACATTGTTGGGCCGGACCTCTCGGCCCGGGCTTTCTCTGGCCGGTCCTTGTTGGACATGAACGTTTCGTTTTGAAGACAAATCCGTAGCATACATTGACACAAGCAACTTCCGATCGACTCTGACGTCACACGTCACACCTTATTATGTCAGTCAGTACAATATCAATTTAATGTATATAGCATTATGGTTCATTTTAAGAGAACAGTGAACACCAAACCAGTTTCTTAGCGGAAATAGTTTTGGTAGAATTTTGAACTTATTGCTAAAGGCATAGCGTTCACAGTTCTTTGCTTCGCGGCTGCCGCAGAGTGTACGCCGTGCAGAGTTGCCAACTCGGATTTTGAAAAAGACGTAGGATAGTCTAGAAAATTATATAAGTTTATATTATTAAAATAAACGTAGAAATTGTAAAAATTGCATATGAAAATATCAACGTATTTTTTATTTTAACTTTATTTACTTTAAGATTTTAAAGTTAACGGTAAAATCTAAGATCTAAGCAAAAACACGTGAACTGGCAACGCTGACAAACTTTCGTTCGACCGAAAACGAAAACGAAAGTGTCGCTGTCAAAATCTGTGCTAACTCCCCTGTCCTCTTTGACCTGCTTTTACTTCTATGGGTTATTTTCTCTTTTTTTCTCTCCCCGGCCGGTAGATAAAATCTCACGCGTCGTGCTAGCCCAATTGCTGTGCGTCCGAGAATACACAGATAATAGATATTATTATTTTGCCGTTGAAATAATGATATATTATTTCTGGAAATTTTAATTGTATAAACTTGAAAATGAAACCATTGTACGTCAATAGTGCCGTTTCACCAATCATAAGCCGGTGAAGGGGCTTCTTCTTCTTCTTAGCCTCAAATTCCCTATGCTAATCGAGGGGAACTGCAGCTGCAGGTACAATTTAATAAATGCAAGGTTTCTCTGTAGGCTAAGGTAGTAGACGCGGTCACCATTTTTATTGCCACACTACCTCGACAAAGAATAGTATATTCACAGACTATAGGGATTACTACTTGGTTACTGCCCTTTTTACTCCTGTGGTACCGATCGCCCACATTGGGCGAATCGCATCATACTGATTTTTAGGGTTCCGATTTAAATATTATTTTAATGTTGAATATTTTTTTTATGTGTATGTAAATAGTTTTAATTAATTTAATTGTAAATATAGAAGTAGTATTGTATATTTATTTCAGATTCCTGAAAGTATCAATACTAAATTTCGACAGTTATATGTAACTGAATAACGACGTGACACTGGCAGAAATGTACTTATCTTAGCACAATTGCCAATCAATAAAAAAAAAACATCTCCGATGAAAAAACGGAAACTATTATACTGTCTCTGTCTGTCTGACTATCTGTCACAGCTTATTTTATCCGAATTTACTCGACGAAAAATGTTGAAACTTGGTACATATATACATATATATAATAGAGTTTCATGACCCAATCACGGACGCATAACGTAAATAATTTCGATTTTGGTGGTTAATTTTGGAGAAAAATTAAAACTTGATTTTTTTTCAAGTGCATCATTACATATCAAATGAAAGGGCTTGTTATAAAGAATATAAATATAATTTTAAAATACCTACATAGTTTTAATTATGTTAAAGAAAAAATGGCCAAATTGACCGTTCCCCATTCTCTTATCTTCAAAACTACTGAGTCTAAAATTTTGAAAAAGAAAAAAAAAAGGAAATATAAGGTCTTTCTTAAAGTTAAAAGGAAAATCTAAACGAAAATTCTGTCTTAAAGTTCTGACCCTGGTACGGAACCCTCAGCGCAACTTGGCCAATTATTATAATATGTTTATAGGTAGCTTTCGATCGTAAAATTAAACGAAGTCGTAAGTTATGCCGACGGCCGACGCTATTAAACTTCACAGAGGCAACTTTTTTGATGTGATGTGCCGATAAGTCATTTTGCATTGTTTGATATTTTATGTCATAAATCTTTTCTATCTTGAAGCATTTCTTCTAAACACATGACCGTCTTAAAATAAGTCCTGTAGCAAATGTATAAGTGAAGCAACAGGTTATTTTATTTGCTCTGTGCAGGTTATTGGCCACACCGCATGGTAAAAAGGCCGTGGAAGTGTTGGTGTGTGTGAAAATAAATTTTAGTTATATTTTATTAATAATATGCCCGAGATATTAATGTTATGTGTATCACCGCCTTTACATTAAAATGTATCAAAAAAACCATAGATTTAGAATACTCGCGCGGGCTCATGAAAAAAGCTGATGATGAAACTCCAAAAATGTAAAACCTTCGTTCCACACTTCGTTCGTTTGGTAATCGTTCGGTCGGTCACAAACATTTTTTCGACACTCGTTTTCGTTTTCGGTCGAACGAAAGTTTGTTAGCGTTGCCAGTTCACGTGTTTTTGCTTAGATCTTAGATTTTACCGTTGGTAACTTTAAAATCTTAAAGTAAATAAAGTTAAAATAAAAAATACGTTGATCTACGAACTTTTCATATGCAATTTTTACAATTTCTACGTTTATTTTAATAATATAAACTTATATAATTTTCTAGACTATCCTAGTTACGTCTTTTTCAAAATCCGAGTTGGCAACTCTGCAAGGCGTACACTCTGCGGCAGCCGCGAAGCAAAGAACTTGAACGCTATGCCTTTAGCAATAAGTTCAAAATTCTACCAAAACTATTTCCGCTAAGAAACTGGTTTGGTGTTCACTGTTCTCTTAAAATGAACCATAATGCTATATACATTAAATTGATATTGTACTGACTGACATAATAAGGTGTGACGTGTGACGTCATAGTCGATCGGATGTTGCTTGTGTCAATGTATGCTACGGATTTGTCTTCAAAACGAAACGTTCATGTCCAACAAGGACCGGCCAGAGAAAGCCCGGGCCGAGAGGTCCGGCCCAACAATGTGCGGGCAAATTCCGTGTACATGTCTTTGTCCGGCCAAACAAATTGCTCGGCATTCTTGTGCAGGACATGCCCAATCCGAGAATGTCCGGCCCAACAATGTGCGGGCAAATTCTGTGTACTTGTCTTTGCCCGGCATAGCAAATTTGCACGCACATTATTGGGCCGGACCTCTCGGCCCCGGGCTATCTCTGGCCGGTCCTTGTTGGTACACAAACGTTTTGGCCTTTTCAATTCGGCCGAAACGAAAGAAGTCACGTCAAACATATGCTAACTCGGCAGTTCATTCCATAGATTAGAATAGTTCATTTCAAAGAGTGCCATGGAATGGAAGTTCATTCCATAGAGTAACTTATATTCTGTGAGTTGTGAGAATGTGAGTTCATTCAGTTCATTCTCTGTGGTTCATTCATAAAAATTTTCAGGGCGGATGGTTTTATCGAAGTTTCAATTTAATTTTTAAATAGTTCGATTCGTCATACTAGAATTTACGGCACGCCCATTAATTTTGCAACATTGCTTTAGATATTTATAAACCAAAGTTTCCAATATTATATAAGTGTATGTGAAATGTTAATTGCTCCACAAATCCTGAAGTTTCAGTGAAAAAGAGGCAAAATGGGTGCTCGTGTATCCAGAACCGATTTTGAATGGGTTTACACGGAAG
The DNA here is from genome assembly GCA_963924495.1 of Nemapogon koenigi. Classification (NCBI taxonomy): domain Eukaryota; kingdom Metazoa; phylum Arthropoda; class Insecta; order Lepidoptera; family Tineidae; genus Nemapogon; species Nemapogon koenigi. The sequence continues at coordinate 1,984,019 of OZ004658.1, read as the reverse complement.
AACCCCATGCTAGTCGCAGAAAACTTATTTTGGGTAAGTGAAATTACGTCATTTATTACCATATAAAATTAATTTTGGTTTAACCGGCTACGTGTTTGTTTTACCTACTTTATAAATAACCTTATAGATAGGTGTTTTATTATGTTGGAATATACTATTCTTATCTACATACTGTAAATTTTGAAATAATTTTGTTCATATAGTTTTTAGACTGTGGTTTTATTTTCCTCTACTTGGGTCTACACTTGAGTCAAATTGACTTGTATTCAACTTGTATTGGTCCTGCTCTCAGATCGGGATTGTATTCAGATTGTATTTTCTCAGGTCCTGCTGATGTAAAATGTTTTAGCTGATCTAATTATTATTTTCTTTATACACTTAAATATTATTTTAAATAGGTACTTAAGTAGGTACCTACATGACCAAAATCTTAAAATTATTATTATTAAAAAAAATTGGATGAATGGACAAGAAATAAACAAATAATATCTAGGTATGAAATAAAAAGCTTTATTTATTTAAAACATTTAATACTTTTTAACCAAAATAAATCGGATACCATATGAAATCTAAGGAATGTTACTACTTCAATAGAAAATACCCTACGACTGATGGAGGAGTCAGTTAATCACGATTTATCTGATTCAAGTTAAGTCATATAAATTACTCGACTTCAAACATTACTATTGCACCAGAATCTGAGTACAAGAAGTAAACAGTGAAGTTATAATAAAATACCATAAGTTTTAGATAATAAAAGTTTCAAAATTAATGTGGAAATGCGGTCTTTACATAGAATGTGTGATATAAAACTTATTTACCGCATCCGGAACAATGTCATTAGAGAAGAATGCGGTATAAAAGATGATGTGACTAAAATTAAGAAAAGTAGTTTACGTTGGTTTGGACACGTTGAAAGATTGACTAAAATGGTTTATATGGCTGAAGTGAAAGGAAATGCTGGCAGAGGACGACATAGATGTACTTTTATTGAACATATAAAAATATGTTGATTGATGGAAATATTAAAAGTACACATAATCGCTGAACATGTATGAAATTTATGATGAATATAAAAGAAGCAAAAGAGATACGTCAGGATCGTAACAAATGGCATTCGATTGTCTCTTGGGATGAAAGGCATGATGATAGATAGATAGATAGATCAAAATTAATTTCAACCCATTTATACATATTGCTATACCCATTTTGGAATAATGTATCTATCTTCATAATAGTGAAATAAAAGTAAACGAGGGAGACTTGGTCTTCCGCTGGGTACCCTGGAATCGTAACACGGTTTCGGGAGCTGTAAGGCAACCAGTGAAGAAAGAATAAAATAAAAAATCAGTTTCCTTATAAAGAGCATTCACTGTATTGGAATGAAAAGAGAAATTCCTAGAAAATGATTTATAACAATTTATTCTTATCAGTGATATGATAATGATACTATAAAACATAAATGTAAAAATGGAGCCAAGTATTGCAACTCTGTAAAAAGTAGTGAGTTCTTATGTGGAGCCAAAGTCTATTGTTATACTCCATGTATCTTTAGTTGCAGAATATTTTGTCATTTGGCAGGCTATAGGCAGACCCGCTGCGTACGGGCGTGCAGGGCGTGCACCGCACAAGGGCGGCATTTTCAAAGGGGCGGCAAAAACAGATATCGAAACGAAATATTCTCATAATTTCAAATTTTTATCATGTCATAATAACGATATCTATTGGTCAGTTTCGAAAATAAACGTAAACGTAATATAAGCTTAATTTTTTACGTAAGGGTTTAGTAATATAAGCTTAGTTTTAGGCTTAGATATATTGAATAAGTAACTACCTACCTATATGCTAAATGACAGTAACACAGGTGGATTATTTACAGAGAAATTGGGAATAGTTTGTCCCCATACAAATTATGGATAAGTATAGGGCTCTTAAGTCGACGCATCACAGAGCAACAAACTCATTTTTACGCGCAACTTATTTTGTCCATATCTCTTTTGAAATATGTGAGGAAGATGGATTACTATTAAAATCGATAGGATAACCAAGGATAAGATATGATAGATTAAAATTCACGTACCAGAAACATGAGATGATCTCAACAAAAATAACACGAAAAGGACTTAGGCTTTCTATGTTTTTACAAAAACTATTAGAATTATCAAATTCTAATTATTGTATTCTTAAAGTAGGTATATGAAATTATCTATCTTTTAATGTCGAGAAAATTGTTAATTTGTAAAAATATATTAAGAGAACTCGAGTTGCAAACTTGGCTGAAATACGCGTGAAATTGAGGATTTTCAAGTCTTCATAAAACGTAGGTGTAACTTACATTTGGTTATTTTCTTTACATGAGAAACTTTACAATATACACTATGTTGCAAAAAAAACGAGCACTTAAAACTTAATTGGTTATCATTATATTTTGAAGTTAATAATGTTTTAATAATTATTATTTATGATGTTTCAACATATTATAATCGAATTTCTACATTTTTTAATCATCACAAGTAGAAATCTGAGGTAAATTGAATAAAAAAATGAAAAACCATTTTATTAAGTAATTTTAATGAGTGTGAAGTGACAAATTAAACTAAAATTATTTTTTTAATTAATCTTTTTTAAATGAACCTACACAAAAATCAATATCGAGTATGACCACCTCTCGCAGTTATGACAGCTGCCATTCTTTTTCTCATACTCCCGATCAGGTTTCTTATGGTTTATTGTGGTATCAGTTCCCATTCAGCCTGAATCACAGTTTTTAACTCTGTGAGATTTTGTGGAGCTGGAGTTACAGCTTGTACCCGGCGTTTTAGCACGTCCCATAGATGCTCTATAAGGTTGAGGTCGGGACTCCTCGCTGGCCAATCCAATCGAGGAATCCCAACCTCCTCCATATATGCGGATACTGCAACGGCACATGAGGACGAGCATTATCATCCATAAAAATGGACCTGTCTCCCATAACAACCAATGCAGGTTGCACATGTGGAACGAGAATTTCTGAGATATAGCGATGTGCATTAAGTGCCCCATTTGGCAAAAAACTAACTCCGTACGAGCTCCAGAAGTTATTCCTGCCTAGAACATTAAGGATCCCCCAACGTATGGTGTTACCTCTTCAAAGCACACGTCGGCATAACGTTCACCTTGTCTTCTCAGTACTCTCCGACGTCTGTCTTCACCATGTAGACATATACGGGCCTCATCGGAAAACAGAACCCTACCCCAATCCTCAATTGTCCATAGTAACAAATTTTGCCCAAATCTTAGTCTTGCTACGCGATGCCCACGGAGTAATTTTGGTCCTCTAGCGGGTCTGTGAGAATGTATGTCTGCTTCGATAAGTGTCCTCCGTACAGTCCATTTACTAACTCTCACCAATCTCACTTCTTGTAGGTGGTTTTTAGATAATTGTAAGATTTTCGTCGATTTCTAAGAGCTTGACTGACAAGGAATCGATCATCCCTCTGCTCCGTACATCTTTTTCTGCCAGAACCAGGCCTTCTACAGAGAGAATCAGTCTCTTGGAACCTCTTCCAAATCCTTTGAACTTTAGAACGTGTAATTCCAAGCCGCCGTGCCACATAACATTGGTCTAAACCTTCATCGAGAAGAGTGACGACTTTACTAGCTAATATTGTGTTGTCCATATCGTAATGAAACTAGTGCACTTGTGCACTACTTCTATTCATCAATAAAGTCGTGAAACTAAGGAATATTTTGTTAATAATAACACAATTGACGATAATATTTTGAAAAAATCCCGCGTTTAGTTGGCGTTTTAAATACAAAATTAGAGAATATTTGTCATAAAACGTAGAAATTTAAATTTTGAATGTTCATTATTAGTGGCTAACACGCGTAATTGAACATGGAACAACATTCAGAACATAGAATACATATATATAAATTATTTAAATATATCTATGTATATAAAAATGAAACCCGTTTTCCGTTGTCACGACATAACATGAAAACGGCTTGACCGATTTGGCTGATTTTAGTCTTAAAATATTCCTAGATATCCAGGGAAGGTTTTAAAGGTGAGACAATTCGAATAATTGCCGAAAAACCCCTAAAAACAGCCCTTTTCTTTTTCCCATAATAACAGAGTCAATTTGAACCTTATTGCTATTCAATAAAGTTCATTTTAAATTAAAAGCACTCATTGTTATCTATGCAATGTAGATGTGTTCCTAATGTCACCGCACAAATTTAAAATTCGCGTGCGTGTTGGAGAATCTAATGTCGCGTTCCGACACTCAACAAAAGTGATAATATCGCGAACGCGACCAAATTGAATAGTCACAAAATGTAATTTAAGTAATTTAATAGATCATTAGTAGTACTGATTTTCAGTTTGGTCGGCTTCGCGAAACTTAATTTTGCCTAGGAGTAGGGGTAGGAGTAGAGGTAGGAGTAGGGGTAGGGTAGGGTAGGGTAGGGTAGGGTAGGGGTAGGGTAGGGGTAGGGTAGGGGTAGGGGTAGGGGTAGAGGTAGGGGTAGGAGTAGTTGTTTTCCACGGACGAAGGAAAGTAAATAGCAGGCAAGCCAACGTTTGGGCAGGACAACGTCTGCCGAGTCCGCTAGTACTACAATATATCTTAAGTGCTCGTTTTTTTTGCAACATAGTGTATTTATCTTTCAAAAACAATTTTAATTTCGAGCCTAGCACATACAGTTATTGCGTAAAACTGGAAAAACTAAACATCTGTTATGAGGCGTCACCTTAATAAACAAATTTTATGTAATTTATAACTAGCCTAGGTTTATTCAAGGAAATAATTTATCCTATGAGGAAAAAAGTATACTGAATATAGAACATATCAGAATTTGATTTCAGTGTAAATTGAACTTTTGGGGAAGCGGACCTATGAAATTCTTGATACATTAAACTCTATCTATCTATCATCACGCCTTTCATCCCAAGAGGGGTAGGCAGAGACAATCGAATGCCATTTGTTACGATCCTGACATATCTCTTTTGCTTCTTTTATATTCATCTTACCTTACATGCTCGGCGATTGTGTGTACTTCTAATATTTCCTTCGATCAACATATTTTTTATATGTTCAATAAAAGTACATCTAGGTCGTCCTCTGCTAGCATTTCCTTTCACTTCAGCCATATAAACCTTTTTAGTCAATCTTTCATCCTTCATTCTTTCAACGTGTCCAAACCAGCGTAAACTACTTTTCTTCATTTTTGTCACAACATCATATTTTACTCCGCATTCTTCTCTAATGACATCGTTCCGGATGCGGTCAATACGCTTTATATCACACATTCTACGTAAAGACCGCATTTCCACTGCATTTATTTTACTTTCATGCCTCTTATTCCATACCCAAGTCTCGCTTCCATAAGTAAGTGATGGAACTAAAACAGCATTATGTATGTTCATTTTACTTGTAGTTGTAAGTTGTGTATTCCTGCATACATTGTTTAGTCCACCAAATATCTTGCTTCCCGCTTTCACTCTTTTTACATTAAACTCTTTGCGGAGGTAATCTGTCTGTGACCTTTTCACGCAAAAACTACTGAACCGATTTTGTTGCGGTTTTCACTATTACATAGGTTGATTCACCGGGAAGGTTTACGAGTATTAAACGTGGACCTATCATGTTTAGGAGCTAAGCATTAACAGTTTTAGTGAATTAAGTCGGGAAAAAAGTTAGCCCCAGCGAGTTTTTATGGCGTATGTTGTCTAATCCGTTGGAGATATAACAAAATGATGTAGGAAAGAATTGTGTGGAATAAAATTTTGTACAATAAAGCCTGCGGTAGCATATATCCAATCTCTTATTTATGTAGATATTTAAATTGTTGTCAACCATATTGATCCTCAATCTGGCATCAACATAATTGGCGCTTAATTAATTTTCTTGCCACACAAAACCTCAGCAAGAATCTCTCATACATTTCCACACATACATTAGGTAAGTACTAACACAACTAATAAATGCCTAATTTACATGTATGACTCAGTATGTATATGTGCAGTCATATAATGAATTCATACTATCCACCATACTAATAAGGCATCGGTAGTCGAGTGGCTAAAACGTCGGCTCACAAATGAGAAGTTGCGGGTTCGATCGTACCAATGGGTTTTTATAATAAAAATTCTATATACATTATCTGACAAACCGTAAAATGAGGCTTTTCCGTTTACATACCTCAACAGAGCTGGCCACTTGTTAGGCCTGTATAGCCTCAAAAATCTTTGGCTAAATGAGGAAGATTTTGTCTTCCACTGGGTACCCTGGGGCGGGCAAGGGTTCTGTAAGACGAGTGAAGATTTTTTTATAAGATGATCCCGCCGATTGTGATATGCCCTATTAATTACTGACTAAAATTTACAAATATCACAGCGCGGATGGGATTAAACTGGATTCCCTATCATGTCGCGGCGAGACGCGTGCGTTGGTCGCCATGACATGACGTAGAATCTATTTGTAATATTTTATTGATGCCCCAAAATTAACCTCCAAAATCGAAATTCAATTATTTACTTTATACTTCAGTGATTGCGTCATTAAACACTACATAATATGTACCTACCTACTTTTTCGTCCAGTACATCCACTGCAGGATCATGGTCTCCCTCTAGGTGCACCATTTTTAGTAGTGCTCATTGAGAGGAATTGCCATAGTCACCACGCTTGGCGCGGGTTGGTGACCGGGCTTTACGTGCCCTCCGGAGCACGAGGTGTCGATTTAAGCACATATTCTTAAAGAAAATTGGTGCTTAACATTTTTGGCAAGGGGTAGGATTCGAACCCGGGACCTCCGGTTTCAAGTTCACCGTCCTACCAATTAGGCTATCGACTACCTTCGGAGAAAATAAGCTGTGATTCTATAAGGGTTTTCTTTTTTCATCATTTTTCAACCCTAAAAATAAAAAAAAAAATCACGGATGGCCACAGCTATCCAAACCGTGTGTTTATAAGGTCCCAGAGTACAAGTCTCCCACTTTTAGCAATATGGTTATTGTGCACTAAAATGCATGGAAAATGTTGCAACCACATGCATGTTTTCTTACTGGACTTGAAAAAATCTTTTTGCATTTGATAGCCCAATTCTTAAGAGGATCGTGTAGCTCAGCGTACGCAGCGAAATAGGTATTTAGAAAATCATATTCTGTCTCAAGCGCGCTCTTCCCCCGGGCATCAGTGCGACAGAGAACACTGCAGCTCGTGAGTGTTTGTAGGTATGTTCTTCGTTGAAAATTGCGTTTTGGGCGAAAATGATTTACACCTACTAAACTATAACGAAACCTTATCATTTTGGTGCCAACGTTTTAGCAGATTATAATCTACGTACGTACGTTTTGCTTTTTTTTAAATTTTGCGTTGTTTTTCAAATACAGACGGTTTATTACCAGCAAGTTATGAACCAAAAAAACCGAGATTTGAGGGGCTTATAACTTTTGACCTATTACGAATTTTGAAAAAAGGAAAAAATACGTACGTAGTTTTTCATTATGTCAGTAACATATTACAAAATCGTTAAAATTAAATAATATTTAGGGGTAGTAAAACGTTTTCTCCGTTTGTATGGACATGGACGTGGTACACTACACTCTTAAGTTAGGTTATAGGTTAAATAACGTCACGCTACGACCCAAAGGAGCGGAGCAGTAACCATTAACGCGGGTGCTAGCAAGGCACACCTAGTTTTTTTATATAAAATTTTAATGTTATCCTGGCGGGCACTTACATAATTTCCAATACATTAAACCTGATATCAGTCACGTACTTGATTCTAATACCATTATGTTCTTATCTAAGCAATATTACTTTAGTACGAGGGCTGTTTGATAAGTACCCGTTTATGGAAAAAAAAACATTTTTTTTTGTATATATGCATTTATTTTTCTACGTAGTCACCTTTTAACTCTATACATTTGTTCCACCTATGCTCAAGCTTCAATAAACCATCCAAAAAGTATGATTTTGGAAAGTCATTTAAATAGGCCTCTGTGGCGGTAATGACTTCGTAATTTGATCCAAATCGCTTACCACCGAGCCATTTTTTTAGGTTGGGAAACAAAAAGAAATCGCAAATTTGCTGGCAAAGACAAGTACACGAAAGATGTCACGTCAAATATTATACGCTCACCCCACTGGGCTGTTTACAAAACCCCGCCCGGACGCTCCCCTGGCGGCCTCCAAAATAGGACAAATCCGGGGAATCCCGGACAGATGGCAACCCTATTTTAATGGGACAATAGCGTGCTTGCGGCTTGGACCTATTATCGCATCATATGAAACGTCTTTATGTCGAAAAACTACTGAACGTATTTTGATGCGGTTTTAACAATTAGATAGGTTGGTTCAGGAGGGTTTACGAGTATTAAACGTGAACCTATCATGTTCAGGAGCTGAGCAATAACAGTATTAGTGAATCAAGTCGGGGGGAAAAGTATGCACAATTTTTTTATTGTTTTTTTTTTCCTTCCCGGGTTGTCTTATAGCTTCCGAAAACCGTGTTACGGTCTCAGGGTACCCATCACAAGACCAAGTCTCCCTCTTTTAGCCGATGGTGTTTGTGAGGCTATACTTACCTCACGAGTGGCCAGTTCTGTTGAGGTATATTTAGATGGAAAAGCCCACGTGCGTAGCCAGGTTTTACTTTCGGAGGGGGTTCACGGGGGGGGGGGGGGGTGTATTGTAGTGTAGATTATAGTATTTTTACATCAGGAAACGAATATATTAAAAGGAAAGGAAGGACAAAAGACAAAAAGGATCCAATGGAGCCAAAGGAATGAAGTAAGGATATAAAGGAAGGAGTAAAAAGGAGCATATCATGCTCCTTTACAGTACTTATATTTTTATCAGCTTGTTGCAATGGACAACATTTCATTTTTCGTAAGGTACCAAAATTCGAAAACCGTTTGGAGATTACATGCTAGAAAGCTTATTTTTCATTTTTTTTATTTTTTATATCCTTTAATTTTCGAGTTATTTTAAAAATACTGAAATATTGAAAATTAAGGATTAATAGGTGCCCTAATCTGTGCTAATTTAAAAATACTAATGTCTGTGGCAGAGTTGAACTCAGGTGTTGCCCTCTATTAATTTTACCCATTTTTATTCCATTTAAAGCTAAATTAATAATTATTCTTTAAATATAATTATAAAAAAACTTCTTTTATATAATATTTTTTGGAAGTTTTGCTAGTTTCGAATGGGCTATCACAGGAAATATATTTACGAGTGAAACCGCGGACAAAAGCTAGTATTATTATATACATTATGAATAATGTCGTAGGCGATTTGAGTTCCGGCTACGGCAACACCTATTTGGAACACGGTATATTATACTCTTTGCATTTCTATAACGTATACGCTGTGGCTTGACTGACACTATCTGTCACTTTCTTTGGGTGACAGTTTATATTTCTTAATTTTAGTCCTAGCTATGGTTTTTAGTTTATAAGTCCTCAGAATTTATAAAAAATCATAATTAAATTAAAAATATAAAAACAACCAAAAATAAAATAGAAAAATACGTGTAACTTATTTTTTAATATATTTTTAATTATAGTAATAAAAATGGGTGATTAAAAAAATGAAATGTTGTCCATTAGTTCACTGTATTAAATTATTATTTTATTATATATCTTTATTTCATTTCTTTCTTTCTATTATATTTTTACATATTTAGGGGTATATAAAAAAAACAAGAATATATAAAAATATAAAAAAAGGATTATCCCCCCGGAAGCGAGGTAAATACCCAAACTACCAGTGGTTAGGGCTGCAGAGAGAGGAACTTCCTCACAATACGTGCCGTGCTGAGGAGTACTGCCTTCTGAATCTGGCCCTTGACCCAACCGCCAATTTCAAGGTTCCTAAGGTGACGGTCAAAACTCTTAGCAAAAAGACCATTGACCGTCACTACTATCGGTACAATGATCGCCGACTTCACTTTATTATATATATTATTATTATTATTAACCCCCAACCCCCCCCCCCCCCTGGCTACGCCCATGGAAAAGCCTCTATGGTTTGTCGGATTATGTATGAAAGTCGCGGGCCTCAGCTAGACTAATGCTTAAAGTAGAAAATTCAGCTTATTAATAATTTCATCCATATTTTTTTTTCCAGAGAAACACCCAGAAATCAAGCAGTTGTTCGGCTATGATCCTCTCTTCAAATGGGTGGTGACAGGAATGGTCCTCATACAGATTATTATGATGCCATTAGTACAACACCTGTCATGGCCCACACTCTTGATATTGGCTTACTGTTTTGGTGGAATTATAAATCATTCACTCATGTTGGGTGAGTAATATTTTTTTATATTATATTTCGAACAAAATTAAATATAGCCTAATAACGCTGGCAGAGGACGACCTAGGTGTACTTTTATTGAACATATAAAAATGTATTGAACAATGGAAATATTAAAAGTACACAATCGCCGAGCATGTATGGAAGGTAAGAAGCGAAAGAGGTTTCTCAGGATCGTAACAAATGGCATTCGATTGTCTCTGCCTATCCCTCTTGGGATAAAAGGCGTGATGATAGATAGATAGATAGATAAGACATTCTAGGGGTCTCGAAAGTAAGTATGCACCCAGTGTTTGACAAAAGGTTTGTTGGAACTGACCTTTATTAGAACCATAGATGTAATATGCTGGCGCCCACTAGATTGGTAATGTCGCGATTAGAACGAGAGCAAAACATTAATACATCAGTGTGCCTGACAACTGTGTCATTCTGTGGATTTTTCATCTTAGATGACTTACATCCAGGCACTGCATTAACCATAATTAATCACGTCTATTAAACACTAAATTATATTTTAAAACGGAATATTTTACTAAAAACGAAATTACTATTTAATTGACGCTAGGCTGTTACAGTATTCAAAAAAGGTCTCGCTTTAACATACGCGTATCTATGCGCTTTCTCTTTTGTATTGCCAATCTAGTAAATCGCCCGAGCGACTATACTAAATCTATGATTAGAACACTGTTGTTGTACCACAAACTCTAGCCAATTCGGTATGTAAAGTAAAAGTTAAGGTATGCTGAATCCAAAACCGTTTCGAGATATTGGTTTAATAATTCGTATTTTTCAATTTATAGTTCTTAAAATCATGAGATTGTCTTTATTTTTTCAAAAACAAATAATTAACTTAACCTACATTTCACCTATGAATGACGTCATTATATCGGCTAAATAAAAGCAAAATATTTACTTGTCAACTTGTCAACCAATGTTACCCTGTTACTAGATATACTACTATTTCAGTAGTTTATTATTTAGAAAGAATGTTTAAGCATTTTTTATGGTAGGATATTCTTTGACCTTTGTATATATTTTGTATCACAACAACTATGCAGACTACGGTATAAAAGCCGTAAAGATGTGTTTCTTTGTTGTTGTTTTAATATGATTTATGTAGAAGTGGTAGGTTTTGGTAGGTTTTGTAGGATTTAGAGACGGCAACACTGTTGTTTGTTAAATGTCAAAGTCAAAGAACGCAGATGTTCTTTCTTCTGTACCAACATATCAAACGTATTGAAGTATTCAGCCGACAAAATGACGTCATCAGTGCTAAAACTTTGATAATTTATTATAAAAAAACTACTGTATAGAAATAAAAAATATTCAAATTAGTTTCTTAAAATAGCTCAATCTTTAAAATAAAAATCGTACCTTAGCTTTTACTTTACATACCGAATTGTGATGCGGTTTTCTTTCTTATAATGATAATATTTTCTTTGCATTTCCAGCCATTCATGAGATATCACACAACTTGGCATTTGGACACAGCAGACCGCTTCACAACAGAATATTTGGATTCTTCGCCAACTTACCCATTGGTATACCTATATCAATCAGTTTTAAGAAATACCACTTGGAGCATCATAGAGTGAGTAGAGTGAATTCTACAATTTATGGAAGCTTGGCGGACAAGCTATTCTTCTTCTTATCGGTCCCAGGGTGCACAGCAAAAGACATAGTCTCCCTCTTTTAGCCGATGGTATCTGTGAGGCTATACCTAACGAGTGGCCAGTTCTGTTGAGGTATATTTAGATGGAAGAGCCTCTAAGTGTGGTTAGTCGGATTATGTACATAAGTTTTTAATTGTAAAAACCCGCTAAGTAATAACCAGACGTCTTAACCACTCGGCCATCGACGCAACAGTAAAAGTCAGACAAGCAAACACATTTTTGCTTTTATATTTATTTGTTTGTTTTTTAATTTTCCAGTACCAAGGAGACGAAGTCCTGGACACGGACTTACCGACTCTGATTGAAGCTAAATTATTCTGCACAACTGCCGGCAAGATGTTTTGGTTGTTTCTGCAGCCGTTTTTCTACGCGTGTCGACCCTTAATAGTGAGACCAAAGCCTCCGCAACCCTTGGAGTTGATCAACTTGATTATCCAGCTGTTCTTCGATGCGGCTGTCGTTAGTCTATTTGGTGAGTTGGCCTTACCCTGGCCTCTTGGCCTGAAAGTGACAAAAAGCTATTTTTTATCCCGGAAATCCATCGGGATATATTTTTGTGTCACTTGCAAAAAATTCGTCGGTTCTTTGCACAGAGATAGAGGGCCGGAGAACGACATAGGCTAACTTTTTATCCCGGAAATTCTTTGGGATAAAAATTTACATTTCATTTGGATTTTTTTTAAAGTGTAAATAATTGGCGCTATTTTTTTTTTACATTTCAGGATGGAAGGTGCTAGGTTACTTAGTATTTGGTTCACTCATGGCGATGGGCCTACATCCTGTAGCAGGTATGTGTGGATATATATTACTGAAAAGCAGGTTATATAAATATAAGCAAAATCTACCAATTGAGTTTTGAAAGCTATCTCTAACGTCCAATTTATATCTACAGTGGCCAGTTCTGTTGAGGTATATTTAGAGGGAAAAGCCTCACACTTGTGTTTTAATAACCTCTGCTAACATCCTCTTTTCACATTTTCAGGTCATTTCGTGTCCGAACACTACATGTTCCGTAAAGGTTTCGAAACATACTCCTATTATGGACCCCTAAACTGGATTACGTTCAACGTGGGTTACCACAACGAACATCATGACTTCCCCGCGGTACCTGGACGTCGGTTACCTGAGGTGAGTGGGACACCGCTCATTATTATGGTCATTAGCGCAGTGTTTAAGGCTCCTATATCCATAATTTGTATGGGGATAAACTTATCCTAATTTATCTGTAAATAATCCACCTATGTCACTGTAATTTAGCAAATACTTATTCATTATATCTAAGTGAAATAGCTGTTATTTTTTTTAGTGGTCAAAAATAATGAAATGATAATTATTTTGAATTTTTAATAAGCTACAAAAAACCGCAAGACGTTTGATTATTTAAGGGTAATGGTATAACAGCACTTTAAAAAATTAAGTCCTTTGTGATAGATTATGAAAGAGAAAACGGGGACAAAGTTTAACCACCCATATTTCCTATTCAATAAAACCCATTGAAGAAATAACAGCTATTTCACTTAGATATATTAAATAAGTAATTATATGCTAAATTACAGTGACACAGGTGGATTAATTGCAGAGAAATTGGGAATAGTTTATAACAGAAAAAATATGGATATAGGAGTCTTAACGAGTGTATAAACATAGTCCTGTCTTAGTTTTTCATATTGAATGATAGATTTGCAAGAAAGTGATAAAACATAGTTTAGGTAAACACTTGTTAAACACCGTCGCCGGCTTAATTAGTGGTAGCTTCCTTTCACAACCGTTCTATAATATTTTCTATTTTTTTTTTCAGGTGAAACGCATAGCGCCGGAATTCTACGACGATCTACCACACCACAACAGCTGGTCTTCGGTTCTTTATGATTTCGTGATGGACCCCGAAATAGGGCCGTACGCAAGAATCAAGAGGAAACATAGAGGCTTAGATAGCTAAATGTGATTGGGGCTAAATGGAACTCGGTTGCGTATTTTGAAAATATTGTTCAATACAGAAATGTACTACCAGGAGCAGAATTGCAAGGACCACTAGAAAAAAAAAATCGCTTGACACTTTAAAATGACATGTAAACGAAAACTATGTCAGTTGTGATTTGATCTGATTGGTTCATATCTATTTGAATGTCATTGAGCTTTAATGTGATAGGTTGGCATTAGAAATGTAGCAATATGAAAACTTCAGTGTGCAAGCGAATATAGCCTTTATCCTTTATGTTACAAAACCCTAGTTAAAAAAAAACAAAGTCTTAAAAATCTATTTAATTTAAAATAATGCGATAAATACGAAAGCATTCCGCAATTCTTCTGAAAATAACAGATACTTACCCACTTCTGTTAAAGAAGTGACACATCTGCGTCCATAAGTGCAGCAAGCTTGCCACCTGTTATGTTTAATATGGACTACTGACGTCAAGTGGGCACTGTTACTGATGTTTCTGGCTACACCGCAAGGTTTATAGGTCGTGAATGTGTCTTTGTTGGTTTGTTTGATTACATTAATACTAAGTAATACAGTTTCGGGTCGAGCAAGAATTATTTTTGCATATTATCTGAATGAGAATTCTGCATAAATTCACATTTCGGCCACAAATCCAATGCTTTTTTTAAAAATATGAAAACACTGCAAGCTTCTTCAGGACAATGTTTTTAAAATACGCGAACCGTTCTCGTAGGAGAGTATAAGCAAAGCTTTTATTTAGTTTTATTTTTAATTTGTACGCGCAATTTTTTTTAACTGTGTCGATATCACGTGGCAAACGCGCAATTTTTAGGTTCAACTGCGCAGGTTTTGTCACGTGATTCCAAAATGATTTGCGCCAACGACCTACTAATCAACAAGACGTCTAACAAGGCAATCACATCAAATATGTCTTATATTATGGTTTTACTTGAGTATTTTTAACCTCGTCGCCATATTTAGAGTTCCTAAAGTAAAGTCCTAGTCGCATCACAGTGACAGAGACGGCGCTCTACGAAATCGAAGTCTCTTTCTAAAGCACGACACGTACAGTACGACCAGAAATATAATGCGCCTAGAAATCTTCGCCATACTTCGTATTTCCGACAAAAACCGAATCACTTTAAACGTTATGTGAAAGAAATTAGGGTTCAAGGTAATTTTAAAACGTACAGTGTCCAAATTACGTTAAGACTTAATGACATCAGCTCCCTTAGACAATGTACGAACGCTAGTTTTCTATTCTCGGAATAATATTATATGCAAAAACTTATAATCGAATTATAATAATTATGCATAAATCTGAAAATAATAAAAAATCCGAAAAACAACAACCGGGCATAACCTCAAAAAATTAGCTGATCGACCAATTTTTTTTTATTTTTAATTCATCCCTTTCTGGGATAGGCAAAAGAAAAATCCATGCAGCCTCGTCTTCAGGCTGATCGACCAAAACCTTCGCCATTTTTTTCAGCGTTATCTACAGGGTATGAGCAGATGCTAACTTTGCGTTCACGAAAGTAGCTAATTGAAGACAAAATGACATAATTACGCTTCGATTTCTACAAGGAGTTTATACTTGAAGAAGTTTGTATACAATAAGTATATAAACTCCTTGGTATCGTCAGAGTGAAGGACAGTTTAGTTAGGTCACGTGGTTGTATTTCAGTCTGTCCCATACATTTAAAGTTATCTATTCTATATTCTATTCGTTTAGTTGTAAATGGACAACATTTCATTTTTCGTAAGGTACCAAAATTCGAAAACCGTTTGGAGATTACATGCTAGAAAGCTTATTTTTTATTTTTTTTTATTTTTTATATCCTTTAATTTTCGAGTTATTTTAAAAATACTGAAATATTGAAAAATAAGGATTAATAGGTGCCCTAATCTGTGCTAACCCTCTAATTTAAAAATACTAATGTCTGTTGGCAGAGTTGTTAGTTATTGAACTCAGGTGTTGCCCTCTATTAATTTTACCCATTTTTATTCCATTAAAAGCTAAATTAATAATTATTCTTTAAATATAATTATAAAAATACTTCTTTTATATAATATTTTTTTGGAAGGTTTGCTAGTTTCGAATGGGCTATCACAGGAAATATATTTACGAGTGAAACCGCGGACAAAAGCTAGTATTATTATATACATTATGAATAATGTTGTAGGCGATTTGAGTTCCGGCTACGGCAACACCTATTTCGAACACGGTATATTATACTCTTTGCATTTCTATAACGTATACTCTGTGGCTTGACTGACACTATCTGTCACTTTCTTTGGGTGACAGTTTATATTTCTTAATTTTAGTCCTAGCTATGGTTTTTAGTTTATAAGTCCTCAGAATTTATAAATTTTCATAATTAAATTAAATATATAAAAACTCAACCAAAAATAAAATAGAAAAATACGTGTAACTTATTTTTTAATATATTTTTAATTAAAGTAATAAAAATGGGTGATTAAAAAAATGAAATGTTGTCCATTGTCTAAGACCCCTGGCCACCACGCTTGAACACTTAATTGCCTCCTATATGTTTTAAATTATGTTAAACTCTAACTTCATAGTGCAATAGCGGCTTATGTTTTGTGATTCGTTTTTTGTCGGAAATACGAAGTATGGCGAAGATTTCTATGCGCATTATATTTCTGGTCGTACTGTATTTTTTTAGTTTTGTTTTAGTCATCTTTTGCTTAGTGGGTCTACTAAGCCTATCATCGTAGTGATACATTGTCAAAGAAAGTCAAAGAATACCATTTGCAGTGAGATTTTAGTTGCGATTCCATAAAAAAGGCTCGCTGTGTCGCATAATATTAATAGGATGGCACCATTGTAGTTGCAGCCGATACTCGAATTGCATCTAAAATCTCGTGTTACTGACGGTAGGAGAACCAAAACTTTAAATATTATAATAAATGCATTTTTAACACGAATATTTTGCTTCAAGTATGCTAATTACTTAAGGACCGTTGCTCTCAGTCATCTTGTATCTGTCAAAAATAGGGCGAATCTCAGTTAATCCTGGAAAGTTTTTTTTATATTTTTCCTTTATTATACAACATTTCCATCCCACACCGTTGCTAGTTATTATTTTAAATTGGATTAAGACATATTTTCATTATTAAGAGTTCTAAATAGCCATAGTTTTCAAAACGCAAAAACTATGGCTATTTAGAGCCATTTTTTATAATAAAAAAAAATTTGCTTAATCCAACTTAACTGTGTGGGATGGAAATGTTGTATAAATAAACTTAACTTTCCAGGATTAACTAAGGTTTGCCATATTTTTGAATCTCTATGAAGTTGACTGAGAGCAACGGCCCTTTTAAAAGCGGTAAAA
This sequence comes from Nemapogon koenigi, assembly GCA_963924495.1. Lineage (NCBI taxonomy): Eukaryota > Metazoa > Arthropoda > Insecta > Lepidoptera > Tineidae > Nemapogon > Nemapogon koenigi. The sequence continues at coordinate 1,966,735 of OZ004658.1, read as the reverse complement.
GTCGTGACGATTGAATCGCTTTGTAAACGTCAAACATTTTGTTACACCTTCAAAGCGATTGAATCGTCAAGAAACGATATCGCTTTTATTAAGTACATGTTGCCTGCTTCTCGTGTATAATGTCTATGAAGGTAGCAGTACCAGTTTTGAATTTTGGGAAAAAAAAGTTAAATTATAGTTGTTTACTATGTGCCGTAAATAAAAAAAATACAAGACTGCACAAATTAAGTAAACATTTTTTTTAATTGAAAATTCTTTTACGCGACCTTTCTTTGAGTATACGAAACTGAACCGTCACGCTCGGGTCGGTCGGTGACGCTGAATCGGGTATACTCGGCTCAAGTCGTTATTAGTCAGGTTTACTGTCTAACAAGTGCATCGTTTCTTGAATTACGTTTTATTATTATCTCTATATATTATTTCTCAAAGTTAATGTTTGATACGCCATTTTGAAGATTATTGTTCCATCTAATGACGAAAAGTAAAGAAAGAAATCAAAATTTAATGTTTCTTTTAAAATTAGACAAATTAATTTATTTTGTAAAAGACGCCATCTATTGGAGATGAGTTGAACTATGACAACAATATTGACACCACGGGTCATCTGGTATATATACTTTAAAATTAGAAAATCATATGAGTTTTCACTTCCATGTGTGGTCACATTTTTTTTATTTTAGGCACAATAGTGAATTTCCAAAATTATTAAAAATTGGTACGGCGATCTTCATCGGGCAACCAACTTAGTTATATCTTATACAATTAACCTTTTACTATTAATCGCTATACAAAGTTCTACAATGTTTTGTCTCTCTCTATTATATTGAAATTAAACATTGTATAACTTTTGTATGTCACACGATCGTTATTATACTCGGAAACGGAAAAGAAATGTTTAAAAATTATTTTTTACCGTTTTTTGATACTGTCTACCTTAAACTATAATGACTGTCTATGAAAGTATTACATACATTAAAGAAAAATGTATTTATGTATTTTTTTGTAGGTTTACAAATACATATACTCACGCCTATAATATTAATTATGGATAGAAAATGTCCAATTTGTATAGAAAATAATAAATGATTATCACCTTAATATACATCAACAGAACTGGCCATTCGTTAGGTATAGCCTTATAAATACCATCGGGGGGTACCCTGGAACCGTAACACGGTTTCGGGAGCTGTAAGGCAGCCCATGAAGAAAGAAAAAATAAAGAATATGAGTAACACTGACCAGCTCTTGCTCATGCTCTTACCAAAACTACACCTTTGAAAAGGTGTACTTGATGCTAAAATGTTTAAATCTAAAGACGTTTGTTCTAAATTCCGATGTTGACCTTACATTTTACAACGTTTATATACTTCGTATAAGAGACAGACATTTAGCCGATGGTATTTGTGAGGCTATACCTAACGAGTGGCTAGTTCTGTTGAGGTATATTTAGATGTAAAAGCCTCTATAGTAGTTGCGCTGTAGCATGGTGCGGGTGACAGCTCATGACGGCTGTCAGTTTGACATTACTAGTGTGGTGATATTTTACAAACCAATTATTAAAAAGTCAATAAAATATCGATGATCATGAATTTAAAATTATGTTTTATGCCAAATAATTGTTCATGTAACTATGTACACTATTATTGCCGTACAATAATATTTAAAATCCCTACAGTTATAGGTTAATGCAAAATATGACTTCTAAAACATATACAAATAAAAATATATAAATTAACAAGTCACGCAAGCGGTTTTAAATAAAAATTAAATGACGTGATGTACGTTATTTTACCCTATTATAAAATAAATATCGACATATTCATCATCCTATAACATCCCATCACTAATCGAGACTGTTACGTTTCGTTTCACGCATAAAACTTATAATTTATTTTTTAAAATAATAACATAAATTTCATTGTGGTAGGTTAAGTTTATTTGATTTAATACAGTTAATAATTATATATATTTTATACTGATAAAATTTATTGTGTAGTTGAATTATATTATAATATCTTAGATAGCAGTAACTTTCACACGTGAAACGGAACGGTTAGTCAAACGTCACCCGCACCATGCTTCAGCGAAACTACTATAAGTGTGGTTTGTCGGATTATGTATGTTTTTTTCGAACCTGTTAACATATATAAACACATAGACAATGGGAAAGTTCCCATTTATAATATTAGTTTGGATATTGGATAGGCGTGAGTATAATTATTTAAATGTTGTATAAAAAATGTAAGCAAGTATTTAACACTGATAAAAAGTGTTTTTATATATACAAGAGATGTATTTTTATATTCTTATTGTTTGATTTATTACGGTGAATCCAATGCGCTTTAATATAAAAAAAAATGTTAGTAAGTTGAGAACTTTATACTAGAAAATTCGGTTTGCGAAGGTAAAACTAAGGTATATTTTTATTTCAAAGATTAAGTTTTTTAAGCAGCTTATTTGAATATTTTTGTTTTACACCTAAGACGACAAACCGAATTGTGTTAAATATGACCAATGGTTTTTTGTCGTTGATCGTGTCGATCTTAAGGCTCCTATATCCATCATTTTTCTGGGATTAACTATGAAAAAATAACGACTATTTCACTTAGATATATTGAATATCTATATGCTAAATTACAGTGACACAGGTGGATTATTATGGATATAAGGCTCTTAATGGTCCGCCTAGATCGTCTGGCGGCCGGTATGGGAAATTTTCGGTACGATGCCGGACCAATGTGTGGCCTACTTTATACTAACGGATTCTCTTCTTTGATATCACTTTTAGAAGTTGGTGTATATTTTTTTAGTTCCATTTTCAACCGCAATATGGCGTTTGGTCGCATTTAAATATTTTCCATTTGTAATGTATTATTTATACAAAGATGTTGTAGTTAATTGTGTTTGTAAAATAAATATTATTTTTGAGTTAAGTTTAGTTTTATTTATTTCTAGCAATAGGCACCATAATTAAGTATACAATTCGGTAGGTATAATAATTAAGGCATTTTTATTTTAAAGATTAAGCTACCCTATATTAAGAAACTAATTTGATTTTTTTCTACCCAGTACTTTTTAGGGTTCCGTACCCAAAGGGTAAAAGAACAAACTATTACTAAGGCTTCGCTGTCCGTCCGTCTGTCTGTCGCCAGGCTGTATCTCATGAACCGTGATAGTTAGACAGTTGAAATTTTCACAGATGATGTATTTTTGTTGCCGCTATAACAACAAATACTAAAAAACAGAATAATATAAATATTTAAGGGGGCTCCGATACAACAAACGTGATTTTTTTGCTCGAAATTGATAACGGCAACAGGTAGATGCTTGAAATATTCACATAATATTTAATTATATATACACTATAGAAATAAAATTTGGGACTACGCCTAGGAGCAAAATTAATTGTGTCACATTGCTGCCATTGTGGAGAGGAGGTGGATGAGCTGGGCCACCACGGTCTTTCGTGTATCCGTAGTTCAGGACGCATTGCAAGACACGTCAGCCTTAATGACATCATTCGTCGGGCCCTCGTCAGCATTAATGCGCCAGCCATTTTGGAACCTAAAGGGCTGGCACGAGATGATGGCAAAAGGCCCGATGGAATGACTCTTGCACCTTGGAAGAGGGGGCGACCATTGGTATGGGACGCAACATGTGTGGACACCCTCGCTCCGTCTCACCTTCCATGCACATCAATTGAGGCTGGGGCTGCCGCTTGCAAAGCCGAAGCTGCCAAACGTCGCAAATACGCATCTCTTCCTGAATAATACATATTTGGGGCGTTTGGGGTGGAAACACTGGGCCCGTGGGGACCTAGCGCACGACACCTCTATAAAGAAATCGCCAAAAGATTGGTAGAGGTGTCCCACGACCAAAGAGCTGGCTCATATTTGGCACAAAGGATCAGCATCGTCATTCAACGTGGCAATGCAGCCAGTCTTATGGGCACTCTCCCAGAAGGCAGCGATCTTGATGAAATTTTTTATTTATAGGTAGGTATTTGTATATATAATGTTTAGCATTGTAGATATATTTTATAGTAATGAATGAATCTTAAACCAATATTAGGTATTTTATGAACATTAAATGAAATTAATCCCATACAACAAACGTTCGGGAAAAAACTGAAAGTGCTATTGTATCTATTATTTCTATTTCAATATCCACCCTCAAAGCGTAATTTTTAGGAAATAGAAATAAAATAAATAAGTATATGAATTTGTTAAGCAATTTATTTAATTAATTAACAATTCTTTTTACATTCATTGAATAGGTATTACAAATAACATGTCAAATATTTTTTGTAAATAATAAAAAAATTAAAGATTCAATTTGATAAAACTTGTTTTTCTTCTTTCTTTACGGGTTCCCTTACAGCTCCCGAAACCGTGTTTTCTAGGCTCTAAACAAAAAAAAACATCATTTCAATATAAAATTCTACTCTAACACTCAATAACTTGTGACTAGGCTTAGAAAATAAACAGCCTTCAAAACCAAAATGTGCTTTCCGAAAGCAAAAGCACAAATCACTATAAAAAAAAACCCAAATCGCTTCAAGTGTGCCTATAAAATTTGATGAGTTCTCGAGTCTCCAGGAGACCCTCACAAAGTCAAACTGTGATAACTTATTCAACTAGGTACCTACCTTGTTCCTTCATCCATGTCCTGAATTTCTTCATCTCATGTTCTCCGTCGAAGGTGACTAATTTAGCTCGAAGATTAAGCAAGTGTTAGCATCATTTCACGAGAGGACGCTTGACAGAATATTTCTTCTTTTTCCGGTTTTGTAATAAATTTCCTTCATCTGTAAAATAAAATTATAAATATTTTAATATTTCGCTTCTTAAAAACACATGAAATCAAATTCGCCAGCCAGATCAAATACATAATACACATGTAATACAATAATAAAATTAAATAAAAATGACTCCGATTCCCTGAGAACGAGGTCGGGCCCTTGTATGGGATGCTATGTGCGTGGACACATTAGCCCCGTCTCATCTCATGGAAACAATAATCAAACAGCGCAAATATGGTTATTTTTAGTTGTTCTTAAAGTTTAGATTAGATTTAAGGTTTTTATATTGTTTTTTATAATAGAAATGAAAATTCAAATAAACTTGAGAGAGATCGAATAGCTAAGTGACGCCGTGGACACAAAGCTGCGCCGATATGCGCGCGGCGACCCGTCTGCGCGAACTTATTGATCCATTGACAAAGCCGCTCAGCCCCGAATATAGGGGGGGGGGGGGGCAAACCGGGGCAAATAATATGATGGAAATTACGCCTGTTTCCCAAAGGGGTAGGCAGAGAGTATGGAGCGCCACTTTTTCTCGATACATCGTTTCATACATGCACGTCTTTGCACGTCTTTATTATTAATATTATTTGACACTGGGGGAGGCTAAACAAAATACAAAGAAGAATATTCTTATTATAGATATATTGTAAATTGTGTTAATGCTCCTACCCCTCCCCTCACTCCCTAAAACCTTTACACTCTTATTAATAAACTCGAAGTAGCGACGTAGTAACTAAACTGTATTTCGTCTCCGTCTAACAAATCTGCAATTCATTATGATAGACGGAGACGACAGTTTAGTTACTACGTCGCTACTTCGAGTTTATTAATAAGAGTGATGGTGGATATTGAAAAAATCCATTACTGTCATTACAGAAAAATGTTGTGACTAATATGAAGAAAAGTAGTTTACGTTGGTTTGGACACGTTGAAAGAATGAAGGATGAAAGATTGACTACAAAGGTTTATATGGCTGAAGTGAAAGGAAACGCTTGCAGAGGACGACCTAGGTGTAATTTTATTAAACATATAAAAATGTATTGATCGATGGAAATATTAAAAGTACCTACACACGCCGAGCATGTATGAAAGGTATGATGAATATAAAAGAAGCAAAAGAGGTATGTCAGGATCGTAACAAATGACATTCGATTGTCTCTGCCTACCCTTCTTGGGATAAAAGGCGTGATGATACATAACTTCAAAACCAGAAAATTAGGTTGAGACACCTCGCTCCGCTTCGCTTCATGCTTATGCACAACCCTAACCTAACTCTTTAACTTTTTTTCATACAAAAATATATTATAGTTTTTTTGATTTATACCAAGAACAATGTTTTTATACTAAAAACAATGTTCAAGCTGAACTCTCTAGATCTCCCTACATTCACACTTTGCCTAAATTCATTAATATTATCAGTATTATTCAAGCGACGCGTGTATTGGAAAAAACAATTTCACGGGTTGTAGTAGGTATATAGCTCCAAGGAAGCGTTGCCGGCCCTAGTGTGAAGACAAAGTCTTCCTCATTTAGCCAATGATTTTTTGAGGCTATACCTAACGAGTGGCCAGCTCTGTTGAGGTATGTAGATGGAAAAGCCTCTTTGTACGGTTTGTCGGATAATGTATATAGATTTTTTATTATAAAAACCCATTGGTACATGGTTGGATGTGGGGATCTTTTACCCACTCGACCACAGACCACAGGATTGGAAAGCAGTGTGCCATATTTTTTCTTTTTTTTTCAGGATGGAAGGTGTTAGGTTATTTATTATTTGGGTCAGTGATGTCGTTGGGTCCACATCCTATAGCAGGTTTGTATGGAAACATCGTATTTATTTAAGATCATTTTATTCTACACCATTTATGGACCGTTGCTCTCAGTCATCTTGTATATGTAAAAATATGGCAAATCTCAATTAATCCTGGAAAGTTGAGTTTATTTATATAATATTTCCATCCCACACAGTTAATAGTTATTATGCCATGGACGTAAAAAACGGACGGATCGCCGCTAAGACAAAAGTGTGTCGGGTGGTGGGGTAGCCAGGCCGGGTAGGTATTGCAGGAAAACTCGTAGTAAACTTTCACCATTCGTTTATTGGTCGAATTAACAAGGAAGGAACAAGCAGGAGCAGCAAAAGAACAACCAGTAAAAGCATCCGTAAGGAGCCAAGGAGAAGGAGCCGTAAGCAGAAGGAGCCGTAAGGAGAAAGAACGCAAATACTTATTTGCGCTCCTTTTATATTAACATAGATATTAGTTCTTGAATATTGATTCAATACATTTTATATAGTTATTTACTTAGTTGATAAAATAGAAATATAATAAATTTTACAATTGGCAGAGTACTGCCTAAGTCAACAGTTTGTGAAGGAATCAGTAAAATTTTAATTTAGGTTCCATACAATGTTCTATTGAATTAAAATGAACAATATCGTGTTCTAAAATCAAAATAAATGCTATTTATGATGGCCAGCTTGTAAGCGGCCAGGAAAATAAGGTCGTATCATCACAATACCGGGGTTCCCCCGAAAAAATCCTGTCCTTAATGAAGGATTTTATTCAAAGAATTAATAAAATAAAGTTTGATGATGAGACTTATATAAAAATACTAATGAATGAAATGAAAAGATACATTTACAAGTTTTATTATAAATAAAACTAATTATTTTACAAGAGAAACGATTTCCACAATCACACAAATCACAAACATTCATCTTCATTTAATCTGTTTAATCTGTTATTAGTAAGTACAGTAAACTCATTTATAATATAGAGTAATTCCCATTTAATAAGGAATGACTCAAAAACGTTCTCGAATTTAGTAAGGGCTTAGTTATACAGTTACCATCCGCTGTTTTAAGTTTATTTATATATAATACAATAGTCGAAGGCTTGTTTAAAGAGTCGCAATCCGCTCATACGAACACCCATGGGAAATACATCCACAGATATAATAAGTAGTAATAATAGACGAAGGCTTTTTTAACGAGTCGCAATCCGCTCTAAATAATTACAAGTATTTACAATAAATGAAATGATGAGAATGAAATAAGGAAAATAGTAATTATTAATCATGGTTATATATTTAACCTGTAATTTGAAAATATGTAAAAGTTTTAGTTGTTTAGTTAAAATTATGTTTACAACCAAATTGTGAAATTGAAATAAATTTAACCTCCCTTGTAACCATAAGGTTATAAATACAATTTAATAAATTGTTAATAAAATAAAGAAAAATGTAAAATAATATAGATATAAAAAATTCCTTGGTTTAAGTGTAACTCATCCATATTGAAAGAGAAAAAAAAAATTATGAAATAAAATCAACGCATGCGTTAAGGTATGCGCTAACTCAAACTATCAACGAGCAAAGCCAGTGAAAAGCTAATAATATAAGTATATGAAATAAAATAATATTTGAATTTAAATCAACATGACTACCCCTAGTTGTAATAAGAGCGTAATCATATGTCTATGAAATAGACTTCATAGTAAATAACAATTGAAAATTAAAAGAAAATCGAACGTCGTCGATTCAAAATTTAAAAACTTGTCAATGACAAAGGATATATTGTCAATATAGGATACATTTGAAAATCGAATATTCCAATGCTATATTGCCGAGCAAAACAAATTGTGTAAAACAAAGAAAAATCAAGTGAGTTCAAATTCTGATATCGAGGTGCTTTTATATGTATCATAATTTATTTGAAATTTATTATTATATATTAAATTTATTCTCAGAAATATTTTAATATTTTAATTGCCTTACTTATGTAAACTGTAGTGTGATATTAGAAATCATTAAAATAAGAATGGACAAATTGTTTTGGATATTTTAAAAATGTATTAAAAAAATCGCAATTAATGAGATTTTGGAATTAAATAATATTTATTTATGTATTATTTTATGTAATCACGATAGACTTTTAGGATAAAAATAGATATTATAGCAATTATAAGAAAAATTAATATATATTATGTTTCTTGAAAAAGTTACGACTATAAAAAGAACCTTTTTCTATTAAGAGATATTGAATTGACGGGATAATATAACGGAAATTAAATTAATTATTAATAAATTTAAGTTATGGGAAGTCTATAGATTTCAGATATATATATAATGAAAATCTCACATACAACCATACATTCAATGTGACTATATAATCTGAATTTACGAAATTAATAAGTGAATTTAATGTAAAATGATTCAAGAATACTGCCTTTGTATAGAAATTAAAAATATCCTCTTCAATAATGGAATCTGACCAAGATCATCAGACTTGTCAACCTCGAAGGTTTGCCGACATAACCTTGATTCAGAACCATCATCTCCAAGAAATATTCTACTGAATTTAAATAGAATTACGTTATATATTGAGATTATATAGACATTACATATCCTGAAATAAAAGTTTGTATTAAAATAAATATTATGTTCTCTTACTTCGTTATTCTTTCTTCTTTATTCCTTCTTCTTGCAGCATTTTAATCACGTTTGGGCGCCATTGTCGGGTGGTGGGGTAGCCAGGCCGGGTAGGTATTGCAGGAAAACTCGTAGTAAACTTTCACCATTCGTTTATTGGTCGAATTAACAAGGAAGGAACAAGCAGGAGCAGCAAAAGAACAACCAGTAAAAGCATCCGTAAGGAGCCAAGGAGAAGGAGCCGTAAGCAGAAGGAGCCGTAAGGAGAAAGAACGCAAATACTTATTTGCGCTCCTTTTATATTAACATAGATATTAGTTCTTGAATATTGATTCAATACATTTTATATAGTTATTTACTTAGTTGATAAAATAGAAATATAATAAATTTTACAATTGGCAGAGTACTGCCTAAGTCAACAGTTTGTGAAGGAATCAGTAAAATTTTAATTTAGGTTCCATACAATGTTCTATTGAATTAAAATGAACAATATCGTGTTCTAAAATCAAAATAAATGCTATTTATGATGGCCAGCTTGTAAGCGGCCAGGAAAATAAGGTCGTATCATCACAAGTGAAGCAACCAAGTTATGCCAGTTTCATTGTAAATACGAGTCTCACGCACACATTCTCATTCGGTTATGCTGATCAGCCGCCATTAATAAAATAAAAAACAATGCCATCTTGTGTAGTAAAATTATGCAAAAACAACTCCATTACTCATAAAAAATCTTAAGGAATCACATTTCATAGGTAAGTTAGTAATTTACCACTTATTCTACAATTTAAAGATATATTAGAGATAAATACACGCTTGGTGCTTCACTTTTGTCTTAGCGGCGATCCGCCCTCTACTTTTTTATTTTATTATTTATAATAGCCGTAGTTTTTAAAACGAGCATTGCTTTTGCGTTGGCAAGTCGCTTCAAGTGTGCCTATAAAATTTGAAAAGTTCTCGATTTCTCCAGAATCCTATCATCAGATCCTGACCATGGGACCAACTGGAAAGTATACCCTTTCAAATAAAAAAAAATTCCAAATCGGTCCATGCGTCTTCAGTTCGCCGGGGAACATACATAAAAAAACATAAAAAATCGTTTTTGCTCATCATAATCTTTCACGTAGGGGTAAGTAACTGTAGTGCAATACGATATAATATTTTGAGGAAAGTATTTCGTTGTGCAATCAGTATTTTTGATGGGAAATGGGCGTTTTTTTAAATTTGCAGTTAAATACTACCCTTATTCTTCTTCTTCCTTTATTATGACTCTACCAATGTTCATCGGTGATTTGCCAATGTCAAGTATTAGCCTTGATAGTCGTGGGCGTTATTTAACGTAATCGGTTTCTGAAACTGCTTACGAGGCTGATAATCGTATACGTAGTTTCGTTGAACAAAATGTAACGATTATTTTATGTAAGTAGTTTTATCTGTCGCGCAACGACTGACATCCGAATACACGATACGTAACTACGTAAGCAGTTTCGTTTCGTTCAACAATCAATCTAGTCTCGCTCGCTCGTACACGTTCGGGATATGACTTACCAAAAAGAGAGAGCTATACACTCTTTACACCTCATATCATACTTTATCGTAGCACATGCTTGCTTGTCTGTGTTCATATCTCATATTTTACCAAAGAGTACCATTACAAAACTCATGCGATTATGTACGCAATGCAGTTGAGTTAAGGGAGAAATTTATATTATTTTGATTTGCTAGAAATTGTGACCTTCACCCGATCTCGATTTCTTTTGTTAATTTGCTTGGGTTTTTGTTCGTTTAGTTCATGATTGACGAATCTCAAGTTGATTGTTTTATTTTCTATGTTTACACTAAAGTTTTTTTAATAAATTTGTTTGTGAACAAAATATTAATAGTTAGAGTAAGTAGACAAAGTAAATAGTGTAAAAGTAAATACATAGTGTAAAAACTTTAATTAAATAATTTTGATATGAAGGAAAGTTAAATTTGATAAAATATACAAAAAAACATTATCATGAAATAGATATTTAAAAATATTAAGTATTTGATAACAATATTGTTAATCATAATTCATAATACCTTATTACTTGTTGACCTTGTTGTAACATAGAAAATACAGCTTATATACAGAAATAACTACTTACAAAAATACGCAGTTTCGAAACTAGTTACGCGTATCCACGAAACTACGTATGTTACAGTTACGCTTAAAACACGTTACGACCCACGACTAAGCCTTGATAGTGTTTATAGCCGAGATAATCCCGCCGACTGTGATATGTCTTATTAGTCGTCGACTAATCACAACCATCACAGCACGAACAGGATTACACTGGATTCTCCATCACGTCTCGGCGGGCGCGTGCGTTATTCACCAAAGCGTGATGTGGAATCCAATTCTATCCATTTTTATTCTCAATTTCATTCCCTTATACGGTTTACAGCTCCCGAAACCGTGTATTCTTCGGAAAGAAAACCTCAACATTTTTTTTGCTTTGTCAGGTCATTTCGTGTTTGAACACTACATGTTCCGTAAAGGTTTCGAAACATACTCCTATTATGGACCCCTAAACTGGATTACGTTCAACGTGGGTTACCACAACGAACATCATGACTTCCCCGCGGTACCTGGACGTTGGTTACCGGAGGTGAGTGGGTTACCAATATTACCAACAATAACACTGTAAAGTTCAGTATACGCGCGGCTTTTTTTGTCCATATCTCTTTAGAAAGATGTATTCTTAATCAATACTGGGTACTGAAATTACCTACAGATTCGTATAAAATTTAAACGTAAATCCCTTGAGAGTATGGTTGTATGACTAAAAAGGTGTTTTTGAAGAGGTGATTTCAAAAATTTAAGTTATCGAGAAAATTTTCACCAATCATGTTTTCATCCTACACAATACTAGATAAAGTCCTCTAGTTTTCGATGCCCAAATTGTATGTTCATAGCATTCGTAAAATTCGGGAATTTCAGTTCAGAAATCAACCAAAATTATTCGTTCCTCCCCTTAAAATCAATCCTTATACCTTCTTTTATTATAACTTTAACCAAGGAACATGAGAAAGTACGACTTCACAACAAAATCGGTATTTCGAAAACCACGAATAGAACTTCGGATTTTCTATGTTTTTACAAAAACTATTAGAATTATCAAATTCTAGTTAGTCTATTCTTAAATGTGAAATTATCTGGCTTTTATAAGTAAATACATTAAGAGGATGTATAGAGCTAAATGCTAGTTTTATGATGCGTAAAAGTACATGATCCACTGCAGTGACCATAATAAAAAATATATGATATTCTTGAGGTTATTCGTTATTAAGATACTGTGTTCAAAACATAATACAACTATATTGATTCGATAGAAAAAAATCACGAATGTACCTCTAAAAAAATATTATACTGTCTAGAAACAGTACTAAAATGCATGCAATGATTCTGATCTTTGACAGATTTTTTATCTAGCAATATACTATCGTAATACTGTTCTATTTTTTAATAAAATTTTCAGCAAGTTCCTTTATTCTCATTTTCGAGTATTTATGTACGCACTGCACGCGTGTGTGCGTAAGCGCTCGTGTACCGACAGTACCCGGCTGCAGCCTGATGCTATATTATTAGTGGCAGCCACGTCGTTTGGTGTGTATGTGTACCCGCGTGGGGGCGGTGCCATCTCTCAAGGTCGTTGGCTCTATCCAGCGAGCGTCTTAAGAGAACTCGAGTCGCAAACTTGACTGAAATACGCGTGAAATTGAGGATTTTCAAGGCTTCATAAAACTTAATACATAAAGAAGAGATATCTAACAAAGCCTGGACTTCCTTTTACATGCACTCTATAATTATATTCATTATTTTTTCAGGTTAAACGCATAGCACCGGAATTCTACGATAATCTTCCTCAACACAAATGTTATTTTTCGGTTATGTATGATTTTGTTATGGATCCGGATTTGGGGCCATACGCAAGAGTTAAAAGGGAACAAAGGGGATTACCTAGCTAAATGGGAATGGGGCTAAATTGTTATAAATATATTTTTTATTTATTTATTTTGGTTTGATGTTGATAAGCAATCCATCGATTACGTCAATAAAGGTTATATGATCTCTATATTATATTTCTCAAAGGTGTTTTTTTTGTCACATACAAAAACGGACTTCAGCAATTCAAGTATTGTACAAAACTTTTTAAAAATTTGCAAGTTCTAGTTAATGGATCCTTAACGTTTATGAAATTATCTATACTCTATATAAAACTTAAAGAACAATAAAAACGATACTATACTTTAGCTAATAAATGAGACATTTTTTCTTAATGAGGTTTGAATAGTTTTTAACCTCCTTACAAAAATAGTTGTTAACCTCCTTACAAAATAAGTTACTGACTACCTATAATTTAGGATTTTTTTTAAATTAATCTGAATTTGGAACAGTGTCTGCAATTTGTTCATTTTTCTTCCATTTTTAGTGAATTCCGTTTTAGCATTGCTAAGTAGCACACCTATTTCATAATAATAATTTTAATAAATTGAACAAATTACAAATAAGCTGTGAGATAAAATATACTATAAAGAAGAATGATATTTCATGCTCCTTTTTATCCTTTCATTTTCCTATATTTTCTCCTTATTACACCTTTTTCTTCGAATACTATTATTGTCCTAAATCTAGCATCCTTTATTTTAAAGCTTTCCTGATGTAAAAATAATAATATCTACATAAAAACTTGAAATAAAACAATATGGAGTAATATATTCATTTATTATTGTGGCTAGTTCCCGAAATTCTTATAACTCCCATAAGGAGGAAAGAGCTAGGCGACAGGCGATCTCCCTTTAAAATAAAATAAAACAAAACAATTATTTAAATAATTTTTAATTCTATAACGTAAATACAAATTTATTGCTCTACTTATTTTATTATCCATAAAAAAACTATGACTTATTATTACTTATATGCTTATTAAAAAAAAACCAGACAACACAGCCGTAAAATAATAACATCTTATATACAATTATCTATATGGAATGTACGGCCATGTCCAATTTTAAAATCTATAATATTTTATGGATAAAATTTACTTAAGTATTTAATATATTATCTAACTGAAAAAAAATGTATATCCAATTCTTCTGAAATTTTAAATTTAATTAAAGTAAGTACCTATATACATTTTTACACATATTTTATGACATACCTCATTTTTACTGTAGTGTACATTAGTTTTTTTTTTATAGAGAAGTATCGCACATTAATTAATCTGTGGACAGTTCTTAGTTACCAACACGTTTTTGTTAGCAACATAGATATGGAATAGGGGGGCACAGTAAAAAGTACAATGCTACTACGAAAAGTGGTTTAGGAGCACGTTTTTGTACATGTACCAATGGATTTTTATAATTAAAAACTTATGTACTTACATAATTCGACAAAGCACACTTAGAGGCTGCTGTATGGTAACCCGTGAAAAATAAAAAAATCTATTGTATTTTTAACTTAGGTATATTGTTAATTTTATTATTAAAATCTGTAAAATACATTTTGATGAGATCGTTGAATTGAATCCAATCTAGTACGACAAATTGAATCATTGATTTTTATTTTAAAATATATTTTGGGGATGGTAATTCAAAATTTTTATAAGGCTAATAACCTGATCAGAGATTTCTTTCTTTTCTTTCTTTACGGGTTATCTTACAGCTCCTGAAACCGTGTTACAGTTCCAGGGTACCCAACAGAAGACAAAGACTCCCTCTTTTAGCCGTTATTTTATTTGTGAGGCTGTAGCCAGTTCTGTTGAGGTATATTTAGATGGAAAAGCCTCTAAGTGTGCTTTGTCGAATTATGTAAGTACATAAGTTTTTAATTATAAAAACCCATTTCAAGTTTGTTATTAGGTATGACAGATTTTAAATTGTATAATTAACACTTAATATTCACACCTATTGGAGTGGGCAAACAAATATATACCTATAATAAGTACACTGATGAGTAATATAAAAAAGCTACTTGCCTAAAAAAATCTAAATATTTTCTAAACCATAACACTCTTATTAATAAACTCGAAATAGCGACGAATTAACTACACTGTATTTCGTCTCCGTCTATCATAATGAATTGCAGATTTGTTAGACGGAGACGAAATATACTTTAGTTAATACGTCGCTAATTCGAGTTTATTAATAAGAGTGTAAAAGTTTAACACATTTAATTAAATTTGTTTTGTTTCCATTGGGTGTTTTTTTTAACCATTATTAAAAATACACTTGAATGTTGCTTTTTACTTAAAAAAGCTATCTGGTTTGGTTTCGGAAATATTTCATGATAAGTTAGTGACATTTTTATATTATATTTAAGCTTACAGTATCATAACTTATATTTATTCATAAAGTAGGCCACACATTTTGTCCGGCATCGCACCCAAAATTTCCCATTCCGGCGGATAATCTAGGCGGAACGTTCGTTACAAGAATTTGACGAGTCTGTGGTCGGTTTCGATGGACCGTACGGCGGCGTGCCGGAGTTTGGATGAATGTGTGGCCACCTTTATTAGCACCTCTGTTACGCATTCATTAACATTGTACATAAGCCTGGTAGCAATGTCCACATTTATTAACCGGTGTCAAGCTTGTTTAAGAAAAAGTAGGTACTTTAATCGAAAAGGAAGTTACCTATTAATATCTGAAAACAAATCATTGGACTAAACAATGTATGCAGAAATACACAACTTACAACTAAAAGTAAAATTAATATACATAATGCTGTTTTAGTTCCATCACTTACTTATGCAAGCGAGACTTGGGTATGGAATAAGAAGCATTAAAGTAAGATAAATGCAGTGGAAATGTAGTCTTT
The DNA here is from genome assembly GCA_963924495.1 of Nemapogon koenigi. Lineage (NCBI taxonomy): Eukaryota > Metazoa > Arthropoda > Insecta > Lepidoptera > Tineidae > Nemapogon > Nemapogon koenigi. Next base: position 1,950,656 of record OZ004658.1, on the reverse strand, counting down.
ACGTAGAAAGAAGAATGAAGGATGAAAGATTGACTAAAAAGGTTTATATGGCTGAAGTGAAAGGAAATGCTGGCAGAGTGTGTGTAGGTGAACATAACATATTAAAAATGTATTGATCGATGGAAATATTAAAAGTACACACAATCGCCAAGCATGTAGAAAGGTATGATGAATATAAAAGAAGCGAAAGAGGTATGTCAGGATCGTAACAAATGGCATTCGATTGTCTCTGCCTACCCCTCTTGGGATAAAAGGCGTGATGATAGATAGATAGAAACAAATCTTTATTGGAAATATGGGATATCAACTGAAATCAGCGATCTTTACGATGTCCGACTCGTGGTCTTACCCATTATCACCCACCAGTGCTCGTGGTCCCATTTTTATTAATATGATGGGTTCGTGGTCCCACGCATAGTTCGTGGTCACAACATTTTTGTCACACTGGTATCATTATCACACTATCCGAACCACGCTCGTCGCTGACCTATTTTTAAATTATATATAAGTTTTCAGAGACGAGATCAAAGTGGGACTAAGAACCCTATGTGTTAAGGTATTGTCCCACTAGTAGATCAAATTAGTGGGACCATGAGTCGAAAACTATCTTTACGCATAAAAATCTAAAAAATGCTCTATAGACAACTTTGGCAAAAAACTTTACACAACATTTTGTACCTTGTAAATACCAATTTATTATCGACATAACTTACTAAATGTGGACATTGTTACCAACATGTTTAACTACGCCAAAAGTTGTAAATGCCTTGATGGTAAATTTTAAGAATTACCTTTTGATACTTTTGACATTTTTCATATGAGTCACGGAAGGCATCTATCGCACGGGTAGGTACAATATGAATTTACAATAATTTGTTTACCTACATAAATACGCTTGTAATTACTTACCTATTACATATAGATATATGCTACCGTAGGCTTTTATGTAGATCATTTTATTCTACACAATTCTTTCCTACATTATTTTATTATATCTCTGACGGATTAGACAGCATACGCCATGAAAACTCGCTGGAGCTAACTTTTTCCCCGACTTGATTCACTTATACTGTTAAAACTCAGCTCCTAAACATGATAGGTCTATGTTTAATACTCGTAAACCTTCCCGGTGAATCAAACTATGTACTAGTGAAAACAGCAAGAAAATCAGTTCGGTAGTTTTTGAATGAAAGTGACCTGAAACTTTTCAAAACCATAGGGGTAGATAATAACCATTCATTTAAAATCCCCATCAATATTTTGATTCTTAAGTTCAGTATCAACGGGAATTTTCTTCAAAGTGGCGCATGGTTTACGCTTTCTTCTTAAAAATATAACGATTAAACACAATCCAGATACAAAAAGGCCTATAACACATCCCCATATCAAAGCTAAACGAGCTGCCTCTGTTGAATATGTACCATGGTATATTAGAGATCGAAGACTTTCAGGCAATTCACCGACAGTCTGAAAAAAACAGGGAATTGTGTTAGTGATTTACGGATTTCTTTCCCTATTTTGGGAGAAAAATATTTGGCATTGGGGACGCAAAGAGCAGAAAACCGGTTAAGTGTGAGTCGGCTTTTTTTTTTTTTTTTTTTTTTTTTTTTTTTTCTTTCTTACACTCAATAGTATGATCTATGGTCAGGCCAAGTTTGATGCCCGTGTATGATGTAGGAACTAATTAGGGCGAGTCTGACTCACACTTGACCGGTTTTTTTTATTTATTGTTGGGGAAGTAAATAATCAAAATCCAATTTTCAATCAAATTTTTCAGAATTTTACGAATCTCAAAAATATATATATTGATTTTAAGGATATGACAAATCTTTTTATTGTTTTGAAAATATGATTAGAAACATTTTACTCGATAGAAAACTTTATTTATCAAATTTTATGGCTATAATTTTTCATTGTAAAATTATTTCTAGGTATGTTGTTTAAGATTTTTTTTTAATTGCGTTTTAAACAAAAAATTTCGCTTTGCGCGCGATTCTAGGTTAATGCGTTCTGCTCTTTCATCACTCATTTTCCCATCGACCACTTCATTATGTATTATAGTTACTATTAGACGTTTGTAGGTATATATTGTCGTTATTGCTATTATTAAGACGATACATTCAAATAAAATCATAGTTTGAGGGGCGTGGCCTAGCTGCATACGATACTCTAGCGCTACGTAATCGATTGGTCTCTCCGCTGAATCTCTCTCTGTCGCATTGAATAGAAACAAAAGAGAAGAGACGCACGGAAGGTGCTTGGAACAAACGTCCTAAGTGACAAATCAAAAATAATTTATTTAAATTAAAGAAGTAGCTTTATTGAAAATCTAAATTAATTTGTACTTAATTTAATAAACAATACATCATGTACTAATGAGAAATTTGGAAAGGAGACTATTTTCAGAGGCTACTTTGCAATTTTTTCTATCGAGCAAAGTTTCTTAAAACATGTTATACGATTAACAGATTAATACGAAATATGATTAATTATAACATGTAATTTTTTCTGTATTTGTAAGAGCTTTAGGTTTCACTCAAAACGATTTGAAAATTATGATTTAATATGAAGGTAGCCTCTTAAGACCGAGCAAAAAACGCCAAATGGAACACGTTTCTTGTATAGGGACTCCCTTTAATTTGTAACTTAATTTTATTTTTATTATTTGTTGTTATAGCGGCCATAGTAATACACACTCTGTGAAAATTAAGTGTCTACCTATTACGGTTCAAAAGATACAGCTCTGTGACAGACGGACGGACAGCGGAACGTAAGTTTCCGTTGTCCCGGAAAAAAATGTTGATTTCTTTTGATTGTTTATATGTCCTTTTTTCACGTAAAAACAGAGCAACGGATCGACGTGATTTTTTGCACAGAGTTAGAGGGCCGGAGACTGACATAGACAACTTTTGTCCCGGTATATCTTCGGCATAAATATTTATGTCACATTTAAAAAAAAACAACGGGCGAAGTCGGGAATCGAACCTAATAAATAATACTTACAACTTCTAGAAATGCGATTGGTAGAATCAGATCATCTTCTAAATATCTTAAAGACGAGAATGCTGGATGTTTTTTCACTTGCATATTTATTTGAATGCTGAAACAGAAAAAAAATTAATACCTACACAAATACGCTTATAACCACTGATCTATTAGAGATAAATATATTCAAATTCAAATTCAAATTCAAATACATTTATTGTTTCACATATACATGTGCTGCCTATTAAGGCGTACAATACTTATCCTATGTCACAATAATATAATTCTACAATAATAATAAAAAAACAATTAAAATTATATAAATACCCACAAATATACACAAATAGTCAAAAAAATTACAATATTATTGATTTAAAATTTACATACAGCGTCATACTCTTTTAATGAATAGAAGCAATTTATGACAAGCCATTTCTTGAGTCTATTTTTAAGTAAATTAAGTGGCAAATCCTTAAATGTGCTTGGTAAATCATTATATATTTTTCTACACATTTGTGGGGAATTATTTGCAACCAATGATAACCTGCATGGGGGCATGTATAAATAGTTTTTATACCTAGATTTAGAGCCGTATGCACTTTCATTTGTTTCAAACAAATTAATGTTGCATTTGACAAATAAACAAACCTCCATTATGTATATGCTACCGCGGACATTTTTCTGGAGAATTTTATTCTACACAATCACTACATCATTTTGTTATATTTCAGACGGATTAGACAGCAAACGCCATAAAAACTTGCACGTGCAAATTTTCCCCCGACTTGATTCACTTAAACTGTTATTGCTCAGCTCCTAAACATGATAGGTACATGTTTTATACTTGTAAATCTTCCTCGTGAATCAACCTATCTAACAGTGAAAACCTAAATAAAATCAGTTCAGTAGTTTTTGCGTGAAAAGGTCACAGACCGATAGACGCGATTTTATATGAAAAAATAATCTTACTACGAAGATAAAATCTCAGTTAGAAAGAGATAGATATAAAGTTTCATAGAAATAAAGCAAGACAAAATATAGCATCGCGGAAACTGGTGTTTTTTGTCTTGCTTTATCTCTATGGAACTTTATACATCTTTCTCTTTCTAACTGAGATTCAGTCAGAGATAAGCGCGTTCAAATATACATACAACTGTTCAGCTTTATAATGTACTAACTGTGCCTTGTGGTTGCACCCGCGTTAATAATTACTGCTCCGCTACTTTGGGTCGTACCGTGATGTTATATAGCATATAACTTTCCTCAACAATTGGGCTAACAAATGCAAAATAACGGGATCATAATAGGGGTAATTAAAACACAAGTAGACTTTTTTAATAGCATCCACGAGTGTTTTAATTCCAAGTTATATATGTGCCCGTTCATACACTACTTTATCTAATCCCATGCAATAGTACAAAACAAATTGAACCAAGATATTTTTCGGCGGCAAACCGCGGTTACCTACCTACTGCGCATGCGCGTTAACTGTCAAGTGACTAGGTCATGCGCGTGTCGATATTTTCATAGAGTTTAATGTTGCTGTATAAGACAAATCCTCATCCCTTTCTGCATTAAAAAAAACCAAAACATTACGATATCGTTTTTGTATGAAATCAAATCCGTCTGGTAATTCCAGAGATTAGCGCGTTCAAACAAAAAGCTTTATTATTGGTATTTACTATATTATATGTTACTTTACCTTGATTTGCCTCCAAGAGCTATACCCAAAGTTGGATGTATGTCTATATAGGAATCATGGGAACTTTCTTGGGGCATCAAACCGATTATATCTTGGGTTAACTTATCATCACCGAGATGAAAATGTGGAAAAGACGCTAAAACTGGTGAATCTAAAAAAAAAACAAATCGAATTAGGGGACCTCCACATGCCACAAACCAGACATATCTCTCTTGTTAACATACATATACTCACGCCTGTATCCCAGTGGGGTAGAGAGAGACTAAGGACCTCCACATGCCACGACCCAGACATATCTCTCTACTCACGCCTGTATCTCAGTGGGGTAGACAGAGACTAAGGACCTCCACATGCCACGACCCAGACATATCTCTCTTGTTAACATACATATACTCACGCCTGTATCTCAGTGGGGTAGACAGAGACTAAGGCCCTCCACATGCCACGACCTAGACATATCTCTCTTGTTAACATACTTAAATACTCACGCCTGTATCTTAGTGGGGTAGACAGAGACTAATATATATCTTACCCATAACGCAAGCAGTAACATTAACTATTCCTCGTGGTGGACACATATTAGATTCCATATCGCAGAAACATTGGTTTTTAGGGTTGTGTTTTGGATCGTCAAATACATTTGTGGGCATTTTGTATCTAAGGAGAGGTACTCCGTCTGAAGTCTGAAAAAAAAACAGGAGTATATTAAAATAACATCACCATTGGCTATATGTGTGGCTATGTGTCTTGGGCTGGTACAATGGTTCATGGATCAGTGAGATATACAATTCTCGTGTCACAGTGTTTGTAACCAAACTCCTCCGAAACGGCTTGACCGATTTGTATTAATTTTTTGTGTATATTAGGTCTGAGAATAGGTCGTAAACAATTTTTCACCCTCCTACCCCCACCCCCATTTTTTAAACGCGATTTTAGTATTATTGTATGAACAATATCCAAAGTTAGTGGTAGGGGTAGTGCAGGCAAGCCAACGTTTGGGCAGGATGTCTCCCGGGTCCGGTAGTCCCTTAGGCCTGTTTCCTCTCTAATGACGAAAAATAATCAAACAAATCAGAATTGAATCTTAAAATGTTAAGACGCCATCTGTTAGAGATTATTTGAACTAACGGTGCGAAGTATTCACACGGGTCATCTAGTATACTTAGTCTTATATTACTTATGACTACATATTATAAAACTAAGTCCGCCGCCGCGTCTGTCTGTGACCTTTTCACGCAAAAACTACTAAACGGATTTTAATGCGGTTTTCATTATTAGATGGGCTGATTCACAAGGAAGGTTTACGGATATTACACATGGACCTATCATGTTTAGGAGCTGAGAAATAACAACATAAATGAATAAAGTCGGGAAAAAAGCTTCTACGGGTTTAATGGCTTATGCTGTCTGAACCGTCAGAGATATAAGAAAATGATGTAGCAAATAATTGTGTACAATTAAATTATCTACAAAATAGTCCGCGGTAGCATGTAAATATATCTAATAGATAAGTAGTTATAAGCGTATTACAATAGCATTCGTTTGGATATAGGATTTCTTTCCTCTCTGCCTACCCCTAGGAAACTTGTAATAGATGTATATACTTACATGTACTTCATGATCATATATAAAAGGCACCCTTCTACATAAGTTAGAGTAGAACACATATAGTGTTTTGTTCTTGTCTAGCATACTGGGTGGAAATATGGTACCATCTGATGATTCAATACTGAAAAATAAATTGCAAAAAAATTAGAAAGGATTGTAGGAGGTCCTTAGTCTCTGTCTACCCCACTGGGATACAGGCGTGAGTATATGTATGTTAACAAGAGAGATATGTCTGGGTCGTGGCATGTGGAGGTCCTTAGTCTCTGTCTACCCCACTGGGATACAGGCGTGAGTATATGTATGTTAACAAGAGAGATATGTCTGGGTCGTGGCATGTGGAGGTCCTTAGTCTCTGTCTACCCCACTGAGATACAGGCGTGAGTATATGTATGTTAACAAGAGAGATATGTCTGGGTCGTGGCATGTGGAGGTCCTTAGTCTCTGTCTACCCCACTGAGATACAGGCGTGAGTATATGTATGTTAACAAGAGAGATATGTCTGGGTCGTGGCATGTGGAGGTCCTTAGTCTCTGTCTACCCCACTGGGATACAGGCGTGAGTATATGTATGTTAACAAGAGAGATATGTCTGGGTCGTGGCATGTGGAGGTCCTTAGTCTCTGTCTACCCCACTGGGATACAGGCGTGAGTATATGTATGTTAACAAGAGAGATATGTCTGGGTCGTGGCATGTGGAGGTCCTTAGTCTCTGTCTACCCCACTGGGATACAGGCGTGTTAACAAGAGAGATATATCTGTGATTCAGGGACCTTGACTATATCTAATTTATTTTAAAAAGATAAGACACATAATGTTGTCTGATTTTTGCTAAAGACTTTTCTGAGAAATATATGATAAAAAAGGTTATAGGTCATTTTAGTAAGATAGGCGTTCCCACTCAAACTATGAGTTGACAGTATATCTAACCGACATAACTCGCACATAGAGTAGTTTTCTGACTCCACTGAGCACTGACACCAAATTTTGGGTGAATTATCCACCAAGTCTGTGGTGGGTATAAGGATCTCAAAATGTTATTTTTTAAAAATTATTTTCTTACCTATTGCACTCTGGGTCACTCCAATATGTTAGTTTATCTCGGCCATCAACTTTTTGAATCAAATTCATCTTATTCATATCTTTTTCTCCTGTATTGATAGTTATATGTTCAGCAGTGGTACCATTTTTCTAAAAAAAACAGGGCCTTAATCTCTGTCTAGTCTATCCACGACCCGTGGCTCTCAGTCATCTTGTATCTGTCAAAAATATGGCAAATCTAAGTTAATCCTGGAAACGTGAGTTTATTTATACAACATTTCCTCACCCCGAAAGGATTGTTATTATTTGAAATTGGATTTGCCATATTTTTGACAGATACAAGATGACCTTGACCACCGCCCCTTAAGCTAGCTTTGCCTGTGTACATTTTGAAATGTGACATAAGGATTCATCCAGAAG